>CM051392.1:3403474-3488474 GCA_028015245.1 Cardamine occulta
TTGCTTTATTGGTAGAATCTTTAATGGGTTTCTTAAAAAAAAAAAAAACTTAAATAATTTTTAAAAAAATAGAATTTATCTTATTAATTAAACATAGCTACATATAAATATTACATTTTAAACATAGATTTTGAAAAAAATCAAAACAACATTCAACTCAGAAAGGTGGGAGTTTGTCGCTGAAGAACCGTGCGAAAACCTTTTCTTCAAGAATGGCTAAGGCATCGGTAGATTTCATGCAGATAGGAGTTTTGTATTGAGCAAAAGAAGCACCTTCAGAGATTGAAAAGTTCATGAGAGAATCGAATGTTCCTGGTTGCACCACTCTTATCTCTAGAGCTCTAATGGAATGATCCTTGCTTCAAGACATGGCAAAAAAGATGCATTTTTTCTCCATGCGATGCACTTGTCTAGATATCTGACGGAGGATCAGCCCATCATTCCTGAGGGGAATACGGATGTGCATATCGTTGGAACAGTGGATGCATGGAATCAGAGAGATTTCATGACCAAAGGCTAGATTTTAGGACGGCTCGTGGAAGATCTCTATGGTATCTACTGAGAATCAGCATTTTTCATATACAGTTTACATGGATATATATATAGAAGCACTAAGTTTACTCAATTCCAAGTAAATCATTAGTCTAATTGGGCAGGAAAAATCTCCTTCTAACAAAGTGATCATATTGTCAAAAAAGGGTAAAATTTCCTACTTCTCATGATATGAAAGCCACATGAAATCCTAAATTTCATAAAACTCTTTAAGATCCAAATAATTGAATAATCAATGAGAAGAAATACAAGTTCTTTGGTTGAATTGACTATCAAAAACGTACCTTCATAGCAAATAATTTGCCAACCCATTTGTGTCGAACTAATTGCACAACTCCACCACTGCCTTTTCCAGTAACTTTCACAGTCTCTAAGTCTTCAGCAGTGATTTCAAAATCAAGCTCCCTGCTATCAGATTGCTATAATGAAACATAAAACACACAAGAAATCGCCTTAAGTTACAAATTCTCTTGAACATCAACATGTATTCTGTTTTTTGCAGCTTCAATCTGTAAAAACGCAGACATTGCTCGACTATATTATCAAAACACAACCACATAGGGCATCGAATCGGATATTTATAGAATATATTATCAATTTCCGACATAGTAAGACTGAAAGCACAAGAAAATCGTTACAAAGGAGCCAAATTACCAAATTAAAGACAAGCAGACAACAACATAACACAAGAAAAGAAAGCTCTATCTTCATCTAATTTTTTCTCATGCCCCTGACAAAAACAAAACTCAGATGAAGAACATAGGATATTTGGAGAGTCTAATCCTAATTTCCCACATAGTAACTCTGAAAAAAGAAACAAAGGAGCCAATTTGCCAAAGCAATGACAAGAAGATAACCTAAGAAAAGAAAGTCGTTTCTTCATCTACTAATGATAGGAAAATGCAGAGCAATACAGAGAAATTATGAAGTCTTTACTTCCCAGCTAATGCTTACAATGATGTAGCATACAGAAACTAAGAGAACCATAGAAAACATCATAAAGAAGATTCGGCGAATCCAAGAACATGCGTAAAGATATGAAGCCAAACCAGGAGAAGATCGGTTGATTCTAGCTTCGTTGATGATGAAATTGGATGGATCAGACAGGGCTAAGGAGCTGGAAGAGATGAGGTTTCGGATCGGAGTTCATGCCGATGATGATGATCAGAGGGATGAAGCCATAGTGAGTCACGACTTTCGCCTTCTTCAGTGACCAATTGCTCAATTCCTTAACGATCTGAAATTAGGATTTTTTATGGTTAAATTGAGATATTGAGGAAGAGAGAATCAAAATCCTTTGGCATTGTGGGAAATCGCAATCGGTTAAACAAGAGGAAGGAGGAAGAAGGAAGGAAGCGTCGAGGGTTCTTGTGAGAGAGGAAGAAAAAATCTGATTTAAGAAACGCTTAAGAAACCGTTTCTTATGATGTTTATTTAAGAACCGTTTCTTAAATTTTAAACTTCTTTTTAATTAATTAAATATTATTTTATTCTAAGAAACTTTTTAAGAAACCTGCGATAATGATGCTCTTAGTCATCATTTTAATCCATCTAAAATCCGTATATAAACCCATCATTCCCCCCCCCCCTCCCAATTTTCTCACATCCAAAAGCAAAACATAAGCTTAGAAAACAAAACTCAACTAAACCTCCAATTTTAATAACCCAAAAAAAAGAAGAGCAAACACAATGGCTTTGGCACTGAAGTTCTTCACATGCCTTGTTTTGACGGTATGCATAGTTGCATCAGTAGATGCAGCAATCACATGCGGCACTGTGGCAGGTAGCTTGGCTCCATGTGCCACCTACCTAACAAAAGGTGGGGTGGTTCCTGGTCCGTGCTGTGCTGGAGTCAAAAAGTTAAACGCTATGGCTCAAACCACACCGGACCGCCAACAAGCATGCCGATGCTTACAGTCCGCAGCAAAGGGCATTAACCCAAGTCTAGCCTCTGGGCTTCCTGGAAAGTGCGGTGTTAGCATTCCCTATCCCATCTCCACCAGCACTAACTGCGCCACGTAAGCTTTTAATTTTATTTTTGTGCATTGCTCGTATTCTTTCTTTATCTTGGCTAATTACTCGATCTAGAGACGATGATTTAATTTTTCTAGTGACGTAACTTATACTCTTGATCGTTTGTATTGTTGCAGAATCAAGTGAAATGGGAGCTTACGTCATCATTTGCCTTTTTCGTGATTCGTATCATAGTAAAAATAAAAGACGGCTGTCTAAGCTGATATTTACCATGTCTTTAGTTTGTCTTATGCTTTGTATAATATCTTTTGCTTTCGTATCTTGTATACAATCTTCACATGTTTAAGATGTGATAATAGTACCTTATTAATTATCTTCTCTTTATATCTTTCCTTCAACGCAGTCGAACGTAAAAAATCATATAGTGAAGTGTTTTATAACCAAACATATATGATTTTTTAATAAATATAACCAAACATATTAAGCTCTTAGTTTTTGAGTGAAATTGTAAAATTAAGACTGGTAAACCAAATTATTGAGATTTGAACCAAAGTAAAAGGAGGTTTATTTGGGCAGCTATCTCGAAGAATTTGAAGAAAATGAGAGAAAAAAAAAAGTTATACCAAATTTTAGACAAATACTATATATTTTGGCTTCCTTCACAAGGCTACAATTTTATCTTGAAAAAAAATCTATGTATGTTATCACAACTTTTTAAAAAGAGTATGGGGAAGTTAAGTAGTTCACGAATGTCGGCAAAACAGAGGAAAAGAAACAAATAAGAAGAAGGTCAATATTGAACGTTAAGGAACGAGAAACATATCGAATATGATATGCCTTAATCATCTTGACTAATAATAATGCAGTATTTTTATCTCTTAAATCTCAACTTGTTATTTCAGTTGTTTTGCTCTGTTCAGATGGCTATGTTATGGTAGCAACTCAGAGGCTATGCTTATAAAAGACGCTTCTATTGTAATTATTTTCATCGAATTGATGTACTTTATCAACGTTCATATATTTCACACTCATTGGATCTTTAACTTAATTAAGCACTCACTCTCCTTCTTATAGGCTGCTTCACTCTTTATTACATTCTACAAGAACATATATCAAATATTCATTTTCTTGCAACAGTTGCGCTGTTACGACTCATGGTTGGACCCGGGGATTGCGATTCCCTGATGGGTTAGGTCCGGATGGGTGCTTATGCCACCTCTTTTCTTCAACCTGGTTCCACATATAAAATAGATATAATAACTATCCTCTATGTTCTTTGTTGAGTACTGGCAAAATTTGATTTCCTTACCCAAGTTGGCATCACTGTCTCGGGTTTTGTGCTGATCCGTGTAGAAGATAGAGGTTAGTATATAAGAGTGCCAAAAAATCATGCCCTCAATATTATTAACACATTATAGTTATCATCTCTCTGCCGTAATCCATGCAAAACCAAACACACAGAGCCAGTAATGAGATTACCTTGTCGGCATTCCCGAGTCATAGTTGTGCTGAGAAAGAGGCAAATGAGAAGGAGAAGCTTAATGTTGATAACATTTCTTCTCATATTTTTTTAGGTAGAGAAAGCTTATTGTTTTTCATTCAGGATCATCATCATATATATATATTGTGTAACAAGCATGATACAACAAAATTTGTCACATCTAGTTGGTACGAACCGTAATGATTACTTAGCTTGAAGAAACCAAGGTAAGATTCTCTGGTTAAATGTCATTTATTGGAATCCTATGCAATGAAATTTCCACTTAGAAATCAATTAGAACGTCTGTAGAATTAAAAAATAAATAAAACTTGTGGATCGGTCCGGATCGAGGAGATCTTAGTCGACACTTTCTTGGTATCTAGAACCTAGAACCTAATTTTAGTATCTATGGAATTGTTTGCCTATTACCACTGAATAATTCTCATTGATATATATCACCATGTGGACCAACAAAAACCTAACTAAACCGAACAACAATTCTCTTAGATAGTAACATGGTGTATCTACTAACTTGAGAACATTCATTAGTCACTATAATTTTTTTTTTATATATAGATCCGATCTTTTAACACCTGATTAATCCTATTAGGGTGAATGTAGCCGTCGAGTAACCCATTCATCAAAATTTCTAATAAATCTAAAGTATGACACTACTTCGACTGGCCAAATTGCACCACTTTAATAATTTACATCAGCCAAATTAATATTGCGGCTTTCATTTCAATTTCAGTTAACTTTTTTTATGTGTCATCATTATAACCACCACAAAATCTTTTTAAAAATACCCTCCACTATTAGAAGATCTATATGAAACCCAATATAGTGTCTCATAAGAAATTTACAAATTCATGTAATGGTCCATGTAACTAGGGTTCTTAGCAAAATGTGGATTCATATATATAGCCATGTAATGAGAATTTTGATTGTAACTTTGAGGATTGCCACAAAACAACTCTCCTTCAACCCTTTTATGATATATCAATCAAAAATTTACTAAGCTTGATGTTTTTCAATTAATCTTTCATCTTTTAATTTTTTTGCACAATAAAGTTCTTCATGAACTATCTCATTTCTTGGTTTGTTTATTTTAATAAAACACATGAATCTATCTTGTGTGGAATCTACTCACACACGATATATGGAGTTGTATGTCTCATATGGTTTTTTTTTTTTTTGTTTTTTTCCCTCACCGGAAAAGCTTGTTGGTCTCGTTTTCCTGGTCCGGGGATTACTCGCATATTATCAAACCATTTCTTATAAATGTATAATCTTAGAACTTAATTTCGATCTTGATCATTATTGTATAAAATATTTTGCGACATATGTAAGACTACTGTCAATTGTATTGTGTTTTTTTTTAATAAATGATATGTTGTGGGTGTCTTTTGATTGGTTTACACTATGTCGACGATCCGATCCGTACAACTTGGATTAAAAATTTGTTTCAATAGATATTTTTATTATGATTTTGTAATTTAAGGGTCACGACAATATGAAAATGATTAACGTATCTTTAGTCATTGAACTTTATACAGAAAGTCTGGATCATTCATGATAGCAACTTGATTTTATCTCAATATTTATCAAAAGGAATCAAAATTTAGATGTCTTGATATAACTTCTTAAGGGCTAATTATCAAGTAAAATTTTAGTTGGAAAAAATCCCTATCCATGTATAAATTAGAAAATGTGTATCCAATTAGAAAATATTTTGTTTGGTTTAAGTTAGTTCCGGTTTGATATATTTTTCTATTCCGGTTTAGTAGATCTTATGTAAAACATTAATGATAATTATATATATTTAGTATAGCTAAATTCTTTTTTTTTTTTAATTTGAAAAATAGTTTATATAAAATTACAAATACATGTTCCACGAAAAATATTATTAACAACGTCTAGTAGTTGAACCGGATCCACGAAATGAAAATAAAATCGTCATCCTTTGATCGATTTTGGCAACACCCAAACAAGCATATCCAAAATCATGCTAAGAGTAAGATCGACAAAACACATGAATTATGTACATTTTTAATGCGCAAAATCATAATTTGGTGCTCAAGAAACTTAAAAAAAAAATGTAGATAAGTATGCGCATTTCGATTTTGTCACATGTCATCTGTTGTCATGTATCTATCTACCCTTTTATTGGGTTTTCTCTTACGGTCTCAATACAATTGGCGGGGAAAAAAAACCTCTGTACATTTTAATATTTTTGCTGCATTCAATTGGTAGTTTTTCTTGCAATGTGACTAAACCAAAAGCTGAACCGAAAATCATTCAAAGTAGTTTTAACCAGACCTAAACCGGTAGAAGCGTTAGAATAAAGAAACGTAACGGAAAAGAGAGAAAGTCTCTAAACCCTATTGGTTAAAAAATAAAAGTAGATAAAAGGAAGGTCCGTAGCAGATCCGAGCTCCTCCTCACATGTGAAACATCGATATCCCGAAAATCCCCAGTTTCAATATCTTTCTTCATAAATCAGAAGCTTCTTCTATCGCTATAAATTCTCAATTTCTCGTCTCTTCGCTCTAAAATCAAAATCTCTCGAAGTTTCCAGCTCGAATTTGCTCTTATCATCAGCCATGTCCTCTCAAGCTAGCCTTCTCCTTCAGAAACAACTCAAAGGCACACACGCAAGAACCCCTTCGAAGAAATCAATCTTTCTGATTTGTATAATTTTTCTTTAAATTCGATTTTTGTGTGTTTTGGTTTCAGATCTCTGTAAGCATCCTGTAGATGGATTCTCTGCTGGTCTCGTTGATGAGAAGAATATATTCGAATGGAGCGTTACCATCATCGGACCTCCTGATACTCCCTAGTACTCTCTCTTCCTATTGCTTTCATTCAGATTTTTAGCTAACTTTCATTGTTTTCGAATCCGATGTTTCATGTAGAATTGTAATTGCTTGAGATTGAACACTGTAGATCACATAATTGTGGGGTTTCTTCTTCTTTGTTTTGATAATACTGTTCATATTTGGATTTGATTCTTGATTTAGGTTTGTTTTCAGTGATATGTGTTGATGCTTTTTATTGAACATTCAATGGAATTAACATCGTAACAGATTCTTTTTTCGAATTCCCCTTTGTTATTGTAATAGTTGCCAAAGATTTCTTGTGGATGTGGTTTTAAAACTTTGTAAAATATGCAGTGAAGGAGGATTCTTTAACGCCATTATGACCTTCCCGCAAAACTATCCTAATAGCCCCCCAACCGTCAGGTTTACTTCGGATATGTGGCATCCTAATGGTTAGTTTCTTCGTCTCTATCGGTTTTATTGAAGGAATATGAATACAAGATAGACATTTCTTTTATCTTTTTTTCTCAGTCCTTTGTTTGAATGGTTTCGTTCTTATATCTTCTGCAGTTTATTCTGATGGTCGTGTATGCATATCTATTCTTCATCCTCCTGGTGATGATCCAAGCGGTTATGAGCTTGCAAGCGAGCGCTGGACCCCTGTTCATACCGTATGTTAAAATGATTTGCGATTTGTTAAATCTTTTTCGGCATAGTATCTCAGTGTTATCATACTTCACTCGAGGAAGATCTGTAGGTGATTTTATTCATGTCTCGCTTTTCTGATGTTATGGCAAAACAAATTCTAATGTTTCAGGTTGAAAGTATTATGTTGAGTATCATATCGATGCTTTCTGGTCCCAATGATGAGTCTCCAGCAAACGTTGAAGCTGCTGTGAGTATTTTTAATCGATCCTTCTCTCATCATTTTCAATGCATATAGCCTTGTAATTAAGAGCGAGACATGGTTGAATTTTGTGTGTTTTCTCTTGCGCAGAAAGAATGGCGAGAGAAGAGAGACGACTTCAAGAAGAAAGTAAGCCGCTGTGTCAGAAAGTCTCAAGAAATGTTGTGATCAACTTCAATCAAACTTTACACCTTTGAGATCTCTGGAGTTTCATCAAAGTTTCAGATCCCTTATCCAAAACTGTCCAAACACAGCTTGTTTTACATCTCTTTTTGTCCCGTTTGAGAACCAGAGCGTTTTGAAAAGTGTTTGGTTGAGAGAAGTGTTGTTCTTGAGAAACTGGCATTAAAATGATCAATTTTATTCGTTAAGAATGCTTCTTTGCTCAGAATGATTTGTTCTCTGCTTTTGTACTGTTTGCACTTTACAGTTTTTCTTCTTGAACGTGAACTGCGTGCCGTTTTATGCGGTTGGACGAGACCGTTTCCTTCCTCTTGTAGCTCGATCTCGAAGCAGTTATCATCACACGCCGTGCTGGTTTGTTCAATAAAACCAGCATGCAGTCCCGATTTAAAGTATGAAAACCGCGTGATGTCCACTTCAATGTCATTTTAATGGGTTTAAGCCAAATTTCTTTGGGAAAATAAATGGGACATCCTACTTGTAGAACTTAATCTACAAAATAATTGTTTTTCTTATTTTAAGAGAAATAATCTAATAAAAAAACTGTTACGATGGCCCCAACAAAGTTTGAATCAAACAAAAGCATCCAATATTTGCCATCTTTAACCTCGCATCTTAAGAAGTGTATTGCTTGGTCTTTGATTTTGAGAAGCTTTCTCAGATTCGAAGATAAATGCTGGCATGATTAAGTTACCAAAACTCCCCATTCGTTTGAACATGTTCTTCGAAAGCCATGCCACCCACAAGAATCCTATTTTGTTAAATAAGAAAGAATCATAAGATCAAATATATTTAGCCTGAAAACCACAATTAAATCCTCCAACTGTCTTCATACGAAAATCTCATTCTCTTTTGATAAACATATATGTTAGGCCACGCAAGACGAACTCTAACTTTGATTCCGTGGAGTTCATCCACAAGAAAGTAGCATATAACTTATCAATACTTACGTACAAAACCTTTAGGTATGTTTAATTCGAAAACTTGAGAGAACGATTTATGAGCTGAAAGGTATTCTAAAAGAATACAACTACAAAAGAAATCTTTTTTTTTTTGGGTCAACACAAAAGAAATGTAACTTCATATGTAGTTTCTCTTTTTCAGTCAATAGGAGCTAATGTAATTAAAAATGCATTTTACCCAAAAAAGAAAAGAAAAGAAAGTAATTAACAATGCATCGATTATGGGTTGTAAAATTGAAATCATGTGCTTCGTGTCGATAAAAACGTAAGTCATACTCTAGTTTGGTTGGTGTCAACAAAAAAGTAAGTCTTACTCAATTGGACATATGAGTTTGTTGATAGATATCTCTTAATTAATTGATCTCTTCTAGTTTTCTTAACTCTATTACAATTTCGTAGATCCTTCATATTTTTTGTTTGTTTATGTTATTATAATGATAAAGCAACAAAAGATTTGTGATCATTCTGGTTAGACCTCTCCATAAGGTGTTAGATAAGTTATTTCTCTTAAAATTTGAATCATTGTAGTTCTCTCCCAAAAACAAAGAAAAGAAAATCCAAATGTTAAATTTTCAAATTGAAGTTTTTATCTAGAATATATATGTAAAATTAGTAGATGGTGGATGATGGATTTGTGGATGGTAGATAATAATTAAGTTTGTGAATGATGGATGGTAGAGGATAGATGGTGGGATAGTGAATGGTTGATTGTAGACAAAGTGATTGACATATTACTTAAATTAGTTAGTGTATAATGAAAATCGTAAATAAAAATGATTGACGACTAAACACATAAGGAAAAAAACAAAATTCGAACCGTTAATAGATGAAAAGATAAATATGTCTAGATGTGTCCAAGTCATGTAATTATCTCTTGAAAGAAAATTAGCTGGATACTGCAAAACTGAAACTGAAAACAAAATCTGCAAAGAGTGCGGTAAAAATTGCCACGTCAGATTTCTGTTAGGTCAAACGTTGTCGTGATTTAGTAGCCAACTAACGTCAATTTCTAATGTGTTATTTCCGCATTTCGTGTTTTTGAAGTCTCTTTCTTCTTTAAACCTTAAAGTAGTTTTTATTAATCATCTTCGTCCTAACTAAATTAAAATTATTATTTTTGGAATTTAATTTTAAAATAGAAAAAAAAAAAAAAAAACAAATCTTCAATCTTATAAGTAGACGATCTCTCGGTGCTCTGTTCTTCTCAATTCTCATCAGATCAGAAGAAGATTCTTGTTTTCTTCTATTCCGAAGCTTCTGGTAAATCCTTATCGAAATTCCCAATCTTCTCTTTTTGCAAAATTTCGTTTTTTTGGGTTCAATTTCAATCTCATTTGATGCGTTTTTGTTAAAAAATCAAAAACAGGATTGAGATCTCTCAGCAATGGCAGCTACAAGTGAGAAACAGAACAGCACAAAGCCTCCACCTTCACCTTCTCCTCTCCGCAATTCCAAGTTTTGTCAGGTTAAAAGCTTTTTAATTTCTGTAAAGATTTGAGATTAAGATGCGATCGTGACTGTTCAATACATTGTTTAGTTTGGTGAAATCGATCGGTTGTGTCACAAGGATATTATGAAATGACTTGATCTCTTTGGCATTGTAATGAAGATCGTTGAAATCGAATCCTTGTTTTGTTTTTGCCACTTAGATCTGACCTTTTATCACAATCTGACTCCTTTTTGCTGCCTACATTGTTGGAGAATTATGTATCATTATACAGAATCAGATCTTGGGGTTTATTAGTTTGATCTGATTGGCTCTGATCGAAGGGTTCTGATGTAAAGGTGTTTACTTTTGTTGTTTTGTGTAGTCCAATATGAGGATTTTGATTTCGGGAGGAGCTGGGTTCATCGGTTCTCATTTGGTTGATAAGCTCATGGAAAATGAGAAGAATGAGGTCTGTATACATACGATTAAGCTCAACATAACTGAGATGCTTTTATGTTTTGTTAATTTTGATTGATTTTGAATGTTTCATTGTATTCTTCAGGTGATTGTTGCTGATAACTATTTCACTGGATCAAAGGAAAACCTCAAGAAGTGGATTGGTCATCCAAGATTTGAGCTTATTCGTCACGGTATGATCTCGAGACTCTCAGTTTGTTGTTTAGCGTGGGATATATAGTCTTCTTGTTTATGTCAACGAGATTCAACATCGTGGTTTTGGGATTTAAACAGATGTTACGGAGCCTTTGTTGATCGAGGTTGATCGGATTTATCATCTTGCTTGTCCTGCCTCTCCTATCTTCTACAAGTACAACCCTGTTAAGGTTTGTGTAGGAGATATGTTCTTAATTTCTTATATATCACTTTGACATAATCAGAAGAAAGCATTACTTTTTCTAATATAAAATCTGATTCTGCAGACAATCAAGACCAATGTGATTGGTACACTGAACATGCTCGGTCTTGCCAAGCGTGTTGGAGCAAGGTTCGGGACATATTCCACTCCCACTCCCGCTCCCTATCGCCTAAATGATCCGCTTTGCAACTAACGTTTGCTGTTCTTCTCTAAACAGAATTTTGCTCACCTCAACCTCAGAAGTGTATGGAGATCCTCTCATCCACCCTCAACCTGAGAGCTACTGGGGAAATGTCAACCCAATTGGTAAGTTTCATATGTTCTCATCTTATAGTGAAAATTTTCTTGCATTTCAGATTTTACAGCTTTGTAAACTTAAACCTGGTTGCTATTATAAAAAGGGGTTCGGAGTTGCTATGACGAAGGCAAGCGTGTAGCCGAGACCTTGATGTTTGATTACCACAGGCAACACGGCATTGGTCAGTTTTGTGCTTCCCTAAACTCACCGCATCACTTTTTCTTTATCCTGTGATTCTATTAAGATTCTTATTGGGTTCATTTCCTATTTGTAGAAATTCGCATTGCTAGAATCTTCAACACATATGGTCCTCGAATGAACATCGATGACGGCCGTGTTGTGAGCAACTTTATTGCTCAAGCACTCAGGTAAAGTTCTTTGCTCTGAACTCATCGAAACCCGATTTAGTTTCATCTCTGCTTAATTGTTTCCATGAATGTGTGAAGGGGTGAGGCATTGACAGTTCAGAAACCGGGGACACAGACCCGCAGTTTCTGTTATGTATCCGACATGGTGGATGGACTTATCCGCCTCATGGAAGGCGATGACACTGGCCCTATTAACATCGGTAACCCAGGTCTGCATTTTCATTCTAACATTTACCTTAATAAACACTATTCTAAGAAAGCAAATACTAATCAGTTGGGTTTGATACACTATCTCTCTGTTTCTCAGGTGAATTCACAATGGTGGAACTAGCTGAGACGGTTAAGGAGGTTAGAGTCGGTTTTACTATAAACAATATGATAAATCTTGCATTGAATTCATGTTTTAGTTCCTTAATACATGTTTTATTTATGGTAAACACAGCTTATTAACCCAAGCATAGAGATAAAGATGGTGGAGAACACACCGGACGATCCAAGACAGAGGAAGCCAGACATTAGTAAGGCCAAAGAAGTGTTGGGTTGGGAACCAAAGGTGAAGCTCAGAGAAGGACTTCCTCTCATGGAAGAAGATTTCCGACTAAGGCTCAACGTTCCCAAAAACTAAAACGCAAACGCACAGGGAACGCAGACGCTGTTGTCAAGCTTTTGAGTTATATGAAGGTGTTATTATACACTACAAAAGTGGTGGTTTGGTTTCATGTTTTATTCATATTGCTTTTGTTCTTAGAGAAATAAGTTGGGAAAGTTTTTTTTTTCTTGTGAGGAACGACTCTTATTTTTTGTTTTTCAATATATTGTGGTATGGTTTTATTGTTTTGCGGCTTTAATGAAATTTTTACACTTATAAATGTTTAAACTTTACACCTTCATACACTGAATAAAGTATATAGCCTAACAATTTATGTTATCACTGTCTCATAATATATGTTGTTGATTAAAAAAAGATAATCATACACTAAATTAATTTAAAGAAACTTTAGAATTCTTTGAGAAATGTGAATTCCAATAAAAAAATTTATAAACATAAAGGAATATTGTTATCCAAAATTAATTGAATTATTCTACCCTATATCTCTGTTAAAATCAGACCGGCTGATAAACGAAGCGGACTTTTCGAACTTTGGGCCTAGACAAAAAATGTATAATGTTGCAAAATATCAATGAAAATCGTAATTCTAAATTATAATTCAGCCTATAGAGAAAGAAAATTATTATCCATGACGGATTAATCGATTTGAATAAGGAAACGAAATCTGAATACGGAAACACTGTGGCCAATCAAATAAATAGTGTTATTTAGACGTAAAATATATTTAGATTTTATTAACTAACTACTTGAAAAATAAAAACCAAAAGTGCAAAAAGGAAAATATAGTAACAAACAAAATATCCATGATCACTTTCACATTTTAAATAAAGAAAAAGTAACAAACAAAATATCTAAACTCTATTGATATAAATACATGATCACAATTACAGAGTTGAACACTCAGATCTCACACAACAAATCGACCAAGGTACGTTCATAGATCCTTTGCGGCTTCTTATTCGTTCATTACAATCCTTAATAATATTTCCATGATTTGTCTCAAAACTTAATCACTATCTCACTTATATCCTTTGCAGTCAAATATCTTTATCATATCCCAAGCTAATTCTAACTGAGATGTCTGCCGAGTACGACCCGGAAGAAGACGTCGGATTTCACTTTGATCCAACAGACGAAGAACTCATTAAAGACTATCTCATTCCCAAGTTAAGAGGTGAAGCCTATGGAGACTTCATAGCCACGAAAGATGTTTACGCCAAGGAGCCATTGTTGCTGGTCGACCATACCAACGATCCTTTTTTCTTGAAAGACTTTTGGTATAATTTTACGCCGAAGAAACAGGTCTCCGAAGAGAAGATCGGTTGTGGCAAGAACTCGAAGCGGATGATCACAGGAGACAACGATGGCATCGACCGCGGGAGCTGGAAGCAGAATTATAAAATAAATATCATCGAGGAAGAGACAGGGAATATCATTGGGACAAGAAAAAACCTAACTTACAAAAAAAGTAACATGAAGAAGAAGAGATGAGACTGTGGTAGCGAAGGCAGCTGGATTATGAACGAGTATATGTTACCGAACGAACGTAAGTTTCAGGAGCTAGTCCTCTGCAAGATTCACAAGAACAAGAATTCCAAGAACAAGAGTCACCATGAATCTTCTGCTTCCTCGGAGCAGCAGCCGATTAATATTTATAGATTATCGTAATTAGGTTGTTTCGCTCCGAGTAACAAAGAAACAAGTGCACTAAAAAAATAGAATTGTCTCTGCTTCTGTTTCTTTACACTGTTTCAAAATAAAATTATAGAATCGATAGACTTTAGTGAAAATTTACAATTTGTGAGATATGTAATCAAATTACTGGTAACCTAATAATTCTGTAATCAAACTACTTAATTTCCAAATCGTGAAAGAAAATATAGTATCGGCAAACTAGATAAAGACAAAAGTGGGAAACTCTTGATGCTTGAGGTGGAGAGTTGTTGCTTTAGATCTGGGTTTTGGACTGCAGAGTTGACCCGGCCCACAAGTTACAGCTAAACAAAGACTATGATAGATGTATTCGGGCTTAAAGATATGAATAAGCCCCTTAATAAAAATAAGATAAGGCCCACTCAGAGACTTGTTGCAGATTATGCTATAGAGCGTTAAGAGTTTGATAACCAATTAATCATCGTTATCTTCTCTTCGTTTTGAAACTTGATCATAAATTATTTAATGAACTACGTCTAACTATTTATAAAATTATATAAGTACTAAACTCCTCTGACCATGTCCATATAAACCCAAAAAAAGCTCCGGATTATATGTGTCACGAGACTATAGTGAGAAAAGGACAATGACAATACATATGAAATTGGGTGTATTCGATAGGAAGATATATATAGTCTTTGCCTCTTATATACACGCTTTATTGAAAAAATATATATTTCGAAACGTATACACCTATATAACTAGGAAGTTAAGATAAGAAAGTTGTACATACATATGAATCTGAGAGGAAAAAACAAATTGGTGTCCAAAAGTTGTAAATTGATATACTCAGTTTTCACCATTAATCATATTAACCAGATGAAAACAAAAATCATAAAGCAAAACAAATAGAAATTACCAAATATTCCTCCTCACATTCACACACACATGAACCTCAAGAACAATCCACA
Organism: Cardamine occulta; assembly: GCA_028015245.1. NCBI lineage: Eukaryota > Viridiplantae > Streptophyta > Magnoliopsida > Brassicales > Brassicaceae > Cardamine > Cardamine occulta. The sequence goes on from CM051392.1 coordinate 3,418,555, forward strand.
AAATAATCAAGAAAACTACAGCCCTAGATCTTTAATTAAAAACACAGGCATATGGATAAATCCATACATATATAATATCATCATCAACAAGCACAACCTGAGGGAGGAAGAAGAACTTTGGTTTGCCCGTCACCGGAGGGATTCCGGAAAGTTCGGCTTCCGAACAACAAGAAACCAATGGCATGACCGGCGAGAGCAACGAGAAACACGCCGGCGTTAAACGACATAACGGCAAGCATGACTAGATAAGCAAGACCGGTACGGAGGATATACACGGCGGTTTGGATTAGCCCGGCTGCGCGATTAGCCGAATCTCCGGTGGGGCCACGGAGGAGAGAGGAATGAGCTAACCATTCGGTGAGGACAGCGAGGAAGAAGACAAAGATGAGACAAAGAGCATACATGCCGGAGCTTGTTCCCGGCCAACCGGAGAAGAGAACCTCCGTGTTCTTTCCCCAAAAGAAAGTCATGTGCATCATCATCATGTGGTGATGACCTCCTCCTCCGTTCATGGATCCATTGTTCATCATGGATGATGATGATGGTGATGGTGGAGGCATGTCATGCATGTGACCATGATCCATGTTTTCTTTGTTCTTGGCTCTTGTGTGTTTGTTGTCTGAGAGGAGAGGAAAAATGTTAGAAATTAGTTGTTTGGTATTTATTAGCATTTATTTGAGGTTTTTTTTTTAGTTTGTTGGGCCATTGGGGTCTGTGTGGAGATAAGAGTATCGATATTATTGATTTATTGTAGTACAGTACAACTTGTTTTTTTTACTTGTGAAACTTTGTGCCGTACAAAAAGGTAATATTTAGAAAAAAAAAAGAAGGAATTTATGTGCTCTTAAATTCCCAGGTTTAATTACTAATTTTGTTATAATCCCTTTAATTAATTACTATAAACTTCTTGATTTACAATTATCATAATTTTTACTTTTTAGCAAAACCCACCTTTCTGCCCAGAAAAATAAACACCATTCATGGAATTCTCAGAATTTGCTAAATCAAATCTGGTTTATATAAGATTCAGATGGACATTATATAAATATTTAATTTTTACATAGGCATTTCGATTTTATAACATCATTATTTTATCGTAAATTAATTTTTCAAGTTTAACGTTTGTTTTAGGATGGAAATATTTTTTATAAACTCTTTAACAAAAAAAATATATACTTTATAAACTGTGATTCTAAAAACAAATCTAGTAGATTCAAATTTTCTAGTATACTGAAAAAAAATATAAGAGCTTTGCCAGTTATTGGTGCAGATGTACGTTATGCACGGTTCTTGGAAACTATATAAAATACTAAAATACGAATCATATATCTGATTGATTGATTAGCTTAAACTTAATCTTCTTTTTCTTTTTTTCTTTTTTTTTTTGATAAAAGGCTTAGCTTAAACTTAATTAGGATTCAAAAAGGTTTGAAAACAAAACTTCATTACGATCGAGAGAGTATAGTGTGTAAAATCCCATCCCCAAAAAAAAAAAAAAAAAAAAGAGAACGATATATGATGTGAGATCTCAATTCATAGAAGAGACGTATAAATATGGACTTCCCACAAATGCATCGTAAACATTACGTTTACGAAACTCATTGTAACGAACGATTACGTATAATACCGTTTGGGAGTTATTGGCATTAACTGTATGCATATTTCAAGAAATCTATTTTGTACTAATTTAAATAATAAAATATAAATTGGGTATTATATTGAACTATTAATGGCCTGGACCTGGAGCTTATAACAATCATTATGAGTTAACCTGTTTTTTTCCATGAATGTATTTTTTTATATATATAAAAAGAAAGAAAGAAAAAGCAAACTCTGTAAAAAATGTGGATATGATTACCGAAAAACCAGGTTAATTTTCAAATCTTTTCTGTGATGCGGTTTAATTTGTTTCTATTACGTTTTGCTGACGAAGACTTTTGAATCCGGAGGGCCCAGAATGCCAAATGTAGTGCACAAGCCCTGGTCCAATCCTAGTGCCTAAAACAAGCCACAGTGCCTAGAATGCCAAATGTAGTCATGTAGTGCACAACCACTGGTCCAGTCTGGCAACATATGTATATCTCTCAGTTAACAACTTAACATCATAATTTTTGTTCTCAAGATAAATATTTACCAATTCTTTTTAATTGGGCTTGTTTTAAAGAAAATTACCAAAAAAAAATTGCCTAGAAAAAAAATAAAAATTTTATACTCTTGTTTCAGCCCATGAATACCAATGAAATCAAAACCATCTAGGCTCAATTTAAATATTGTTGCGAAATATGGTTAACAAGTCTCAAGACGACCAAGTTTAGAAGTTGCTATCTTTTTAAAATATGATCAAGCCAATATGTTACAAGTATTATATACATTTATAATTCCTTAAAACTAAATTATACCAATGTCAAAAAGAAAAAAAAAATATATATACCATGGTATATAATATTATATGAAAATTTTATGATTTAATTTTACGGTTTGTTTTGTATTCTGCACACCATTGATTTGTAAACAAATATTAAGAAATTATTTTCTTTAACAGTAAAGCTAGAAACCAGACGAAATACCATCTCAAAGTCAAATACAATAAAATATTCTAGATTTTCCCATTTCTAGGTTATAATTTTTAAATTATTAAACTTAAAACATAATCTCAACTAAATATCTTTAAAGTACAATATTATACTTAAATAAAACACAGTTATCGCATTATTTGTTGTTAAAAATGTACATTGTACTACACACCAAACTCCAACCCAAAAACAAAACCCTACCCCTCACACACAACGACAACAACAACAACAAGAAAATCTTCACATCGCACGTCAAGAATATCTCTAAAGTCTAAACAATGAACGGCATGAGCGGATCTTCTCCAGCGGCTCCAGCACCTTCACCATCATCGTTCTTCCTACATCACCGCCGTCACGGTGGCATGATGCATATGACTTTCTTTTGGGGGAAAACACGGAGGTTCTATTCGACGGCTGGCCAGGGACCAGTCTGAAGATGTATTGGGCCTGTCTTGCCGCTACTTTCCTTCTTTCCGCTGCCTCTGAGTGGCTATGTCGGTGCAGTTTCATGAAATCAGGTCCGGCTAGCTTTGGTGGCGGGCTAGTACAGACGGGTGTTTACACCGTGAGGGCTGGTTTATCTTACTTGGTCATGTTGGCTGTGATGTCTTTCAATGTAGGGGTCTTCTTGGCTGCAATGGCCGGTTTTGGATTAGGGTTTATGATATTTGGAAGTAGAGTTTTTAGGGACACTAGTAATAATAACAGTCACACCGAGGTTCAATCACATTGTTGATTGATATTTTTTACTTCAGTTATGATGCTTGTGGTCTTGATCGTTTTTATTTTATTTGTTTCCTGTTGAAATAGTAATTATGAAAATAAAATCTCTCACATTTTGGGACCTAGTTTGAGTATGATTGGAAGTTATTTATCCTCTCTATTTTTTTTGCCTAATCTTGGTTTGATCTCATTAAACAACTAGTATATAATCTTACGCTGATCCGCATAACTTTCTCTATTTATTTGGTGGATCTGCAAAGGTCATTATTTTCTGGAAATATGTATATTAGAGAATGCATGATGTATAACGTATTCCTAATTGATGAATTCAGAGTTTGAGGAAGAAGTTACGATTAATAAGGAGTAAAGACTCGGACTTGATGCCACTCTTTGAATGAAAAATTAAGTATTTCCTCCTTTTGTTATCGGTTTTAATAAGACGTGTTTGCTTTGATTTTATCAGATCCTACGTCAAAAAAAAAAAGATTTTATCAGATGATAAATATCAAAATATATATCAAGCAGATTTTTAGGTGAAACTGGTTTTGTGGTATAAAGCCAGAAAGATTCAAAGATATTATTGGGCCTACATGAATATAGAATTGGGTTGGGTCATCAATTTAAACAAGTTCGTATAGTAAGAAAAAAAAATGACTGATTATTTCTCTCAAAAAGATAAGGGAATGATAATATTAAGTTCCAACCTCCCATCTCGTAATAAATGGTTATGAAACTCGCAAAATTTGCAAACGTCTCATAACTAAAGGATTCCTGAGAAAATAGATGGCCGATTTATTTTATATTTTTTTAAACGACCGTCTTATTGATAACCAAACCAGTAATTCAATTCCAAAATGGCACCCAAAAAATGACGTATTAATGTATTATAGTTACCCAATCTCATTAGTTAGGGACCACATAATGGAAATCTCTCATCTAGAAAAAACTAAAAAATGGGAAAACTGAAGTGAATGTCTGAAGAACCAAAAGGAAAAAAAATGTTATACTCGTGGATCTCGGAGACTCGAAGTCTTACGGCTCATACCCATACTTAAATTGTTTTTTCTCCATACTGTTTAAAATTTATTCCATACCGTTTCCACATTCGCGCATATGCAAAACGTTGAGTGTTATCCAACTTTACACTATAAAACATGGTGTTTCAAAACGACCTTCAAATGTTTGCGTGTAAAACACCATAAAACCTTCTATAATAATAACCTTGCAAGCTTGTTTTGCTACAGCCTACAGTAAATTTCTAGCAGCAAAATGATGCATATTGCATCTCATTTTTTAACCAACATAGTATTCTCAGACCAAAATATAGACAGAAATCAAATTAGTATTTTTTTTCCTTATCGAATTTTGAATTCAGAAGATGGTTTAACTCACCTCAAAAAACTTGCAAAACTTTACCGGTATGATTTCTATATGGACATTAAATTTTCCTAATTTTTCTTTTATATACATTTTCTTCAGGAGGATGCGAATTGTTATATGTACGGTAAGTACTTAGCGTAAAAAAAAAACACGATTTAAGTGAGAGTCTCTAATCTTACCGTCGGATAGCCTCTCATCACCAGCCGGTGAGGGAAATGTATACAAGAAAAAAAAAACACGACCAAAAAAGTATTATGTCATGCTTTGGTGTAATATACAATAAATGTATTTTTGTGTATTTAATATATATATATATATAACTAGATTATAAGGCCGAGTCAAAAGTTAAATACACATAACTAAAATACAATTGGTTGTACTAACTAGAACGATATAATCTCAGTTATATTATAGTCTATTTTATATATGTTCAAAAATAAACTATTTGCGCAGTTTTAAAAATTATGATAAGCTTCGCTGTAGCATCAAGATATGTGTTAACCTAAACCCCACAATTCGTCGGTGTAAGTTGAAAAGAAAAGAAAAAAGAAATCACATGAGGAGAGTGGAGGAATGTACACCACCGTCACTGGCTCACAACTAATAAGAGTAATATAATGACAAAACGTGAGTGCACATGAACCTTATAAAGTGAGAGTACGAAGAATAAGTCAAAAACATTTTCACACTGTACAAGAAGTCGGCGGATTTAAGATCACACACGAGGCCACGAGCATGTTATATCTTTTCACATTTACATGCATCTAAACACATTCTGATAAAATATTTAAATCTAAAATGGACCTATTCTTTTCAGTCATAAATATTTCGGCTGTTTATGATATAGTGCACATATAGACATACGCTACTAGTCAAAACTCAAATGCAAAGTAAAATACTAATCATAACCGAATCTTATTTAGTCTTTTCCGATTATTTTTATTCAAGTACAATGAATTTGTAATATACATCAATGTGGAGAAGACGTCCATCTATATATACTATCACTTTATAGATGAAAATTAAAAATGCCAAACTAATAGGTTATTATTCGGAAACCCATGTCTATGCGTAAATTGTAAATAAGAGGGTTAACCATAAAGCATACTAAGTAGATAAACATATAAAGCTGAGATGGCTAAAGGGTTACGGGCCGCAGACTGTTTTGGGCTAGCACTTCCGGTTCTTCTCTTCTCCTTTAAGAGTGGATTGTCGTTCGATTCGTTTTCCCATTCACTTTCGGTCTGCGTTAGAATATTTATGACGAACATTTACGACTGCTGCTTCTCTAAAACTGCTCTTACGGACGTCGATAAGATCTTTCGGAGACACATATCACATTCTCTTTTTTTTTATCTTTGAAAATTTATCGCTGTAACTTTACACTGTAACTACGAGATTACGGCAGTTGTTACACCGACTTTGATTGCTTCTATGTTTTTTTATTTTGTTTTTTTAGCATAGGACCAAAATCTAGTTATTGTATGACTCAAGCTTCTTTTGAATAATATTTATATTTTATCAAAAAAAATAATAGATAAACGTAATAATCAAACAGTCTTTTTTTTTTATTACACTGGCGAGACGCATAATGCTTTTATTACAAGGAATCTTACATAATAAACAACCAATCCCTTATTACAATAGACATGCAATATATATGAACATATATATGCATATTTTATTGTTCTTTTATCACAAGAATTATTTATTTTACTCGAACCAGCTAAGGGACTAAAAAAGAACAATTTCACCAACTTTAAAAATCTATATATTTCCAATAAAAAATAATGGTTTTTGAAAGCTTCTTTTTATTTTATATTTTCATCCCACTAGAAGATATTCAATCCGAAAAGACCCTACCTTTTGAAAACCTATAACTGCAGCAAGCAAGAGCATGTGCCACTGTTTGATCAGTACGTCCATTCATGTGGCAAATCCGCCGGTGGTTCTTGGTGGCTCTCGGCCGACGTTTCCACCATGTATGGTGATCCACTTTGTAGCCGAGAGGATGAACTACTTTTGTTGTTCTTGTTCTTCATGGACACCAACAAAGCATCTATATGGTAAAGAATTTCAAGAATTATATATCTAAGATACACTCAAAATTATAATTTAAGAAGACCCTTTAGTTAATCGTATGTGTCGAATACAATGTGTTATATAAGTGATTTCAAGATGAGCAGATCTTTCACTAATGATTGATTTTTCACAAATTTGACACCTGGATCTATCGCTTGGCTGTAATCCAACATATAGGGACAACTATTAAATAAGTCTAGAATTTTGTAATAGTCTCCAATCTTACTCTATTTTTCACTCTAAACTCTATTATAGAGTAAAATCTTCTCTAATCTTATTCTGTATCCAACTCTAAAATTCATTTTCCCTAACCATCCCTTATTCATTTATAGTTATGCATAATTAATTCTTGAAAATCATATATAGCTTTACTCAAAAGAATAAAAAACTGGGAATTCAAGTAGGAAAGAGGTAGGTGGGTTGGTACCATGAAAAGGAGGGATATCAGAAGAGAATGTAGAAGGAACACCCAATTTGTCAAAGTGAACTTTCAAGGCTTTAACTACTCTTGCTGGTATTATAACTGTTGAACATCCTGCAACCAATTAATTTCAGACACAAAAGTCAAAACCAAACCAAATCAACATCTATAAACCAATCTAAACCAGTCTGGTACTTGAGAGTAATAACTTCAGAAAACTATTTGGTTGAGACATCAGTTTCATAGACCGACAACAAAGCTTTATACAAATAGTACAATAAATAGTAAATTGTCACCACCACCCACCAATATCTAGCCACGTCAAATCATATGTTGTAAAACACAAGAAAAGTTTCTAAATTGGTAGATGATACTTTGTTGACAAACTCACCGACTCCTAGATTGGGTAACGGTTAAGAGTTGAAAATGAAATATTCAGAAAATCTCTAATGTTGAGTTGTCATGTATAATTCTTTGTGTTGAAAGAACATAAACAAACCTGGTAAGTGTTATATGTATGTATGAGATTTTTAAGTGTCTATCTAAGTCCAAATTCGAATATAATACTATATTTAGAAAGAAACAAAGCTTCACACTGTGTTTCGGTTATAGTCTTGGGTATTGTCAATGATCCAACGGTGGCAAAAGAAAGAATCACAATATAGATAAATATCTAGGTTATCTTAGATTATAATCCACTTATTGAATAAAAGATGTGGGGTCTCAAAGAAAAAAATAAAATAATAATAATGATTATTGAACCTAAATGGTTTATTGAAAGGGAGATGGAGTAGAAATGGGGGACCAACAAGTTTAGGCAAGATTCTTATAAATGAGGGCATATCTGTCAAACCTATAGCCACACAAAATCTTAATTAAAGAAAAGATAAATTGGTGACAAGGAATCTTTGGAATCTACTCAGTCAACCAGTGTAATAATAATGAAGAAAGATTCTTATTACATACTAGTCCCAAATAATTGAGTTTTGAGCTTGAGATGATTGGTACTCAATCAGCTAAAACTAACCCAACCTAATCTTGACCCAACTACTAACCATTCCAGTTAAAACTATTCATGTCACAAGTTGTACTCATGAAGAATTAATGTTGACTCACACAAGTCCTTAATTCTTCCAATACTTAAGTTTAGTTAAATCGAAAAAACCCGTTTTTGAGTAAATGATACGAAGATTATCACATTAGAAATAATGAAATTTGTACAACATCAAAAATCGATTCTGTAGGCTGAAGCTATGCAAGTGTATGGGATACGAAATCTTATCCATGTCGTCGACCACAGAAAAAAAATTACACACTCTAACTTTAAACAGAATATTTATGTCGAACAACTTAATCTAAAACGAACTGAATCTAATTTTTTCAGTGGTTTATTTGTCATCATAACGACATAATTATGAAATTATTTAGTACATATCTTAATCTATTACCTATACAAGATTCCGACTTTGTCAACCCCCAAAAAAACAAAGTGGAATCTCAAAGGTAATTTTGATAAATGTTAGATGACGTCATTCTATCTTTTTTTTCTTTTTGTCTTTTGTAGTACGTAACCTTCATGAAAACCACTATTTAAAAAAAAAATCCCAAAAAAACCAAAAATTAAAACGGAAATAAGAGAAAGAGTGATAATGATAAATTAACACGAAAATTACTACTGCTAATGGCTTGGCTAACCTGATTTCTTGCGTGACTCCATAACAGTTCCATGACCACGTGGCAAGAACACTCCAGTTCCACCCGACCCGGTTCTCGAACCCGACCCGTCAACGAACACCGCCTTCACGCCCGACCTGGGTCTCTGCAGACTCTGCTGGTGGTGGTAGTTTCTTGCTTTTTGTACCAAAACGTCAGCGTTTCGTTGCCTCTCTTTCTCCTTTTTGATCTGATGGAACTATATACAAATAGAAAAATCAACATCCAAACTTTTTTTAATTAAAAAGTAAATGCATCCAACGGTGGAAACGAAACTTTGTTTTCGTTAAGGTTTAATCTAGACCGTTGATATTATAACCGACGGAAAAACCAATTTAAAAGATTCTGACTAATTATAATAAATGATGAGCTCACGTTAGCTTGAACAGATCGGATCTGGTCATCGGTTAGAGCTTGTTTTGATTGAAAAGGGATCGGAACAGGTTTCGTAGCCGTGGCTGGAGTTAGCGGCGGCGATGGTTCACGTGAAGGGCCGATTGGGCTGCTGTAACCGGAAGCAAATGGTGAACAGAGAGTTGATTGCGGCGAGCCAGAGCCACCACCACAAGACTGAATCAAAAAAGAAGAAATATTTGTAAAGAATTTGAGAATCGAATCTGATGAGTAAAGAAAAAAAGAATTTAGAACCTTAAGATGCTTTTCATCGTCTTGAAGCATATAGTTAGTCATCTGGCGAGTCAACTCAGTGATGTACTCGTCTTCTTCATCGTTTTGTGGCTTTGGTGAATCCGGGTCGTCGGATTGAAGCGAGCTTGTGGTTAGAGTGAAGAAAGTTGGTTCCGAAAAGGGATTTGAAATGAAATCTGTGTCATGTAATTCAGTAGATTCCATTTGATTGTTCTTGTCTAGAAAAAAATAAAACAGAGATATCTTTGGACAGATAGAGACAGAATAAACCAACTAAACGAGAAAGAGAGAGAAAAACAGAGCAAATCAAGAACAGAGTAAGACAGAGCAATCCGGAACAGAGAGAAACAGAGGAATCAGGAACAGAGAGAAACAGAGAAATCAAGAACAGAGAGAAGTCTTTTAACAAAGAAAAAAAAAGAATAGAGAGAGAGAGAGAGAGATTTAGCTGAAGGCGTTTCGACAATTTCACCTGCCAATTGTTGAGAGTTTGTGACTCACGAGAGATTAAGGATTAAGGTTATGGAAACCTAGATAAATATGTACAGTTGTACATACTATGTATCTTTTTCTTCTTTTTCCTTTTTTTTTTTATGATGAATGAATGCATTTATTTATAACGAACCTTTTTTAGCTGATTTAGAAAAGAAAAAAAGATCTCTCAAAGTTCAATTCAACATATAAATTTATTTCTCGACCATTTATAGTTAAAAGTATTTATTATGTGACAATTTTGAAAAATAAAAATGTTATTTAAGGAAGATCTGTAAATAAGAACAATATTAAAGTATAGATAAAAAACCGACTAAGAAGATAATACATTGAAAACACTTATCATAAAATAAAATAGAAAAATATTAAGATCGTCGTTTTCCAATGAAATTAAATATATAGCGAAGGAATTTTTTTAAAACAACTGCGCATTATAACTTCCAATATAAGTAATGTGTTGTGTTTCCCTCTAACTCTGGTAGCTAAAAGATAAAATATGATTCTTCTTCTAACTTTTAATAATGATGATCTGCTAACCATAACCTGCAGATCGAAACCAAACTAAGATTCCATTATCAACCATTACAAACACACACACACACATATATATCTATATATATATATATCCCTTTTTTTTTGTTTATGATTGTTAATATATGATTTTTCCAATCTAAGACCAGTTTTTGATTATTTATTTGTTGTAAATATCGCTCCGAAGAAGATCTGAATAGAAAAATAAAAAGAAGAAAAAAAGATCTGAATAGAAACAGAAACCGGTTTATAATATATAGTTTTATATACATGTGTCTTATGAGTTAGTGATACGGAGTACAGTATGTTTGATTAGGTGAATTATTCGGGATTAACGTGGATTAAGTCAACAAAAGCAACTTGAGAGTTGAGATAGTGGTAATTCGGAGAAAAAACATATATTTAGTATCTTTCTTCTTCATATGCGATGTTTGAAGTAAAAAATGTTAGAGGGGAAGGTTAGATTCACCTTTAAGATCTGACCAAACATGAGTTATGCACCTTATTTTGTCTTCGAAGTAACCGTATGAATACTATAAATAGTCCCTACCACTAATTGCATTTAGCATTCACATTCTTAAAGAGGAAAAAACTATTGATGAATCTGCAACGTTTTAGTCGTCATTAATTGTTTTTATTACATGAAAGTAGGTCTAATATCCTTTTTATGGTAAAGTGAAGCCTTTATCTAACAACCATTAACCAAATATACAGATTACTTTTGAGTATAAGGTAATCAAACTTCTAACGCTGACATTTTTATGGATCAAGTTTAGATTTTTTTTAGGCACAGCCGTAGAAGAATGTACATGAAATAAATTGTACCTAGATTGCAAAAGTTCTTTTAAATTCTGACTTAAGCAATTGGTAATCAAAAAATGTCGTTGTAGTATAGTGGTAAGTATTCCCGCCTGTCACGCGGGTGACCCGGGTTCGATCCCCGGCAACGGCGTCAATTTTTGTTTTTTTTTTTTGCCTTTCAATTTTACGTCGTCGTTTTGAACTTAAACCATTCAACATCAACTGTCTTGACGTTTTTCCTCGTTTGAGACGACATGCAGTCCATCTCTCGACGCCACACAATCTCGCAACAGCATCTCCCATTAAATGAACCTTAAGAGAGCATGTGCATATGACTTAAAGAAGACGACTTTAATCTTAATCTAATCTAATCAAGTCTCTTGGTCAACCTTTTTTTCATATGACTTCTTCTTCTTTAATCTTGAAAGATTAAATTTGAGTTTCAAGATTCGATCTATCACTTTCCATGGCCAGAGAAAACCCATCGATGAGCTTCTCCTTCAGTTTCAGATATCTCTGTCACTTCACTCTCCTCCTCTCTCTTCTCTCCTTTGTCTCTTTTCTCTTCAGACACAACACCACACTCTGTTCTTGTCCTTACGATCACAATCCCAACGCTCACACATTCGATCACCACCATAACAACGAAACCATCAATCTTCTTCGTTTCTCTTCCGCTTGGAACCATCTCACCTTCCCTTCTAAACCGAAGAAGATTCTCAAAATCGCTGTGGTGGTCAAGAAATGGCCGCGGAAATCGCAAGCCGGTGGGCTCGAACGACACGCGCTTACGCTGCACCTAGCTCTAGCCAATCGTGGCCATGAGGTTCATGTTTTCACCGCTGCCTCACCGTCGTTCCCTGATTATCGACTGAAAACACTCCAGTTCCATCTCTCTGAGCCCACCGCCGCTGGATATCTCGATCAAGCTTCCGTCTCGCAACAGCTTCAGGTAAATAGAGAATTTAAAAATTAAAATGTTTGCCGCGATTGAAACGCGTTTTCTCCAAGTTGCGTTTGAGTGCAAAAGTGCGGAAGTTTTTGCATTCATATACACTCTGCCTACAAAAAGTGGCGAAATTATGCTGATTGCAGATTTTAGTCAACCGTCGACCAACGACTTTGTTTAGGCAAAGGTTCATTAGTAAATAGACAGTGTGGATTAAAGTTAAAGAATTAATAGAATGTTTGACCAAAAAGAGAAATTTAACTAACGCAATTTTTTTCCGGAAACCGCAGACGCAAAACGCGAGTGGAAGACAATTTGACGTGGTTCACACAGAGAGCGTCGGGCTTCTCCACACAAGAGCCAAGAACCTCCGAAACCTGGTTGCCTCTTGGCACGGAATAGCTTACGAGACATTTCACTCCGACATCATTCAAGAACTCCTCCGTCAAGCAGACATCGCCGCCGCTGCTTCTTCTGGAGCCGAAGAAGAACAGCTGCCGCCTTCCTCTCCGGCTCTGACGGAGCGAGCGAAGAGAATCGTCGAGGAAGTCAAATTCTTCCAACGCTACGCTCACCACGTGGCAACTAGCGATCACTGTGGTGACGTACTCAAGAGAATCTACATGATTCCCGAGGAACGCGTCCACATTATCCTAAACGGCGTCAACGAGAGCGTTTTCAAACCGGACGTTTCAAAACGCGAGAGCTTTAGACAGAAATTCGGCGTTAGAAGCGGCAAGAACAGAAAATCTCCTCTGGTTTTGGGAATTGCAGGGAGGTTAGTGAAAGATAAAGGTCATCCTTTGATGTTTTCAGCTTTGAAACGAGTGTTTGAAGAAAACAAGAAAGCACGTGAGAACGTCGTCGTTTTAGTAGCTGGAGATGGTCCATGGGGGAACAGATATAGAGACCTCGGGTCTAATAATGTGATCGTTCTTGGACCGTTGGATCAAGAAGAGGTAGCTGGATTCTACAACGCCATCGATGTGTTTGTGAACCCGACGCTTCGAGCTCAAGGGCTCGATCATACTCTCTTGGAAGCCATGATTTCAGGCAAACCGGTCTTAGCCACAAGGCTAGCGAGTATCACTGGATCAGTGGTCGTCGGTCCACATTTGGGATATACCTTCTCACCGAACGTTGAGTCTCTCACGGAGGCAATTTCGCGGGTTGTTAGCGACGGAACAGAGGAATTGCAGAGGAAAGGCAAGGAGGCGCGTGAACGGTCATTGAGGCTTTTCACGGCCTCTAAAATGGCTGATGCGTATGAAAGATTGTTTCTTTGCATTTCGGATAAGAGCTTTTGTAAAATACAAACTTAAATCATTTGAGCTTATTACACTAATGTAGTTATAAGTTATAACTAATCAACGGTTTGGATTTGGTTTCTAGTTGGTTTCATCACGTTTTAGCGTTTGGTAAAACGCTAAAAAGATTTCTCATCAATTTGTTGGACATGAGACAGAGAAAAGCAGAGTAGATATTGATACAGTTGATTAGAACAAGTACTAGAGAAATCTATTCGAGATACTTTTACTAGGAGATTTCTTAGATATTATTTCTTAATCTTTGAAATCTCCTAATAACTTTCTTTTTTTCTGCATAAACTTATTTATACAAAGTCTTGGTTCAGTAGATATTAGTACTTGGCTTGAGCTTCAACGGCTTCTTCTGGAGAGATTTACAAAGAAACTAAAGGCAAGTGTTTTTTTTTAGTAATAAAGAGAACCTTGCCACCAGTTTCCTCTTGAAGCATCTTTCAAGTTCTGTCCATTAGCATCGTCTTCTCCGCTTCTTTGTCGCTCGTTTTTACCCTGAAAGATGATTTTTCTAATCAGTCAAGTCCTCTGTTTTTGGAAGTGATTAGCAAAATATACATAAATTAAGAAGACTCACTGCAGGGTAATTTTGGTTGGTGGTGGATCGAGAGTATACATCTTGGCCACCATAGTAAAGAGAAGAGCTTAGATGACATGGATCAGCTCTGTCTTCTTGCACAATTGATGATTCTCTACGTTGAGCTGTGTAAACAAAAAAAAAATCTACATTAGAAAAACAGAGCCATTCTTGATTCAAGAAAACAGAGTGTTTTTGTGACTAAGTGAGCAAAGAAGAGGAAAGAAGTTGCATAAATATTATTTTTTCTCACTGACCTTGTGAACTATGTTTGGAGCTTAGACCATCTCTTGCAACACCCTGAGAAATCAAATTGACAAACTGAAGATTAAGCATCAAGAATCAATCAGATCACTCAAGAAAACAAACTTTGAAGAAAAGGAAAGTATTAAAACCTTGGAGGGATGAGGGAAAATGGAGGAGAAGACGCCGGAGGAAGAAGATGGCGGCAAAGGATCTCTGGAACCGAAGAGTTCGGCCGTGAAAGAAGAAGAAGTTGATGATCCGACTCGTCCTTTACCCTCCATTAATAGTTGTAAAAGCTTACACTCGAATTACTTTGAAACTGATTCTCTGTGATTGTTCTTATGTAAGAGAATTAGAATGATGCAGAGGATAGTTCTAAGAAGATCTCAATGGGGCTATATATACATAATGCTACAAGGGATGAGGTTATGGAGATAGTGGAGCCATCATCATCATGATCATAATTCGTCATCATCATCCGTCAAGATATAAAGAAGCTTATTATGGGTATGTTCTCTCTTCTTGATGCTGAAAAGACTATTGCTTCTTTTTAAAATTTTATTAGATTTTATTATTTTATTTTCCGTGATAGAGAAATTTAGAAGCTTCGCTATCTTTTATCTTTGCCATTCCTATTGGTTAGTGAACTTAGTGCTTAATTTTAAAAATAACTTGTAACGATTTATTTCATTTTAAAAATATCTCAAATTGGAGACCAAATATTCCAGCTGCCTTGAAAAATTGGTACATACACTATATGGTCCTTTCGCGTTTATTTCAAAATCATCAAAGAAATACCAATACTAATATGTGGGAATATAAAGATGTATCTACCCTAATCTTCGTGTATATATATATATAAAGTATTGACATTCGTAAATTTATATATTTGCATAAATGGAAAATTTTAACCGGTTATTCGAAAAATTCTTTTATATATTCGCGCAGTGTCAATGCCTAAAAGCATGTAAAGAAGACTGTGTGCACTGTTGTCCATTTTGGATAAGAGATAGATTCTCATCTAACATATTCTTATCACTGGTCCTTTTTTACTTCCGAACAGAAGTCAATAAGATATGTGTGTGTGTGTATGTGTATGTGTATGTGTATGTGTATGTGTATGTGTATGTGTATGTGTATGTGTATGTGTATGTGTATGTGTATGTGTATGTGTATGTGTATGTGTATGTGTATGTGTATCATATGTATGTATGTTTATACTTTATATGTGTGGTTATGTTTATGTATGTGTGATTTTGCCGACGTACATCGGTATATGTATAAAATAATATTTGCCTTTTTTGACTTTGGTTTATTTTCGGAGGGGAAAAGAGTAACAAACAAAAAACTTGTAAGGAGTTTAGCCGTTTCTACAAATATAGAATACGTTTGTAATAAGATTTCAAAATGAGAGTTACTTATATATGTATCAAGTAATTTAGTACTATGCAACCAATTCAAAACTTTGACATGTTAATCAGATTTTCACAATAAATTATTTGTAAAAAATGATTCGAGCCAGTAAAAGATACCATAGTTTGATGCCTGATTGGGATTACACACTAGGCGTTAGGATAAGTTCTTAATATATTACTATTTAGTTGAGATCGTAGAAGAAGAAAGGAATGATATCTTAATGAATAGATTGGAAAATATTCTATTAACTTTAATATGCCGATTTTGTCTGATAACTTTATTATGTAGATCAAGCAGCCAATTAAACATGTCTATTTCCTTATATGCGAGAACAAGAATTGTCAAAGACTTTTTCTTTTTAAGTTGATAGCATCTTTCTTCTTTTGAGTTTTATACGGACTTTGACTATTAATCTTAGAGACGACACTCATATTTATATGGGATTTTGATACGTTTAAAAAGAAGTTCAGATGTATTTCAGTTCTAATACCAAAATTTTTTTGTCCTAATTTAATCAGTCTCTTATGCAAGGATTGTACCAAAATTGATTTTTTTTTAACATCAAAAAGCATCGTGGTTTGAAACAAGCTCGCTCCGTGGGATAGCCATTCCAGAATAAAAAAACCCCATAATGTATATGTGTATACTCAATTATTACTCATGATAGACTTCTGATTTTTTATTGATTTCTTTTTGTCAAGAGTTTTAAATAAGGGAATATGATTAAAAAACAGAAACACAGGAGGGCAAACCCCACAAGATTTCGAGTATACTCCGCGGCGGCGCCCCTAGAGACAATAATGTAAACTTATTTGACACTATTAAAAATTCGTTTTTATAGCATATTGTACATTAAGTAAAATTACAAATAAAATGGAGAGGCCAGAAGATCTGAACTAAGAACTTTTGTAAGAATCAAAGAATGTGGTCCTCTTATGACAATTGTGAAGCATCGGAACATAAGGGAATATAAAAGAAGACACTCAACGAGTCTTCTTGTGATGTAACAGTTAGCAAATCAGAGACTTCTTCACTTGATATGCGCACAATCACACAAGTTCAAAAAATCAAAAAAACTTCATCAATCTTGAATCTCAGCATCTGACAAATATATCTTCTTGGGGATCTTATTATTATTTTTTTTGGGTTAAAATGCATAATCTTGGGGATCTTGATAGGCATGTTTTGACTCTGGTCTGAGATCTGGGTACTGTCAGTCGATAATTGAGTTTAGTAGTATTTTATTGTAGAAATAAGTATTTATATTAAGTGAAAGGGAGTGTTAAATCTCTTCCTTAATATCCATTTTTGTTTTCTCGAGATTACTTACTTTTTGCCTTGTCGAGAGAGACGATAGTAATCATTTTATGATGATAAAATGACAGTCCCTCTTTTCAACCAAACAAAAAATGAGTAACCCGGAGAAAACAAAAATATATATGATTATTACAAAAACAATAATGGTTACAAGGTAATATAAACTCACAAGGGAGCTAAATTTTGACTCCATACTCCCGAGTCAATGACACTGTCCTTGATCATGTCCTCGTCCATGTGGAGTTCTAGCTTGGGAAAAACCGAAACGACGGCGGGCATGGCTAGTATTCATTTTCATGTAGAGAGGAGCCAAAAACAAAAGAAATGACCATTATTATTTAAACACAAACTAAAACCGAAATGGATTTTTTTCTTTAGTCCTATAGTCGCAATATCTTGAATGACTCAAAACATTTTTTTACCTAAAAGTTTCTTGCTTTCGGCCTCAGTGAGCCATGCGGCGAATCCGTCGAAGCTCTTCCCGTAGTTGGCGACAATTAGGCTCGGTGTATAACTGATTAGTACACATCAAGTAATCAGATTTTGTGTAACAGAAATAAATTATAACACTCATATGAGTGTTATAATTTATTTCATACTCATAGTCATAGATATGAAATTATTGACCTTTCTCCGGTGACACTACGAAGCAATGAGAGATGATGACGTTTAATAGTGACGTAGTCGCTGCTTGACGACAATGCCCCCATGTAAATGATGTAGACCTGCAATATCCACCCTTAATTACCATCTTAAGCCGTTATGTTATGATAAATTTATAACAAGAAACAGATGAATTAATATGTATTGTAGACCATACCTTTCTCCCGTCGTGATTGGCTTGCGAGGAGGTGACCATCAAGAAAATAAACAAATACAAGAACATAGTAAACTTATTCATTGTTTAGTTTTTTTTTTTTTTTAAATAACTAGTCTGGTAGTCTTTTGTGTTTTTTTTTGTTTCCTTTCTGTTTGGTTTATTTATACAAAGCGAGTGGTCTTATGTAGAAGAAAGCAAAACGTTAGATCATTGGCGTTTAGTTAATGAATATAAATAGTTATTTAAATAAGAAATTAATATAAGCCTTCGTAACGTCCAAAATACAGAGTTTTAATTGAGAAGTTATATACTAAAATTTAAGTGAAGTATCTAGATGTTACGAAAATGAAAGACTTTATGTTATGGCTTGTATGACTTTTAAGTCGTTTTATAGAAAAGTAAAAAAATGGAAGTTAACGAGTGAAGTAACATGCATTATTTCTCCTAATTTGCATTACATTTCCAATACCATAACGTTTTCTTGCTCTACAGGGAGAACAGAGCGGATCACCAATACTTAATTTTTTTTCTTTAAGATATCCGTTTTGTGCCTAATCTTACGAACTAGAGATTACGTGGCAATTAACAGAAATATGCATGTATTAAGGATACTATATTATTATTATTATTATATGCTGCGAAGAGTTATGTTTTAGTCTACCTCGGAGACAACAAATATTGGAAAATCAAATACAACTACTCTTTTCTATGGACAATTTGTAAGCTGCAGAATTTCAGCAACAAGTTTATTTTTTCATCTATCTCCTTTCTTGGTTGCAAATTATGGTTGTCACTAGTCTCCGTTCTTGATTCAGAAATGTTTGCAAGCTGTTTAAGTTCAGAAACGTTTTTCTTTCCTTTTGGTCAATAGAAAGCAAATTTTCTAAACAAGAACAAGTGTTCTAACTTTTAAGTAGCTTAAATTCCATTTTTTAGACTTTCTCCATGCTTATTAGACGTTTAGGTTTCCATTAAATTAACTAGTACACAAAAATGCAAATATCAATTAAGATTTATGATAGCGACTATAACTCAGCCTCATTAGCTCATAGAATAGACAACTATGGGGCTTCTCACACTATGAGTACCATCAGACCAAATTAGATTTGCAGACAGAGGCTGTTTTGTTCCGATATTATCGCCTGAAACAGTCACCATGAAAGACTGCTTCTCGTTCATGGACTTCATACACAGAGTACTAGGCGACACTTGGATGTAGAGTTTAGATCCAGGACTTGCGACTACCTTCGCTTTGTACGTAGAGTTTGGCGTACCGACATTTGTGACAGTTCTAACGAAAGTTACTTTGAATGATCTTGTTCCGGACACTTTAGCCGACATTGTTGGATAGTTGAGGTTTCTTGGTAATGTCTTGGAACTTCCTTTCGTGCAAGTGCTGTTGTCTCCAGAGATCATTCTTAAGTGGTCTCTCGTGTAGTTTAAACCGCAGAGAAAGGAGATGTGGTCTGCTTTGGTCGATTCATAGACGAGTCCAGGATTTATAGCAGCAATTGGGTCCACATGGCCAGATCCATAAGAAAACACAGTTGATACAAAGCCAGGACCAGAAGCATTCATCGGCTAAGCTGCAAACTTAAGAGATCATTAATGGATTTCTTGCAGGACAAGTAAGTGTTTTGCTTTTTGAAAAAGATGGATCTAAATGGGCTTACCAGTTGTCATGATAGCGGATTTGGTCATGGAAGGAGACCATTGAGGATTAAAACTCTTGACATAGGCGGCCACGGCTGCAATGTGTGGACAAGCCATTGAAGTTCCAGACATAACAGAGAACTTTACATGTCTATTGTCAAACTCGCTTTCAGTAGGTGAAATGTCTGGTGAATAGGCAGCGAGGATCTCCACTCCTGGTGCGGTTATATCCGGCTGCATTTTCAATCCATTATTGTCTCTAAATCAACGAAACAAAAGAGACTAATAAACTAATTACCTTGAGAATATCTGAGGCGATGGTGCTTGGACCACGAGAAGAGAAAGAAGCAACGAGAGGAGCTCTTTGATTAGAGATTTCCTCGCTTTTCAAAACAGTCGCTTTTGGATCTCTACACATGCACACAGAAAAAAAAATAAAGATGGAGAACTTGAAGTATGGAGCGTATAAAATATAGAGAAAATCGTTACTTTGTGGAGTTCATGTAAGAGACGAGAGAATTGTAGTCATCATTGGATAAAAATGAGACTGGGAAAGAACGGATAAAGTCATGGTCTGGTTCAGGGTTCTTAACAATGGAACCAACCGCTCCCAATTTTTGAGCTTCTATTGGACCTTTTGTAGAATCACACAGCACAATCTTTCCTTTCACAAGTTTTCCGTCTAGACACTTTGGCTCACATAACCTGCAAAGAAAAAGAAAAAAGAAAAATCTCATCACAAATTAGAAATGTAATAACAGTTTCCGCGGGAAAAAAAATGTTTCTTGTACAGGAAGTTACTTAGCCGTATTATTGCTACATGTACTCAAAGCAGCAGATTTTCCGTAAACCAGAGGATACTTGATTCCATTCAGATCATACGTATTCACTGATCTCCCCTGTGTCATTAAAATATAAAGAGTTAAAATCATTTAAACCGATAAAAATGATATGATGATATAAATAAGACTGTTTCTTGTTACGCACGATAAGTTTCTTGCCGTTTCCTAGAACAACTTTAGCCATAAACGCACGGTTCGTGACGCTAGCCGCGACGCTAAAAACCCACGGTGCGGTGCTCATGACCGTGCTGATTTTGGGACCGTCGTTACCGGCTGCGTTCACAGTGAGAATTCCTTTAGCCATAGCGTGAAAAGCTCCAATCGCTATAGGATCTTCCTCAAACGGTGGAATGTTATCGAGCACGATGGAGATGGATATAACGTCTACATTGTCTGCGATTGCGTCGTCAAACGCAGACATAATTGCTTCTCCGTCGCATCCTTCTTCGTTACAAACTTTGTAAACGGCGATTCGAGCGGCTGGAACGCCACCTCTCGCGGTTCCATTCCCGAGTCCATAGAAGTTTGTGTTTGCGACAGCGTTTCCGGCAAGAGTTGACGCCTTGTGTGAGCCGTGTCCACTGTAGTCCCTCGCTGATTCGTTTGCTTTAGATTCTGTTGTGTAGTCTCTTGCTCCAATGATCTTGCTGCAGCAATAAAGAAAATTGCGATTAAAAGTGCACATAAGATGTTCGACGAAATTCCTAAGTGAGGGTAAAGTTGTGTTTACTTGTTGCAGGTGAAGTTTTTGCCGCCGGCACAAGTTCCCTTCCATTTTTTAGGAGGAGGATCAAAGCCTTGGTCGGAAAAGCTGTCAGATTCGGGATAGATTCCAGTGTCGATGACTCCGATAACGGTATCGCTCTCGATGCTAGGGTTCCGCTTCGTCTTGCTGCCTTCTTTGAGACCCATGAAGTTCCAAGACGACGTCGTTTGGAGTTTCAGCTTTCTGCTTTGGAACACAGACACAACTCTCTCCATTCCTAAGAAGAACATTACATATCATAAAGAGAACGAAAAAGTAAACAAGATTTTGCAAGAAAAAAGAAACATTAATATGTTATATTGAAAAACAAATGGACAATTTGCATATTTATCATTTTCAATTCTTTATCTTTTTAATTTATTCTTTTTGTAAGTATATCTGAATATTTTTAGAGATTAATAAGCTCGAAAACGGATCTATATAAAAGCACTCACCGGCTAATCTTTTTCGTTCGGATTCGGTGAGTCGTGCTGCAAAGCAGTTGAAACTTCTTTTGAAGCTTCTCACCAAGCGATTCTCGATCGAACTAGATTATAATTAAATATCAGTTTTTGGAATCATCATAACGTTTTATCTATATTCAAATAGGTATATATATATATAATATGAGAAAAGTAAATTAATTAGACCTCTCTCCCATGACTTCTTGAAGAATACTCGTGTGATCAGACATTGGTGTGTAATCCTCTCGAGACGAAAGTGCTCCCAAGTACACAATATATACCTTCATGGATAATCATCAGTCGTCACCATCACTTGTATGATAGAATATGGATTGTCAAATAGACTCATAGCGAGAAATGACAAGAGGATCATGATTATAAATTACAAATTTTTATTTTATTTTTTTATTTTACAGTTATTGTGTTTGACAAAAATATTAAAATTGTTGTTTCTGTAAACAATATTTATAGTTATACCTGTTGATCTTCAGGACCATCCTTGTCTGGTGAGACTGTACTCAGAAACAAGACGATGAGACGTGAGAAGAGGCAAAAGAATGTTGTACCTTTCGCCATTTGGAATAAACTAAGGCTCTGATTGGTGCAATGAGGTATTAATGATGTTCTTTGATGTTGAACATAACTCATCATACATCAATTATGTTACCAATCATGATGTTTTTAAAAAAAATTGAAGTTGTGTTTGAGTTTTGAAATTAAAGCCACTCTGATATGCTTTCTTTATCATATTTGAGGGACATGTATTATTTTATAGAAGTGAGATATGTCCGGGATTTAATATAGTCAATCAATCTCCTCTGATTATTATCAGTATAGTAAAAATTAGTATATTACTATATTTCAATAGAAAATAAAATCTAATTAATATAATTAACAGTAGACTCATTGATTTAGTGATTGACTAAAAGTTAATTAATGTTTATGCACCACGTATGAGATTCGATTCCCTTTGAAGGTGAATTATTGCAGATTACTTGAGGCAATTACTGAAAATTTCCATTGTGGTGCCCGATTAAAAATAAAAATAAAATCTTATGACGTAACAGACGATAACTAATTCTGCCAATAAAAAGTTTAGGTTATGTTTGATTGTATTATTTCATATTAGGCTCATACTTAACTAAAACAATACCAACATCCCTCGGAAGTTATACAATGGCCTCTAAATAAACATCTTTCTTGTACAAAAAGCAGTGCAGCCTCTGTCCCTCCGTGTTCACACGGGTTGTATTTAAAACGTTTGCAATCGTTCCGTGTTTACTTCAAAACCTGTTTAATAATAAGCACTATGTATATTCGTAAAAAGGATAAAAATATGCCTTTAACTAAAGAGTGGGGAGTACAATGATAAGTCAATACCTGGAATGCTAGAAGATGTCGCATGACAATGAACCAAAATATGATACTGAGAATATATGTGACTGACATTTTTTTTGTTTTTTTGATAGCCATTTTATTGTATTACTTGAACCTCTTTTTTCTTTAGACTGTTTGTCGTCTTCAGTTAGGATGATTATATATATGTAAACAAATATTCATAAGATATAATTTCTGGTCAAAGATGAAAAAGGAAAAGAATCTTTCAATTTCATTTCTTAGGTCTGTAATTTTATGGTCAAAAAGTATTTAATGGTGGAAGTCCATGTCACCAACATGCAAAGAATTCCGACCAAAAAACTCAGGTTGGTAAACACATGAAATAAAGAAAACACACAACGTTTGGATTATCCATTGGACATATATCCTAAGACATCATCATACATATAGGAAGCCGAGACATGACAGAGCAACAATGAGACTAGAATGAAGCAACATTACAACAACAAGAAAATTTTATTTGTGATGACGATGGTGAATCGATGATGAGTCATCACTGACTATCAGCGTAAACAACTATGGGACTTCTCACATTATGGATGCCATCAGACCAGATAAGATTTGCAGACGAAGGCAGTTCAGAGTCGAGATCACTGCCTGTAACAGTGACCCTAAAAGATTGCTTCTCGTTCACAGTCTTGAAAGTCAGAACACTAGGCGTGACCTCGACGGTGAGCTTAGATCCGTGACCCGCCACTACTGTTGATTTATATGTAGAGCTTGGCGTGCCTACGTTTGTCAAGGTTCTGTTGAAAGTCACAGTGAATTTGCTGTCAGATCTCAACAATTTAGCCGACATTGAAGGATAGTTGAGATTTCTTGGTAAGGTTTCATTTTTTGGGGAGCAAGTGACGTTTTCACCGGAGATGATTTTGAGGACAGCCGAGGTGTAGTTCATGCCGCAGAGAAAGGCGATGTGGTCTGCTTTGTCCAATTCATAGACGAGACCAGGGTTTAAAGCGGCTATTGGGTTGACATGTCCAGCTCCATAAGCAAACTCTGTTGATGCTATGCCAGTTCCAGTAGCATTTACCGGCCAAGCTGCAAAGATTTATTAATAAATCAAATAAGAAGAGAGTCTCAACAAAGGTTACTTGTGAGACAAGAAAGTAAATTTCCGATATAGTTTTTTTGCTTACCGGTTGTCATGATGGCAGATTGAATCATGGAAGGAGACCATTTAGGGTAAAATGTCTTGATATACCCAGCCACACCTGCAATGTGTGGACAAGCCATTGAAGTTCCGGAGAGAACAGAGTACTTCACACGTCTGGTGTCATGTTCAGACGGTTCAGCATCAGGTGAATATGCAGCGAGAATCTCCATTCCTGGTGCGGTTATATCCGGCTGCAAGTCGCCAACCATTGTCTCTCAGACCAGAGAAATAAACAAAACCGAGATCGTAAATTTTTTGAATATTTACCTTGAGAATATCAACAACGATAGTGTTGGGACCACGAGAAGAGAAGGAAGCAATAACAGGAGATGTCCGATTGAAAATTGCTTCCGATTTTAGAACAGCCGCTTGTGGAGAACTGAGAAAACAAACACAGAGTTTTCAGGATAAAGATGGAGAATATGGAGCAGATGTATAAAGCATAGAGAAGATGATTATTTACTCTGCGGACTCAATGTAAGAGACGAGAGACTCAAAGTCTTCTGCTTGTAAACCAGATGTGGGTAAAGGGTGAATGAAGGCGACGTCTGGTTTAGAGGATCTAAAAATAGCTGCAATAGCTCCAACTGATTCAGCTATCTTCAAATCATCCGGATCACTACACACAAAGATCTTTCCCTCCACACGGGATTTTTCCAAACATGATGGCTCCCAATGCCTGATTATGAATTGATCTCATTCCATTAGAAATATGATTTTTAAAAAATCTAGGTCATCATTACAATTATGATTTTGTTTCTTGGAGGGAAATTTACCCTGCGATTTCTGCGTCGCAACTAGAAGAAGTCGCAGATTCACCGTACACAAGAGGGTACTTCTTTCCTTTCAGATCGAAAGCATTCACTGACTTGCCCTATTAAGGAAAAAAAAAACAGAGGAGTCATTGGTAACTAAAGAGAGAAAGATTACTATGATTATAGAAATGAGAGTGTTACTTAGATACTTACGACAAGTGTGGTGCCATTTCCGAGAACAACTTTGGTGACAAACCCACGATTTGTGGTGCTGGCTGCAACGGTTAAGATCCACGGCGCTACTCCCGAGACTGTTTCTGCTCTTGGGCCGCTGTTACCGGCAGCATTCACAGTGAGAATTCCTTTGACCATGGCGTGAAAAGCGCCAATCGCGATCGGGTCACTTTCGAAGTTACCCGCAGCATCACCTCCGATAGAGATGGTGATGAGGTCCACACCGTCAGCAATCGCGTCATCAAATCCAGACAATATAGCGTCTGAGGTACACCCTGTCTCGGTGCAGACTTTGTAAGCAGCGATTCTAGCGGCCGGAACGCCACCCCTTGCGGTTCCATTGCCGATTCCAAAGAAGCTTATATCCGCGACTGCGTTTCCAGCCGCTGTTGAAGCCGTGTGTGTACCGTGGCCTTCAGTGTCCCTGGAACCTTCGCTTGTATAGTCTCTAGCCCCAATCAACTTGCTGAAATATTATAAACAGATCAACAATATTATCTTTTAACTTTTGTAACCAAATATTTTATATCGAAACTCAAACTAATTTCCTGGTTGTTCATGGAAGATACATCCCAAGGTACGACCAACAATATTAATCGTGGAAAATTATAAACAGATAAACAATATTAACTTTTAATTAACTAACCAAATATTTTATATCGAAACTAATTTCCGAGTTTTTCATGTCTCGAGGTATGACCAACAATATTAATCGTTAAAGAGAGAAATTAGTTTAAGAGAATTACTTGTTGCAGGTGAAGTTTTCTCCGCCGGGACAAACACCTTTCCATTTCTTAGGAGGAGGACCAAAGCCTTTGTCGGAAAAGCTTTCAGACTCTGGTGTGATCCCAGTGTCGATGACTCCGATAATGGTATCACTTTCCATGGTCGGGTTCCTCTTCGTCTTCTGTCCTTCCTTTAACCCCATGAAATCCCAAGACAACGTCGTTTGGAGTTGTAACTTCTCGTTTGGGAACACAGAAACAACTCCCTCCATTTCTAAGAACAAAAGATAAAAGGGTTTTGATTATTTAACATTTAAAATCATTTCAATATGCATAATAATGTCTCGATGGAAGACCACTCACTGGCTACTTTTTCTCGTTCTGACTCAGTGAGCCTAGCCGCAAAACCGTTGAAACTCCTTTTGTAACTTCTCACCAAACGACCTTCGATCGAGCTAGAGTTGATATTACTTATTAGAATCTTCATAACAGTATTGATTATAACTAATCATGATTAGAGAAATGAATAATAATTTCATCACACCTTTCTCCAGTGACCTCTTGAAGAATACTCATGTGATGGGACATTGGTGTATAGTCTTCTCGAGACGAAAGCGAACCCATGTAGACTATATACTCCTTCATTGATCACATATCAATTCATCATCATATTTTCATGTATAAAGGATGGCCATGTGGAGAAAATAGAGATCACCATAATAGATTTAATAATTTGATAAGAATGATCGATGATAATACCTTTTTATCTTCATCTGTGACTGCTGAGATTGAACTCAAGAACATGACAAGGAGGCATGAGAGGAGAAAAGAGGAAGCTGCGAATTTAGCCATTGTTCTAATAAAATGAATTAAAATTACTGTAATTTTTAGTTTCTGTTATGATGAGCATGAATGATCTTTATATAGGAGCGATCATACATGCACCGTGTCAAATTAAAAGAATCTAAATCATTTCCTCTGATTGTGTCTTTAAGTTTTATAAATGTATAATTATAAATAGGAAGATCAAAATTTACCATAATTTTTATGATATATGACTATATGTATAAATTAAATTGTAACATTTTTTGCAATTTTAGGAATGTACAGTATCTAGGGATGTATTTACTCATAACTAATATAAACTCAATTAGGGAAAATAAGTTTTGGGATTAATATCTCTTTATTTTTCGATTTTTACTAAAAATAAAAAGAGATGATATATTCAATCAAACATTTAGAATGATTTGTGTTAAAATAACAATTCCTATGTTATTCAATCATGAATTTTAAAAAATATAAAATTCTGTGTTATTAAACTAATAATTCTAAAAAGTTCTTTAAAACATACTCTTATTGGAAATGTTTCAAGATTTGGATTTTTAATGACTTTTAGTATTTGAGTCTTAAGAGGATTTCCTTCCTTAAAAATACAAAGATTTATGAGGTAGTTTAGTTACTAGTTAGTGCATCTTTTATCAATCAAATATTAATTAGAAAATCACTCCATAATTGGTAGTCCAATTTGGAGGAGAGGTGTTTACAAAAGAAGATTCAGAAAATAAAACTCTAAAAGTTAAAATGACTGAATATGTAAAAAATAAAATGAGCAAAAAAGTCATAGAATTTAAAGTATTTGATTTTTTTACATTTTTAGTCAACTTTCTATTAAATTCCAATAAAATGATATTGCTATAAAACCATCCTAATATTGAATAACACTAACATTTAATAAATTTCTAAAACTAATAAACTGAATAACATTAAGATTTGAATTTTTTTTTATAAAATATATAACTGAATAACACTATATATTTATATAAATTATAAAATGTTAAAATTCTTTCAGACTCAATAAAATTATTAGGTTCAATAATCCTCCTTCAATCTTATATATGGTTTTCAGTAGACTTTTGGAGGATTTACAACAAATCATAACAAGTAACCAATTTGCATATATATCCCAAGACATCAACATACATATAGGAAGCAACATTACAACAACAAATTTTATTTATTTATGATGCTGATGGTGAATGGATGATGACTCATTATTGACTATAAGCGTAAACAACAATGGGACTTCTCACATTATGGGTACCATCAGACCAGATAAGATTTGCAGACGAAGGCAGTTCAGAGTCAAGATCGCTGCCTGTAACAGTGACCCTAAAAGATTGTTTCTCGTTCACAGTCTTGAAAGACAGAACACTAGGCGTGACCTCGACGCTGAGCTTAGATCCATGACCCGCCACTACCGTTGATTTATATGTAGAGTTTGGCGTGCCTACGTTAGTCAAAGTTCTGTTGAAAGTCACAGTGAAGTTGCTGTCAGATCCAGACAATTTAGCCGACATTGAAGGATTGTTTAGATTTCTTGGTAAGGTTTCATTTTTTTCGGAGCAAGTGATGTTTTCACCGGAGATGACTTTCAGGACAGCCGAGGTGTAGTTCATGCCGCAGAGAAAGGAGATGTGGTCTGCTTTGTCCAATTCATAGACGATACCAGGGTTTAAAGCGGCTATAGGGTTGACATGTCCAGCTCCATAAGCAAACTCCGTCGATGTAACCCCAGTTTCAGTAGCATTCATCGGCCAAGCTGCAAAGATTCGTTGAGAAACCAAATAAGAACAGAGTGTCACCAAAGGTTACTTGTGAGACAAGAAAGTAAAATTTCGATATAGTTTTTTTGCTTACCGGTTGTCATGATGGCAGATTGAATCATGGAAGGAGACCATTTAGGGTAAAATGTCTTGATATACGCAGCCACACCTGCAACGTGTGGACAAGCCATTGAAGTTCCGGAGGCAACAGTGTAGTTCACATGTCTGTCGTCATTTAAAGACGGGTAAGCTTTAGCTGAATATGCAGCGAGAATTCTACTCCTGGTGCTGTTATATCCGGCTGCAATTCACGCACACCATTGTCTCTCAGACCAGAGAAATAAACAAAACCGAGATCGTAAATGTTTTGTATATTTACCTTGAGAATATCAGGAGCGATATTGTTGGGACCACGAGAAGAGAAGGAACCAATAACAGGAGATGTTTGATTGAAGATTGTTTCCGTTTTAAGAACAGTCGCTTGTGGAGAACTGAGAAAACAAACACAGAGATATCAGGGTAAAGATAGTGAATCTGGAGCAGATGTATAAAGCATAGAGAAGATGATTATTTACTCTGCGGACTCAACGTAAGAGACGAGAGATTCAAAGTCTTTTGCTTGTAAATCAGAGGCGGGTAAAGGGTGAACGAAGGCGACGTTTGGTATAGGGGATTTAAAAAGGACTGCAACAGCTCCAACGTTTTTAGCTTCCCATATACCATCCGGACCATCACACACTAAGATCTTTCCCTCCACACGGGATTTTTCCATACACCTTGGCGAACAAAGCCTGAAAAAAGAATTGATTTTATTCCAAAAGAAATGTGATTAAAAATATATATATATATAGGTTACTGTTTCTTGAAGGGGAAGTTACCTTGCAGATTCTGCGCTGCAATTAGAAGAGGCCCAAGATTACCGTACACAAGAGGGTACTTCGTTCCTTTCAGATCAAAAGTATTCACTGATTTACCCTATTAAGGAAAAAAAAACAGAGAAGTCACTAGTATCTATAGATCACAGAAATGAGAGTGTGGGTTCGATTCCTGGCCACTGCGGAATTCACATGGCGGCTGCAGGCTCCCAGGACCACGTCAGCTCCGCTTGGACACGACGCTAGTCGGGCCCACTAAGGTGGGACCAGACACCTGGGTTATCAAAAAAAAAAAAAGAAATGAGAGTGTTACTTGATACTTACGACAAGTTTGGTGCCATTTCCGAGAACAACTTTGGTGACAAAACCACGGTTCGTGGTGCTGGCTGCAACGGTTAAGACCCACGGCACTACTCCCGAGACTGTTTCTGCACTTGGACCGCTGTTACCGGCGGCATTTACAGTAAGAATACCTTTTGCCATGGCGTGAAAAGCCCCGATCGCGATCGGGTCAAACTTGAAAATAAGCCCAAAGCTACCGCCGAGAGAGATGGTGATGAGGTCCACACCGTCAGCAATCGCGTCATCAAATCCAGACAATATAGCGTCAAAGCGACACCCTGTCTCGGTGCAGACTTTGTAAGCAGCGATTCTAACGGCCGGAACGCCACCTCTTACGGTTCCATTGCCGATTCCAAAGAAGCTTATATCCGCGACTGCGTTTCCAGCAGCTGTTGAAGCTGTGTGTGTACCGTGGCCATCAGTGTCCCTGGTACCTTCGCTTGTATAGTCTCTAGCCCCAATCAACTTGCTGGAAAATCATAAACAAATCAACAATATGAACTCAAACTAATATGGAAGTTATACGACCAACAATATTAATTGTGAGAGAGAGAATTACTTGTTGCAGGTGAAGTCTTCGCCGCAGGAACAAACACCTTTCCATTTCTTAGGAGGAGGACCAAAGCCTTTGTCGGAAAAGCTCTGAGATTCCGGCCAGATCCCACTGTCGATGACTCCGATAATGGTATCATTTCCACGGTCGGGTTCCTCTTCGTCTTCGATCCTTCCTTTAATCCCATGAAGTCCCAAGACGACGTCGTTTGGAGTTGTAACTTCTCGTTTGGGAACACAGAGACAACTCCTTCCATTTCTAAGAGCAACAAATAAAAGGATTGTGACTATTTAACCTTTAAAATCATTTCAACATGCATAATAATGTCTCGATGGAAGATCACTCACTGGCTACTTTTTCTCGTTCTGACTCAGTGAGTCTAGCCACGAAACCGTTGAAACTCCTTTTGTAACTTCTCACCAAACGACCTTCGATCGAGCTAGAGTTTATATTACTTATTAGAATCTTCATAAAAATATTAAAAATTTGATTATAACTAAACATGATTACAGAAATGAACTAATTAAATCACACCTTTCTCCACTGACCTCTTGAAGAATACTCATGTGATGGGACATTGGTGTATAGTCTGCTCGAGACAAGAGCGAGCCCATGTAGACTATACTCTCCTTCATTGATCACATATCATCATCATATCATCATGTATAAAGGATGGCCATATGGAGAAAATAGAGATTACCATAATATAATTAATAGTTTGATAAGAATGATCGATGATAATACCTTTTTATCTTCATCTGTGACTGATGAGACTGAACTCAAGAACAGGTCAAGGAGGCATGAGAGGAGGAAAGAGGAAGCTGTGAGTTTTACCATTGTTCTAATAAAATGAATTAAAGTTACTGTAAATTTTTGTTTGCTATGATATGAACATGAAAGATCTTTATATAGGACCGATCATACACACACCGTGTCAAATTAATAATCTAATTCATTTCGTCTGAATGCTCAATAAATGTTGACCAAAAAAGAACAAGTTTTAGAAAAATAATTATAAATAAGATCCAAATTTACCATCGTAAATTCTATCTATCCAGATGTGAGATTTGATTCTTCACATTTTTTAGTCAACTTTCTATTAAATTCCAATCAAATAACATTGCTACCAAAATCATCCTAATATTGAATAACACTAATATTTAATACAATTCTAAAATCAATAAATTGAATAATACATACTAGAATTTAAAAGAATCTATAAATTAATTAAAATCACACCTCTCAAATCTATTCAAATGCCAAACGTTTTTCATGTATATCATCTTTTGTTTTAAAGATATATATGATGCAAACTAAAGATATATAAATTTCGATTTCAATGTATATGATGCAAACTAACTTTACACATTGAAGATTTTTGAGCAAACTTGAAAATTCTGTCATCTGATTATTATGAGAAGCGTGATTCTAAATTTAGAGTACATATGTTTAAAGTTTTTTTTTAAAGTTAAAAAATATTGTAATATATATTGGTTATATTTACTTTGTCATCGATCGGACAGTATATATATATGGTTAATCTTATCATTATATCTAGAGTTAATTATATATTTAATTGTTTGAGTAATTTTTTCGTTTTCAAGAACTAACGAACCATGTGATGTGTGTAAGCATGGTTAAGCAGAAGATACCCCAAACTTTTTAACCCTGACATCTTCTAAAAACATCTATCAATGATTCAATAGACTTTCCGAACTGCACCATTTGTTTCACGCATTTTGATTGCTTTTCAGTTTTTTTGTTTGGTTGAAAATTGATTGTTTTCCAGTTCTGGCGTAAGTTTTTTTATTAACTCCCCTAAAATCAATTTACCCTAAAGAAAGACAAGAAACTTTTTTTTTTTTTTTTGATAAAAAAGACGAGAAACTTCTTGAACTCGAAAGATCACTGAAAATTACCAAAGAGTTATATGTATGTATAATTATTCATTAAGATTAAGATTATATGTGTGTATGTGTATATAAACATTATATAATTTATAGGTTTCAAACTTTCCAAGTACTTAAATTTGATTCGAAGTAGACTTTTCCAGAGTTAGACTAAAATTTTCATTTTTGTCGAGAAGAGTTGACGAATCCTATAACGGTAAAGTTTCACCCTCCAGTCTCCATAATATGACATTTTTCTTTTTCAGTGATCATGACATGTGTTATGTTTTTTATATTAAGGAAAAAGATTTATAAACTATTATCTCAAAATATGATAATTAAGAGAAAATTATTACAACATCTCACCCTCATTGCAATTCTTAGCACTTATACAATATAACATTAGTATCATAATAATTAACCCCAAAAAAGCATTAATTGTTAAAATATGTAGCAATAGTTTATTTCGAAATAATATGGATATTGCATTTTCTTGTGAACGTTATTGATTCTAGTCAAGCAATGAGTAAAAGACAAACAAGAATGCTAAACTGAACCATGTTTTGATTTGGCAGCAAAATAAATTACCATCAGTAGTCCCTCCATTAACCAACTTCGTCCATTACAAATTTACAAGACAATTCCCAAAATACCCTTCATTCACAGTCTTCAACTAGCTTATCCCACGAGGATGTGGTCGTCTTTTAAAATCCGAGTATTTTAATTTGATTTAACATTTTCTTAAACTAAATTGAAATGACAAGAAAATTAGTTTAGTTTTTATATAAGTTTCATAGAGGCCAATTTTATAATAAATTTTCTCATCTTACATCAAAATTAAGGATATAACTAAAGCAAGAAAGAAATCATAATTATGAAAAAACTATGTGTGCTGTGCTAATAAAAATTTGTATAGTTGGGTAATAGGTTATTACTAAAAGCATTGAAGTTGTATGAATCTCCCTACACAGAAAAAACAGTAATTTTCTAGCATTCCGGGAGTTTCAAACTAGAAAAATGTCGCCTTAATCCTTATAGAATTTGACTACGACACTGATACATCAGTCTAATGAAGATATGATAATGGCTACAACTTCATATATACAAGACAGGCAAATCAGTTCCAATCAGATATATTGCGCATTTATTACTTGATTATCTTAATTGTGCATATAGTCTCCTGTAACTTGTAAGTTTATTCATCTAATACAAATTAACAAATTACTTAATTCACACACTCATAAAGTATCAGAGATTCATCAGAATAGAATTATATAGCCTCAAGATCCTTTATTTGATATATCCTAAGACATCAACACACTTTAACAAAATAACCAAAGCATAGAATGATTATAACAACAACTATGATGGTTTATGATGACGATGAAGATGGTGGCAGCTACGGTGACAACGATGAGAAGTCACCAGTATAAACAACAATAGGGCTTCTCACATTATGAGTCCCATCAGACCATATTAGGTTTGCAGACGAAGGAAGTTTGGAGTCGAGATCGCTGCCTGAAACAGTCACCGTAAAAGAATGCTTCTCGTTCACCAACTTCATAGATAGAACACTAGGCGAGACCTTGACGTTGAGCTTAGATCCGTGATTTAAGACAACTTTTGATTTGTATGTAGAGTTTGGGGTACCCACGTTGGTGACGGTTCTGTTGAAAGTGACGGTGAAGGAGCTATTAGATCCCAATTTAGCCGACATTGATGGATAGTTAAGGTTTCTAGGTAAGATTTTTTCAGTGCAAGTGACGGCTTCACCGGAGATGAGTTTCACTGTAGTCACATTGTAGTTCATGCCGCAGAGGAAGGCAAGGTAGTGTGCTTTGTTTATATCATAAACGAGTCCAGGATTAGTAGCAGCTATTGGGTCTACATGGCCAGCTCCATAAGGAAACTCGGTTGACGCAAAATGAGTTTGAGAAGCATTCATCGACCAAGCTGTGAGATTGATTAAGAAAAAACCATAGAAGAACAGAGCATGAACAAAAGTTTATGGTTTTCTTGCAGGACAAGAAAGTCTGTTTTCTTTACCTGTAGTCATAATGGCAGATTTGATCATGGAAGGTGACCATTTAGGATGAAACGTCTTGATGTAGGCGGCTACGCCAGCAACGTGTGGACAAGCTATTGAAGTTCCGGATTCTACAGAGTATTTCACATGTGTGGTGTCATAAAATGGTAATGCCTTAAGTGAATTAGCAGCCAAAATTTCCAGTCCTGGTGCTGTTATATCCGGCTGCATTTTCATTCACCACTTTCTCAGATTGGAAAAAAAAGAAGAAGAGATTAATCTCAGCATAACCAATATCTACATATCATATATACCTTGAGGATATCAGCAACGATGATGTTTGGACCGCGAGAAGAGAAGGAAAGAACTTTAGGAGCTCTATGATTAAAGATTGCCTCACTTTTCAAAACAGCCGCTTCAGGGGAACTAAAGAATCAAACCCAAGAAAATGAGAATAAAGAGAAGCATATATATACACAACAAAGCATATAATTCAGCAGAGAGGAGATGAATGTTTACTTTGTGGACTTAATGTAAGAGAGGAAAGACTCAAAGTCATCTTCTTGTAAGCCAGATACAGGTAAACCGTGGATTTGGGCCCAGTCTGAACTATCTTTAAGAATGGCTGCAACGGCTCCCTTTTTATAGGCTACGTAGGGCAAATTTCTTGTGCACACCAAGATCTTTCCTTTCACCAGGGATGCGTCAAGACAATCTGGCGTGCAATCCCTGAAAATGAATTTAAAAGAAAAAAAAATCTCACCATTACCAATCAGAAACTTGAAAGTATTTCTAGGTCATATGTTTCTTGTGGAGGAAGTTACTCGGCGCATTTCGCTTGGGAGGCAGACGAAGCAGCAGATTTGCCATACACAAGAGGGAACTTCTTTCCTTTTAGATCTATACCATTCACTGCTTTTCCCTATTAGGACCAATAAAGAACAATAAAAACAGAAGAGTTACTGGTAATTTAAAGGACAAACAATGATAACAGAAAATGAGAGTGTTACTTGATACGTACGACAAGTGTCTTGCCGTTACCAAGAACCACTTTGCTGACAAACGCACGGTCCGTGGTGCTGGCTGCAACGGTTAACATCCACGGTGCTAAGCTCGTGACCGAGGCCATATCCGGACCAGTGTTACCAGCCGAGTTCACAGTGAGGATCCCTTTGGACATAGCGTGAAAAGCTCCAATTGCGATCGGGTCTTGCTCAAACGGATACACATTAATATCACCTATAGAGATGGAGATGATGTCAACACCGTCCGCAATGGCGTCATCGAATGCAGACAGTATACTATCATCACTACATTCTCCGGCGCAGACTCTGTAAGCGGCGATTCTAGAGGCTGGAACAGCACCTCTCGCGGTTCCATTGCCGAGTCCAAAGAAGCTGGTGTTTGCGACTACGTTTCCAGCCGCAACTGACGCGGTGTGTGTACCGTGGCCACTAGCGTCCCTAGCGTCTCCGGGTGCGTAGTGTCTTGCCCCAATAAGCTTGCTGTAAAATGACTAACAGATCAATCTCTGCCCAAAAAAAAAAAAAAAAAAAAAAAAAACTAGACTTTTCGATTCAACACCTGAAGTCAAAGCTTCTGATTATAAGTACTAAATTGGCATCGAAACGTATTTTTTACAGTTACGTTTACATGTGAAATAAATATTTTCATGTTGTCTGTCATAGGATATGTTTTCCTTTCAAATACATTTGGCATCTACGTTTAACAAATGAATTTTGCTTAAAATGTTTAAAATTGTGAGCTCATTGGAAACATGCGCACTAAATATAAAAAGAAAAACACAAACAAGTTGAAGTTTTGATCATCTTCTAACATCTACAGATTTAAAAGAGAGAGAGAAATATATTTACTTATTGCAGGTGAAGTTGTTGCCGCCGGCGCAAATGCCCTTCCATTTCTTTGGAGGAGGACCAAAGCCTTTGTCGGAAAAGCTTTCGGATTCCGGCCAGATTCCACCGTCGAAGACTCCTATAATTGTATCACTCTCCACAGAAGGGTTCCGCTTCGTCCCTTTTCCTTCTTTTAACCCCATAAAGTCCCAAGACGCCGTCGTTTGGAGTTTTAATTTCTTGTTCGGAAACACAGACACAACTCCCTCCATATCTAACAATAGTCAATTTAGACATCAGAAAGAAAAAAAAACTTAAAAAAGAATCTGCATCATTTAAATATAAAAATAGTGTCAAATTTTTCATAAAATAGTTTTGCAAGACGCAAATGCAAACACTTGCTTCCGTTTACGTGCAACATTTACACTAAAATTTTAACATATAAGAGTTGGCTTTAGATCATTTAGAAAAGATACATCACACTAAATGTAAACACAAACAATCAATGCCTTAGTTTTTTTTTTAATACCAAAAATAAAGAGTAATTGAAGAACAAATCATTTGACTGTATCCTTAAAGACTATTCTCAGGTCTCAAAGAACACTCACCGGCTACTAGTTCTCGTTCTGACTCAGTGAGTCGGGCCGCAAACCCGTTAAAACTCCTCTTGTAGCTTCTCAACAAGCGACCTTGGAACGAACTAGAGTAATTATAAATGCCATTGTCAGAATCCTCATAATGGAAAGTAATAATGATTAGAATGAATCACACCTCTCTCCGGCGACCTCTCGAAGAATACTCATGTGATGGGACATTGGTGTGTAGTCCACTCGAGAAGGAAGTGAACCCATGTAGACGATATACACCTTAATTTAAAGATAATCATCATTTATCAACATAATCATCACGTGTAATGGATCATCACATATATAGCTAGAAGCAAGAGATTTGGATCATTTATATAATAATAATATACCTGCGTATCTCGATGATCATGTGTGACTGCTAAGACTGAACTCAATAACAAGGAGACAAGGAGACACGAGAGGAGGCTAGAGAGAGCTCCTCGTTTCTCCATCTATAGAATTGGTTAAAGTTGGTTTATAATTTCTTTGGGGGGTCAAGATTGAAGGATGTTTATATATAGTAGATATGATTGCGTATTCTCTGTTAAATAAAAGTAAAATTAGAATTTCCTAATTATTTGTCCAAATTTTCAATTGAATCAAAAATATAAAAATCGTAAATATGTTAAGAAGACGACTAAACTTAATGCTAATACATAAGGATATTTATAGAAGCAAAATGGACTAATGGGGTAGGTGAGGTGGCCCAGTCTCCTCTTGCAAAGAGTAAAGGATGACGTGGCCTCTTCTTAGCC
Organism: Cardamine occulta; assembly: GCA_028015245.1. Classification (NCBI taxonomy): domain Eukaryota; kingdom Viridiplantae; phylum Streptophyta; class Magnoliopsida; order Brassicales; family Brassicaceae; genus Cardamine; species Cardamine occulta. The sequence continues at coordinate 3,456,057 of CM051392.1, forward strand.
ACACCGAAAAGGATCTCGACGCTTATCCTTTTTCATCAGCGCCTTCGACTAACTTCATCGCCGGAAAATTTCCTCGGAATGCAGATCAGGTGAAGGCAGCCACTAACTTCGTCTTCTGCCAAACATAATAAAAACATTAATATCCTATTAGATTTTGATATTACATGGACAAAGTCAAGAAAATAATCTAATTCTTTTTTAGTTCACGTGAATTTTTTTTTATTTTCTGGTAAATCGCGTGAAAACTGTTAAAACAATATTTATCAATTAATTATATTTGTCTTGTGTAATCATAGTCAAATAGGATACAGTTTTTTTGTATTACGGGAGAATTCCTTTCCTTTTAGGATGTTTACGTCATCGAAGTTATGGAATCTCTAACGATATTAACATGTTGCGAGTTCCAAGTAAGGCTGAAACTTAGGATTGACGTGCGTTGCATGTGATGGGTCTTAAGGATTTAGTTAGAGAGGAGTGGTCCGATAGTTTGTAGCCACGACAGTTTGGAGCCAAAACTTACCCACAACTTTTGGAACAATTAGGAGGCAGAGCCAACAGCCTCGTCTTGGAAAATGTGCCAAGCCAACCTTGGTTTTTAGAAAGGTGATATTTAACAGAGTTCTGATTCGAGCAGTCATTGGATGAAGCAAGTCTGGCCTGTCCGCAGAGCTTTACACGAGACATCTTAGGCAAGGCCAAAAGACATTTTCGACCTTCGATTGTTTGTTTTCACCATGTGTGCTGATTTCATTGCTAAAATACCAGTTTCCTTGGTTTATCGGCTGCCATCAATTGTTGATATGAATAGTCGCACAATAATCTATTCTAGACTTCGTTTGTAGATGATAGAGTAATAATCTTCCAGTGATTCGGCACCAAACCAATCATTATTAGGACTTTGATGTTGCAGTCAAAACTAACTAGTAAACAAGTACATGACTTTCCCTCGGAGCTATTCGATACTACTTCATGAACCCAACACAGATTTTTGTTAAAACACAAGTGCTCCAAGGAATTACATTTTATGTCCACACCTAAATGAATCTATACTAGTCGAATAAGAATAACCAGCATTGTCCTTTTAATTCTTCAAGTGTGAAGATAATTAGCAGCCATCATCAGTTCCAGAGTCAGTTCAGGCTCGATGTGGAACTCTGTCTCTTTGCCTCTGTAAGAGGTGTAACATTTGCATATCAGTAGCTAGAAATACACGACTATAAAAAATGAAACATAGGGATAGAGAACCGGTGAAGGAAATCCGATTCATGTTTTTAAATCCATCATTGATACATTTGTTCATAGAGATAAACTAGTGAGACTAAAAGCAGGGTGCTGAACAATATTACTTTCCACTAATACTACAATCACAAGAGACTCCTAATGTTGAAAAATTTCCTGATACATGAATCCATGTATGCAATGAGTTTGCAATGAAACTATTTCTCTAGAGGATGTTCATTCTTAGTGTTTTAGTGGATAGCTACAAACGGCGATTAGATTCTGAAAGTGATTTCGAAAAGACTAATAGAGACTACAATGCCATGTACTAGAGATCCAAATAGAGCAAGAGATGAAAAGTGAGTTAGATAATGGAACCTGGAGTATTGAAGTGACCAGTAGAAGTATTGGCAGATCTTCTCTAATACTGTGGTACTAATATCAGGGAAAGTCACTACGCCATCTTTCGATTCCGAGAAACCACCTGTCACATAAACAACAAAGTTTCTTCTTTCAGATCTCCATAAATTCTGTATCTACAACAGAGATTCTTAAAAATCTAAACACTGAATAATGCAATTCTGTGAGATCACTTATTTTCAATTGCCCTACACAACCCTAGTTTCTCAATAACATACCTGGTGAAATTGAGAATGATCATATGAAAAAGATAAACAAGGCTATGACTTTTTACTCGCTTCCTCATTGAAATTGAAAGATTCAATTACGCAATTGGATTTCTAATCGCTCGCTAGATATCGCTCAATTTGAGGTCAATTCACAACTAAATCAGATTAATTTCACAGAATCGATCAAAATCAAGCGAGATCATAAGATCAGAATCGGAATTACGATCACTAACCCAACAATCGAATTAAAAAAGAAGAGAGCGAAATCAGAGTATAGAGGAGAAACCTGGAGAAGTGAGCATGCTTCTGATAGTCTGAGAAACCATTGCGGCTTCCCTATCGATGACGAACTCAAAACCCTCCGCGCTTATCAACTTCACCGTCTCTTTCATTTTCGTCGTCGTCGTCGTCCTCTCTGCGTCGGCGTTGGCTTTCCTCTGTTTTCTTTACCGCCCAGAGACTCTTAACTCGTTGGGTCAATGTTGGTACCAAAACTATTATGGGCTGAATTTAAAAAGGCCCTATTATGATGTATTGATGTGTATAATTCTGAATTGGCCCACTAAAAACAACTACTTCGGCCTTTTAGCTATTACAACCTTGATATACAAACTTATAGGGGACAAAAAACTAATCCAATAGCTTATTACCAAAATCAAATTAAAATTTTCTTAAGAAAATTATGAGCTTAAAGATTGAATTGAATTCAGTAAACCTTTTTAACTAGCTAGATGCACGATTGGCACTATAAGGACAGCCGACGTTTCAAATGTTTTTATACATTTTCTAAGTTGTCGAAAAGACATTTCAAAACGAAGGAAAAAACTTGTAACATAAACTTAAAACCAAACATAAATCAAAACAAGATAATAATTTCACCAAAAACAAGCTACAACAATTTCATTTTTATAATTTGAACCTTGTATCCGAGGAAAAAAAACTGATTGGAATCATCAATCAACAGACAACAGACTGTAAATTATATAACAAATCATTAGATTACAGAAAGATAATCCTTTTTCAAAATATTTTATGACATGGCTCTTAGCAATTGGCAGATCCCTTTGTCAGTTTCTGTAACACGACGCCGTTTCGTTTGCTGTGTATAAAATTAAAAAATATACGTATTTATAAGTGTAAAAACAAAAACATTTATAATACGAACCACAAAGACAATTAAACAGTTGCTCAAAATTTCCTCAATTGGCTGAAAAAATTTTCCATAATCGAAGAGTGTTCCTTGAAAAGAAATTTCATCCTTTGGCAGATCTGAAGAAGGTGAAATTTGCTTTCGAGGGAACATAGAGACAAAGGTATGTTTCATTTCGTATCTGATTAGCTTGGACTCTTGTTAATTTCGATGGATCCGTCATGAAGATCGCGGAGAATTTTGTGTGTTAGGTTGTGAGATCAAAGAGGAAGAGAAATGGCGCATAGAGTAGAACAGGATTATGATTATTTGTTCAAGATCGTGTTGATCGGTGATTCTGGTGTTGGGAAATCAAACATATTGTCTAGATTCACAAGGAATGAGTTTTGCTTGGAATCTAAGTCCACCATTGGTGTTGAATTCGCCACCAGAACTCTTCAGGTGATTCTTTAATTTTGGAGAATCAGCACAAAAGGATGATTTTTAATTTTACATGTGATAGTATTTATCACAGAAATTTGAACAAATTTCTTGTCCATTTTCAAGCTATTTTTCACGTGATCTCTATGTTAGGATCTGACTGAGATTTGTGCCTTTTGGTTTGGTAGCAGCTTCATGATCTCATCATTAGGTTATAGAAATTTCAGATCAATGATACTTCATTTTATGTGTCTCCTTGCTTTTGTTTTTGTTCTTTTGAAGTTGCATACTTTACATTATCACTTTTGGTCAGTCTAAGGAACATGCTTATGTTAGGTATCATATAAGTTAAAAAAAGTCCTGTGGTTTCTTAAGATTTAAATAGTTTAACCTTTGGAACTATTCGGTGCATTGTTCTCTCATCTTTTTGAATTTGTTTTTTTTTATCATACTTTGTTTGCTTAGAGGTTTTAATTATCAAGAAAGAATCTTAGATGTGCTGGCCATGAGTCATAGGAAAATGCTTTTATATGGATGTTAATGCACAAAAAAGCTTCCCACAACTTGTTCCACAATAATGATTTTTCCCTTATCATCAAAGTCAACCCTCCATCCCTGAGGAAGTCAACGTAGTAAAACATTTGAAACATTTAACAATTGCATTTAATCACACAATCATCTTTGTTAGAATAACTATCTCTGCAGCAGGGAGATTGCTATATGAGATGTAACCAGTTGTTGATTATTTTGCGTTTTCTTGTGATTGTCTTATGGTGATTATACAGGTTGAAGGAAAGACTGTTAAGGCCCAGATTTGGGACACTGCAGGTCAAGAGCGATACAGAGCTATCACGAGCGCTTATTACAGAGGTGCGGTAGGTGCACTTCTTGTCTATGATATCACTAAAAGACAGACCTTTGACAATGTCCTTAGGTGGCTACGCGAACTAAGAGACCATGCGGATTCCAACATTGTGATCATGATGGCTGGGAACAAAGCTGATCTAAACCACTTAAGATCAGTTGCTGAGGAAGATGGTCAGAGTCTAGCTGAGACAGAAGGTCTTTCTTTCTTGGAGACATCTGCTCTCGAAGCCACTAATGTCGAGAAAGCATTTCAAACCGTGTTAACAGAGATATACCACATCATCAGCAAAAAAGCTTTGGCTGCTCAAGAAACAGCGGCTGCTAATTCCGCGATCCCGGGGCAAGGAACAACGATTAACGTTGATGACACATCTGGAGCCGGCAAAAGAGGTTGTTGCTCTACTTAATTAAAAAGTTTAAAGCTTCAAAAACTTTCGATTTCTCTTGCTTATCTTATCTTGATCTCTCTTTATTCTCTTCAAGTTTTGGCTGATAAAATGTAATGATGCAAGACCATGTAGAATACCTCTCTTCATTTACTCTTGTCTTACCATCTTTGATGGCTTTGTGTTCAGAAAACAAAAAAGAAAAACAAAAAAAAAGAAGAAGAAGAAAAAGCTTGTTAGTATACTCCCTCTTCTCTTGTGTGTTTCTTCTCTCTTCAATTGAATTGGTATGCTCCGGTTAATTCTGGTTTACAATTGTTCATTCCGTTTTCCATCTCCATACAAACAACTCTAAATGTTGGCGGTAAAGAGAAAAATGTTGGTCTAATTTTAGTTAAATGTGTTGGTTTAAACAAAAACTTACTTACTTCTTAGCAGAAAATCCAAAAAGAACTTGTTTCTTAATTTTTACGGAAGGCTAGGATCTTAATCAGCGGATGCAAGATTTGAACCTGGAAGCTAATCCACTTTTTTTTCTTTCAAATATAGAATTAAAGAGAAAGGTTGATCAAGATGATGCTTTAACTTCTTCTGAAACTGTTCAATCATCTCACATGCCACTTCCTATAGCATAGAATATCTACGGAAAATATATATAGAACGATCCAACTTTTAAAAAGGTTTATTATAGATTCAACTATTGAAGGGTCATCAAATCGATTCCGGAATAGTTCCCAAAACTAATGAGCAAAAGTGTTGTAGATCTTTTTTTACGAATCACTCATATGTAGAACATTTTAATTATTTTGAGATTATAATTTTAACCTTTTACAAAAAATTTGGAAAAAGAGGACAGTATGAATCAAAATCAAACTAAAAATATATTAAAGATGAGCATAAAGTTAAACTCTTATATTTTGAAGATAAAAAACCAATGAAAGTTAATTAAAATAATCTATAATTTCTACTAAAAATATATTTATTTGAATAACAGTAGATTTAACATAAAAATTAAAAAAAAAAACTTAATGACAACAAAATGATGATTATATGGTAAGATATAAATCCAAAAAACTCAATCAAATAAACTCCTAACTTCGTTTTATTCAATATAATAAAGAACTGAGGATGAATTGGCAAAGAAAATATAGTCATATTTAATCAAACAAAGGAACATTAGTTACAACTTATAAATGATTATTTATAGGAAAACAAAAAGAGAAGAAAATTATCACTAAAATAATCAGAAGAGATGTGCTAATAGTGGGGACCAGCAAATCCATCCGAAATGGAAGAACACGGAGAGATGATTATAACATCATGCAGAGAGTTGCATTACCCTTTTTTTTTAAAAATTACATCGCATTACCCTATTATTATTGGAGAATTATTTTATTTAATTTTGAAATAAACTTTTAAAATGGACAATAAATAAATAAATAGATAACCAAAGGAAGAAAAAAAACCCACTAACCTTCGATAAACTCACCCATCACAGAAATTCGTTGGAAAGAAAAAAATAAAAAAATTTTGGGGGAACCAAAGGCGAAAACTTTTTGGTCCAAAGATCGAGAGAAGATTTTTGAAAAAATTTATAAGTTCAGGGGCGATCGATTATTTTGTCCGAAAGATTGAAGCTTTAAAGATAAAATTAGGTGGGGATTGTGTTTTGGTTCGATAGATCGTTGGTGGGTCTTTAGAATGGCGCAACAAGGGCAGGGAAGCATGGACTCTGCCGCTCTCGATGACATCATTCGTCGTTTGTTGGATTACAGAAACCCTAAGCCTGGAACGAAACAGGTTATGCTCAACGAGTCTGAGATCCGACAGCTCTGCATCGTGTCTAGAGAGATTTTTCTTCAACAGCCTAACCTCCTTGAGCTCGAAGCTCCCATCAAGATCTGTGGTAAATTTCTCTCTTTTCGATTTCTCATTTATGGGTTGTTTCGTTTTTTGGGATCTGAGCTCTTCATGATTGTCTTTGTACCTTTAGCTTCTTAGATCAGCTCCTCAAAAAAATAGTTTTTTTTTTTTCCTTTTCCTTCTCTTGATTAGGTTTTGTGAATCGGTTTAGGTAGATATGTGTTTTGCTCAGGTTATAGAAGAAGAAAAAACAAAGGTTTTGTGGATTTGTGGAATAGGTAAGAGATAGAGATGTTTAATCCATCATCTGATTGCAGCAGCTGATCTCTCGAAACAAAGAGAAGTTAAAAGGACACATAAAGATCATTGGATTGCTCTAAATTTTGGGTGAGACCTCATCAAAAGGTTAAAATCATTGACAACGTTCTCTCGTTGAAACTAAATGACCTTAACCTAGCGATTGATGTAACCTAGATGGATTTGTTTGTTTGGATGAAAAAATCTGTTTTTGGAGGTTTCTTTTATGTTGATGTGTCTCATTTGTTTTCTAATATTCACATGGATTTGTAATGGTTTTGTTTGGTTTTCAGGTGATATTCATGGACAGTACTCAGATTTATTGAGGCTGTTTGAGTATGGAGGCTTCCCACCTACAGCTAACTATTTATTCTTAGGAGATTACGTGGACCGCGGGAAGCAGAGTTTGGAGACTATTTGTCTTCTGCTTGCTTACAAAATTAAATACCCTGAGAACTTTTTTCTTCTAAGAGGAAACCACGAATGTGCTTCTATTAACAGAATCTACGGTTTCTATGATGAATGTAAACGTCGATTCAGTGTGAGACTCTGGAAAGTGTTTACTGATTCTTTTAATTGTCTCCCTGTGGCTGCTGTTATAGACGATAAGATATTATGTATGCATGGTGGCCTTTCTCCCGATTTGACCAATGTGGAACAGATTAAGAACATTAAGCGACCAACCGATGTTCCAGACTCTGGTTTGCTCTGTGATCTGCTTTGGTCTGATCCAAGCAAAGATGTCAAAGGTTGGGGGATGAACGACCGTGGAGTCTCGTACACCTTTGGGCCTGACAAAGTTGCGGAATTTCTAATAAAGAACGATATGGATCTCATCTGTCGTGCCCACCAGGTTGGTCTACACAATATTCACGTTTCTCTTTACTTAAACAGTCTACGTGATTTCTAATAATAACCTGTTTTCTTCCTTTTTTCCCGCAAAGGTTGTAGAGGATGGGTATGAATTCTTCGCTGATAGACAGCTTGTTACTATATTTTCTGCTCCCAACTACTGTGGTGAATTTGACAATGCTGGTGCTATGATGAGTGTTGATGAAAGTTTAATGTGCTCTTTCCAAATTCTTAAGCCTGCGGATCGGAGGCCCCGGTTCTTATGAAGAAAAGAGGTAGCTCAAGTTTCATATACTAACTTATGATGAGTGTTTCAATTCCTGTTTCAGTCTTTCAGATTATCAGATTACGATAGTGGTTTATCCGAAATAACATCGTAAAGCTCTTACTTCTCAAATTGCTTAGATCAAAACACTAGCTCATCATTTGCATACGTTTAATATTTGATTGTTTAAAATGGAATTGCTTTTATCTGTGCGCTAAAGTTTTGAACTTTATGAGTCTGAGCTTGATCACTTACAGAAGGAACTCTTTCATTTTGCAAGTTGCAGTTAAAACCTCACGGGAAAGAAGCGGGAAAAGGCGAAATGAAAGCGGGAGAGTCATTTGAAGCTCCCTTGCAAAGGCAAAAAAAAAACATATTTTACATGTTATATCATCTTATTTGAACTCTTGCCATTTCTTTTCTCAAAACACTTTTATGTTCTTATGATCTTCTTCTCTGACTCTATAGACAGTAAAAAAAATGTCTGCAAATTTTCATTCTTTCACCAACCGAGTGCCTCAATATATAACCATAATACACTACTATATTCTATATATTCTTCACACACGTACACTCGGGGAATCGTCCGTTAAAGCCTCTCTGGAAAACAACAAATTCTCTGCTTAGCTGTGGTCGTCGCTGCAAATTTGTTGACAAATGGAGAGATTAAAATCTGGAGGTATTATGGATCCAAAAGCTTCTTTGTCACTTTACTTCCTGGATTTAGGGGTTTAAGACCAGTTGTGAGCTTCAACGCAACGTGGCAATATGAGTCAAAGTGTAGTAAAGACTAAAGAGTCTTTAGTTCCCTATTTAATGAAAAACCCATCTACACATTTCTTATTCAGAACCAAAACATGGAGTCTTTTGCAGTTACTTTAGCTTTTGCATTGTTAGTAACACAAGGAAGCATTTTTCGACTCTGTTTGGCCTCCTCTGCTTTAGCAACTTATGTTCCTAACTGTTTTCATTTCCATCAGAAACCACCGTTTAAATGGCGACCAACATTACCACCACCGCCTTTCGAGACTTATCCTCCTCCGACGGTGAAGTATCCACCGCCGCCGTACAAGACTTACCCTCCTCCACCGGTGGTGTATCCACCGCCACCGTACAAGACTTACCCTCCTCCGCCGGTGGTGTATCCACCGCCTCCGTACAAGACTTACCCTCCTCCTCCACCGGTGATATATCCACCGCCGCCGATCAAGACTTACCCTCCTCCACCGGTGGTGTATCCACCGCCGCCGATCAAGACTTACCCTCCTCCACCGGTACAGTACCCTTCGCCTCCGATCAAGAAATGTCCACCTTCACCTTACGGTTGTTATCCTCCGGCTGATCCATAGTTATTCAGAATCAAACAAGGACGCGTTCGTCTCTATAAAGTATATGTTTTATTATTATTAATATACAAAAAAAAAGAAAGTTATGTCTTATTAAAAAGGGACTGCTCTGTTATTTTGTCTTCATATGAATTAAATAAAGAATAAACTGTTCTGTTTTTTTTTAAGTCTTAAAGAGTATAATTTCATTACAGCATCATAATTAAGAATTAAAGACGCATCAAATCTCATAATTTAGTTTTAAACTTTTGAGATTGTGAAGCAATTTCTAAATGAACTTTAACCAAAAAAAAAAAGGTTCTTATTGTACAAGTGAAATCACAACATCATATTGTTAAAACATATACGCAATAAGCAAGCATAAATGACAAAACATTCAGTTATAGGATACAAATATTTTTATATATACTCCATCGTTATTTTCCAAATACACCCTATTAATTAAATCATTAATCAAAGAAAAGAAAACTTAAGGAAATAATGCTTAAGCAATCTGGGCCGTCCGTTATTTTAGGAATCTGACGGTTGATAGAAATCTACCTATGAGGCAGGTTTTATAAGCAGCGAGTTGTTTTGATTCCGGTCGCAAACTCAGCTAATAGCTCAATAAGAGAATTACGAAGTTTCAGAGGCAGAGAGAGAGAGAGAAGTAGCGATGTTCTTCCACATAGTGTTGGAGAGAAATATGCAGTTGCATCCTCGATTCTTTGGTCGAAACCTTCGTGAAAATCTCGTATCTAAGCTCATGAAAGATGTCGAAGGCACTTGCAGGTTTCTTACGCTCCTTCTCTTCACTGCGCGTGCCTCGATTATCAAAAATTTGGGATGTGATTTAATCGGAAACCCTTTTCCCCAATCCTCTAATCGGATTCGTTTTTCATAGTCACCCTTCATTAAAAATTGCATCTTTTTTCGAAACCCTAACCGTCTTGTTCGATTTTTGAGTTTTTGGAATTAATCGGCTGTTTGAGTTCTGTATGCAGTGTAGAGTGATATCAATTCGAATAAAAATCCTTCTTTTAGCTGTTTGTGACTCAAGTTTGGTTTTTAGTGAGTTGTTGCAGACAGTGCAGAATTTTCTTTAGGATTTAGTCTCAAGTGAGTCTATTTCTTAGGATTAAGATATAGAGTTCATCCATGGCAGCTCACTTAGATGCCTGTTTGCAAATCTCTCTGATCCAATATCTTGTTTCTCGTTTTGTATTTGATGCTAAAGGTTTTTTGTGTTGTAGAACGAAATGGATTAGAGAAACTCTCATTTTGCTTATCTATTGCTTGTCATTAAGTTTGTGCTTTAGCAAAATTTGTATTAGAGAAAGATTTGTTTTTGAGGCCTCTAGCTAAGTCCTTGCTTTATTTTTAAGATGTGGAATTCATCATTGCAATGTCGTATTGATGCTTAATACAATTTTTTTTCTTTTCATTGTATGATTTGGACAGTGGCCGACATGGGTTTGTAGTGGCGATAACTGGAATAGAAAGCGTAGGAAAGGGTTTGATTCGAGATGGGACTGGTTTTGTAACCTTTCCAGTTAAATACCAATGCGTCGTTTTCAGACCTTTCAAAGGCGAGATTTTGGAAGCTGTTGTCACTTTGGTTAATAAGGTATACATATAGTTTTGTATAGCTTAATGTCTTCAGTGACAAATTAGGGTATAAAGTTATGGAATTTCTGTATATATCACAGATGGGATTCTTCGCCGAAGCTGGCCCTGTTCAGATTTTTGTGTCTAAGCATGTAAGCTTATGATCTTACATCATGAGTTTGACCTCTTACTCTTGTTATGGTACTATGTGTGTATACTTACTCTTCTTCTTCTTTTTCCAATCACCACAGTTGATTCCAGATGATATGGAGTTTCAGGCTGGAGACATGCCTAATTATACCACATCAGATGGATCAGTATGTTTCTTTCTCTATGTCTTGTTTCCAACAGTATTATTGGTGTTTCATCTATCTTCAAGAAACTCAATCTTGCAATGCTTCTTGCAGGTTAAGATCCAGAAGGAATGTGAAGTGAGACTAAAGATTATTGGAACAAGAGTCGATGCCACTGAAATCGTACGCACTATCTTCATAACTCTATTCACAATGCAACTGATTTTTGCGGGGTTTTGGCTTGTGGCTGGCTTGAGCTTTGTGCTTCTTTGGCTTTAATCTTATCAATTTGCACATTTGTCTTTGATTTTACAGTTTTGTGTGGGTACCATCAAAGACGACTTTTTGGGAGTCATAAACGATCCTGCAGCTGCATAGAAGTTTTAGACAGATTTTGGATCTTCTTTTTTTAACAGAGAATGTTGTCCTGTGATAAAGTTGTATTATAGTCCCATAAAAGTTGAAGTTTTTGATCTGTTTTTTCCGGAATAATTGGAACCAAGCTTGTGGGTTTAGTGAACTTTGTATTTGTTCAATATTGTTGTCATCTCTGTTTAGATTGAAAACAATAAAGTAGTACCGATTGGTGTAACAAATCTTACATGTCTCAATGAAATTGTATCGAAATTTGAAATTGAATGACAGTTTCATTGATTTTTAATTATATTATTTCATATTTTAAGGAAAATACTGAAAATGTTGTTTTGTAAATATAGAGATCAGAGAGTCATTTATCATGGTTTTGTACTTTTGTTTCTGACTGCATATGTAAGTAGTGACTTTTTTTTTGTTGTTGTCAAACGTGTAAGTAAGTAGTGACTTAAGATCGTTATACGATTTGATAAAAGATTATTAGTAATAAGTTAACAAAAGACTACAAAAATGGAGCATTTTGTCAGAGTAATCACAAACACCAAATACAAACCTAGCTCTTTTTTTTCTGTATGGGGATAATTGAATAAAAACATAAAAAGTTATGGTTCATTTAAAATAAAACGTTTTATCTGTAAAAATGAACGTAACGCCAACAAACAATCAACTATAAATCTTGTAGAACATAATAACTAAAAAACAAAAATATTTTTCTTTTGTATTCTTAATTGGTATTTTTTAAAAATACACATTAAATAGTGTACATTTTAATAAGGTTTATGGAAAACACATTAAAAAATCATCAATTGCTTCTCCCATTAATCAACTTTCCTAATAGGATTTGTGTTTTTTGGTCAAGAGTTCTTTGACTATCGAAATCATTGTCTCCATCAACCAAGTAAGATTTTAATTTTTATCTATGTGTAAAAATATTGACCCAAACCAAAAAATAAATTTTTAGCCAAATGTGCCAATTAAGCTCATTCCAAATTTTCATGAACCCATATGAATTTGGGAATGCAATTTTTTTATTTTCCATATTGTTCATGACAATGATAGTTATAAGTTCTGTAACACATTCATCCTCTCTCGTTTAGAGTTTCACAAAATGTCTAAGTTTTCCACATCTCTCTTCCTAATTTGTTTAGCATTCATCTTCACCAGAGATGTGTCTGCGGGTAATAATAGACAGGCAAGTTCAAGTTTTTGCTCTGTTTTATGAACAAAATACCTTAAAATAAGTCTCTCTCTCGACATACATATATATATATATATATATATGCAGGTGTATGTTGTGTATATGGGAGCACTTCCTGAGATTGGGTACTCCCTTCCATCTCAGTATGCTCCAAAAACTTGTTGGCAATAAGTAAGATTCAACTCCGGATTTGAAACATTTTACATGTGTAATTTATGTAAGAGCATAAAAATTATTACAAAATTTTCTTCGTCTTTGGTTCATCCTTTCAGTGCTGCATCGAATATGTTAATTAGAAGCTATAAAAGGACCTTCAATGGTTTCGCTGCCAATCTATCTCAAGCCGAAAGTCAGAAGCTGGGAAGTGAGTTCTATTTCATAAATCTTAGTTTCTTATAATAAAACAAATGTCATAAAAAATATAACCTTAATGTGTTGCAACTTAGATATGAAAGAGGTAGTGTCTGTGTTTCCAAGCAAGACTCACCAACTGACGACAACAAGATCATGGGACTTTGTCGGATTTGGTGAGAAAGCGAAACGAGAGAGTGTTAAAGAAAGTGATGTTATTGTCGGAGTGATTGACAGTGGAATCTGGCCGGAATCTGAGAGCTTCGACGACAAAGGTTTTGGTCCGCCTCCAAAGAGATGGAAAGGTTCTTGTAAAGGTGGCCAAAACTTCACTTGCAACAAGTAATTAATTATATTCTAACTCTTTTTCTTATCAAACTCGTTTAATAATGTCAACCCAATAATGATTAAGTCTTCATTAATATACTAAACGTTTGGGATTATCTTTCTTGTTCTACAAGCAAACTCATAGGAGCTAGATTTTACAACAAATTAGCCGTGTCAGCAAGAGACGACCAAGGCCATGGGACCCACACGGCGTCAACGGCTGCCGGTAATGCGGTTAAAGCCGCCAGCTTTTACGGCCTGGCTCAAGGTACGGCTCGTGGTGGAGTTCCTTCGGCGAGAGTCGTCGCTTATAGAGCTTGCCCCTACAGTGTCGGCTGCAGCGACGTGGATATTCTAGCCGCGTTTGATGACGCCATTGCCGACGGTGTTGACATTATCTCGATATCGATCGGAGCCAATCATGACTCCAATTTATTGAGCACTTGTATATCCATTGGTTCGTTTCACGCAATGTCTAGAGGAATTATCACGGCGGCTGCCGCCGGGAACGATGGGCCTAAACAAGGATCGGTAGTAAATGCATCGCCGTGGATGATAACCGTTGCGGCTAGCGCTACGGATCGGCGTTTTGTTGACAGAGTCGTTCTTGGTAACGGAAAAGCATTAACGGTAAGTTTTCTTTGACATTCTATGAATCAAAATATGAGTCATTTCGGTTTATGATTGCTTTCTTCGTTTTGATTTAGTGACAAAAGTTCAATACTCTGTTTCTTAAATAGGGTATGTCAATTAATCCTTTCAGTCTCAATGTGACAAAGTTCCCGATCGTTTACGGCCAAAACGTTTCAAGAAAATGTTCCCAAGACGAAGCCGGGTGAATAAGAAACCACGATCTAATCTGAATCTTGAATCAAAACACGTTGATGCTTATAATGATCATTGTTACTGGCAGTTATTGCTCAAGTGGGTGTGTGGATGGAGACATCGTCAAAGGGAAGATCGTCCTCTGTGATTACTTCCTAGGAAGCAGAGAGGCTTTCTCAGCAGGAGCCATTGGAGCCATTGTTAATAACACATTATCTTCAGGCCATGCCTATGTGCTTCCATTTCCTGCCTCTTCTCTGAGCTTTGAGGACTAAAATCTATCAAGTCATACATGGAATCTGCAGAGTAAGTAAAGTAAAGTAAAGGGCAGTGATGAATCTGAACAGCTTTGTTGTTCAGTCTTGAAATGTTAAGAGTGAACTTTTCAGGCACCCACAAGCGGAGATACTGAGAACTGAGGAGATAGATGATAGAGAAGCTCCTTATGTTCCACTCTTCTCTTCTCGCGGGCCAAGTGCGGTTATTCAAAACCTCTTGAAGGTAATGCAACCAGCAACTAAGATCACTAAATGTGCGTTGGTTTTTCGTAATAACATAAATCTTGATTTGCAGCCTGACATAAGTGCACCTGGTGTAGAGATTTTGGCTGCATTTTCTCCGGTAGCTTTTCCTTCAAGAACCGCTGGGGACAAGAGAAGTGTGAGCTATAGTGTACTGAGTGGCACATCAATGGCTTGTCCTCATGTGGCAGGTGTAGCAGCTTATGTCAAGTCTTTTCACCCCGACTGGTCTCCTTCAGCAATTAAATCAGCTATCATGACAACGGGTAATGTTTGAAAACCAATGTTTGCTTCTGATTTTCTTACTTTTGGAGTTGGAGGGATACAAGAACTAAGTATTGTCATGGTATATTTGCAGCTACACCTATGAACCTTAAAAAGAACCCCGAGCAAGAATTTGCATATGGATCGGGCCAAATTAACCCGACCAAAGCCAGTGACCCCGGACTTGTGTATGAAGTAGAGACAGAAGATTACCTCAAAATGTTATGTGCAGAGGGTTTCGATCCAATGGTGCTCACAAAAATCTCAGGACAGAACGTCACTTGTTCAGAAAAAGCTGAAGTCAAGGATCTGAATTATCCAACAATGTCTACCTATTTCTCTCCTCTTGATCCATTCAATGTCACGTTTAGAAGAACCGTTACTAATATTGGATTCCCAAACTCTACATACAAGGCGAGTGTAGTTCCTCTTCGACCAGAGATTCAGATTAGCATAGAGCCAGAAATATTGAGATTCGGTTCCCTGAAGGAGAAGAAATCATTTGTTGTGACCATCTCTGGTAAATCACTGAAGAATGGAAGTTTTGTAAGTTCGTCTTTGGTTTGGTCTGATGGGAGTCAGTGTCAGAAGTCCAATCCTGGCTTACTCAATCAAAGCCTAGAAACTCCTTTTTGCTAAAATAAAAATAAAATTTTCCCTTCAAACCATTCATCAAAAACAGAGAGGAAAAGGATTAAGAGAGACTTGCCTGAGAGCAATGTGTATTTGTTACTACAAATCATTGATGTCTAACAAATCCGCTATAATCTCTGGTTCATTGTCCTTGAATCTAAGAATTCGATTCAGTTCTTGTAATCTCTGATAGATTGCTTCTTTATGAGGGTGTGCTATATCTCCGACAAGAAATTCGTGGATCTTGTTGTCCACTTCGATAGTACTGCATCCTGGTTCTTTCTCGATCCCTGATTCTCTCATACTTTCTCTGACTTCAGTAGATTCTTTCCATTTCCTTGATGAAGCGTAAATATTCGATAAGAGAACGTATGTCCCGGAATCTGGATTCTCAGATGCGAGTAGTCTCTTGGCGATTTTTTCACCTAGCTCCATGTTTCCATGGATCTTACAAGCACTCAAAAGTGCTCCTAACATGATATGATCCGGTTCTATCGGCATGTTTTCTATGAATCTGTATGCTTCCTCTAGTCGCCCCACTCGACCAAGAAGATCGACAATACATCCATAATGCTCAATCTGTGGTTCAACACTGAAAACTCTCCACATAGAATTAAAAACTTCAAGCCCTATATCCAACAAACCTCCATGGCTACATGCGTTTAAAAGAGCAACTAAAGTCACCTGATTCGGCCTAAATCCTCTGTTCACCATATCCCTAAATTCCTTGATGGCTTCAAAACTAGCCCCATGCATTGCTAGCCCAGAAATCATCGTGTTGTACGAAATGACATCTTTGTCTCGCATTCGCTTAAAAACCCGCTTTGCCTCATTGATATCACTACACCTGGAGTACATATTGATCAGAGCATTGCCTACGAAATTACTAAGCTCCATCTTTTGGTTCTCAACAAAGGAATGTACCCATCGCCCGAGCTCCAACGCACCCAAGTCCGAGCATGCAGATAAAACACATACAGCTGTGAATTCATTAGGACTAACATTCTCCATCTGCATTTCCCTGAAAAGCTCTAATGCTTTGTTCATCTCCTTGTTTCTAACCAACCCATCAATCATCGCAGTCCAACAAACTGTATCTTTAATTATGACATCTTGAAACAGCTCCAACGCCTCCTTAATACAACCATATTCAGAATAACAATTAATCAAGACTGTTGCTGCAACCTGATCTCTCACAGGCATTTCGTCGAACACCTTCTTAGCATCAACCAATTCCCCAGATTTCCCGTAGATTTCCATCAGTTTTAACCCCACTGATCTACTAGACCCGAACCCTAATTTCAAAACCTGGGCGTGAATCTCTCTACATTCCTTCAAATCACAAGCTTTCAAAACTGAGGTGGTCACGTAATTATCAGGCAAAACTGAATTGTGGATCATCTGATAATACAGCGAAACTCCATCAGCGGAACGACCAGATGACACAAAACCATCGATCATGGTGGTGTATAGATAGACGTTAGGGTTGGATACGCAACGAAACACGTCGTAGGCGTAGTCGATGGAATCGAGAATGGAGCAAACTTGGATAAACTCAAAAACAACGAAAGCATCTTGTTCATGGAAGGTCCTAATGATCTTGGCGTGAATTGATGGAACTTGGGAAAAATTCTTGCAGTTTCGTAATAAAGAAATGAACGTTTTCCTGCGTGATAGCCTGAGAGTATTTGAATCGGGATCACGCCGGAAAACTGATGGACTTCCGGTGGCAGCCAAGGAAGAAATCATTTCCCGCTCAAATGAAGAATCCCAACCGTCAGAATTTTTTGTCACACGTTTATAATTAGCCCAAACCCAAGTTAAATAGGCCCAGTTTGTTTGAGCCTGAGGTGGATAAAATATACCAAAGAAACCAGTTGGATCATTGTCTCTATTAAACCCGAGCCTAACCGAGATTTAGAAATTTGGTATGGTTTCGCCTTATTACACGTTGTAAGAAAACTCAAAACCAAGCAATTGGAAAATTTTGGCTTGGTTTTACCTTAAATCTTTCAAATTTCCCCACGCACTAACTGATTGTCAATCATATTGTTCAATAAAGAAAAATGTGTTAACTTCACTGTTTCCTTAGTTCCACAAATGCGTTTTGTTGTATAAAAATATATTCAATACTCAGAAATATGCCCTTGGTTCCCGGTTCACTGAGCCACTGTAACCGATCCATCTTGCTTCAACTTGATTAAGCTGCTCTCAATGTTTCTAAGCAAAGGTTTATAGCTGCAACAAACCGCAATTAAAACAAAATCAACAAAACGATAGAATCTCAATGGATTGAAGGAAGTCCTATGTGAAACTTACACGCGCACAAGCCCATTGTAGACTTGTGTTGTTTGCTGGAGCTGAGCTGAAAGTTGGAGAACTTGAGCTGATAACGATTCCGCTCTGCTCTGTTCTTTTGCAAGTTCGCCCTGAAAAAAGGTAATGCAGAATTTTAATCACACAAAATTCAACAAGAGTTATGTTGAATTTCCAAATTATAATACTTGGAACTGGTAAGGACCAAAACCTTGAGGGACAGAGTTTCAGTTCCATGTGACCCATTTGCCTGAACTTCTGAAGACACTCGTGAAAGAGCACCAGCTTGTTCTGTTCTTAACTTTTCCAGAATTTCACGGAGTTCTACATTTTGCTTGAGACATTCTTTCACCTATATGGTTTGCTACTAATCAACAAAAAGTCCAAAATAATGTTTCTCACTCAAAAGTAATCATGAGAAGCTTACTTGATTCTCCCACTGATTTGATATGTTGATTGATTCTTGATAGGAAGATGAGATGTTCGAGTTTTTCTCAAAAAGCCTCTCTATTTCAGATGATTGGTTGTCAATCTGAAAATAATGCATGAAATTGATTTATCCAATCAAGCCCCTTGACTATCCTATATACTAATTGCAGAAAGCTAAGACATTATATTACCTCCATAAGAAGCTTTTGCCTACTACTCTCCAATCTTTCAAGTGCAACAGCCATCTCATGCAACTGCTTCTCGAGATTTTCTTTATCTTCCTACATGAAAATCATCAAACCTAACACTAAGGGATTCCATAAAACGTTGGAGAAGGCTTATATGCTGGCAACTGGCAATAATGGGTTATAATATTTTCTTACCACTGAAAATACTTTTTGACCTAACTCTGATACCTCTGCATAATAAATAGCACGGAACAAGTCATTGATATGTACCCAGCATCGCACATTCGGTAAAATAATTTCAGAATGAGTCAAAAGCATTTAGACATCAGCTAATGCATCCAAACACCTGATGATTGTAACAGCTGCAATAGGATTTGTTTTGAAACAAAAAGAAGTTTATAGCGTTGCATATTACCTGAGGCCCTGCTGGATAAAATTGAAATTTTCTGCTCCAATTCCTGCTTTTCAGATATTAATGAAGCAACTCGAGTTTGTTCTTCACCTAAACGCAGTTGTTCTTGGTGCCTTAACATTGTTTCGTTCTGTGTATGTTAAGAACATTATTATCGTAGAAACAAAGACTCATGGGGAACATATTATCTGTTGCAAACACTCGAACCTGTAATTCTAGTTTTAGATTATCCATCTCCTTTTCTAATCGTGGTAGCTGGTCCGGGGAAACTCCCATTGACGACACTCCAGCAAATGAAGAACCCATTGCTTGCTGTTGAATCGAGTTAAGCTCTGCTCTCAGAGATGCTGCATCTTCCTCAGCCTATCAGCAATAGGTTATGGTATCTTTAGAAAAAGAAGAAAGGGAAATATAATATTTGGAAGGGAGAAGACTGTTTCCATACTCGATATTGTTCCTCCTCTGCTTCTTTAACACGTTTCTTAAGAGTCCTAACTTGAGCTGAGAGATCCTCCTATAAGAAAAAGCTACGCCAATCAAATTGCACTCAAGGGGGAACGCACCAAAAAGAACTAAAAAAGGAGTATTCCGTACTCGTAAAACAACAGCAGCATCTTTCTCCATTGCAATTTCCTTGAGGGCTTTTCTCAAAGATGGCACTGTGTTTTGTTCCTGTTAATCCATCCACAAGACACATATGTTACGACACCTTGAATTGTTTGCCAAATTGGCCTTCCCAGATATTCATATTGCATGCCAGGCCTCAACAAAACATGTTGGACATAAACAAAACAAACTGTAGCCAACCAGGAATGGATAAAATCACAAATAAAAGTTCACTTGTTACTAACCAGCACATTCAAACGACTCTCAAGTGATTCATTCTCCACTTCCTTTGTTTGAATCTGAATCCCATAGACAAAAAAACATCATCTAAACATTTTATTCAAAATAAAAACATAGGATCTGACTTCCTGCATGAAAGAAGGTAACCATACCTTGAAGGACAACATCTTGTTATGCTCCTCCATTTCTGCATTCTTCTTCTGAAGTTCCTTGAGCTGGGAATATAAAGCACCAACATCTGTCTGTGGATGAAATTCAGAACTAACCATTACCAGCAGGATCAATTAATCAGTAAAACCAACACAAAACTCCCATTGTTTGATATTTAGTCATCCTCTAGACAATATCCAAAACTCAATTCAGGTATTCTCAATTATCAAGATCTTCACAATTCTTAAGGATCCAATTAGATCAATCACAAGTTAAAATTTTGAAAATCTCCGGAAACAAAAAAGCAGAGAAAATTTTACCTCAGAAAGACGATTTCCGCTTTCAGATTTTCTGATAACTGGAAAATCTGCACCGCATTACAATTGAAACAATGAAGTAGTTACCCAAAATTGCAAAGCTAGAATTAGAGATGAAATTACCAGCAGGATTCGGAATTTCGCTAAGATCTGGCCCTGAGGTAGCTTTGCTCAGCCTTTGAGCTGCTCTCTTCTGACGAATCTCCTCCAACTATAAGAACACGGAAACCAAAAACACCGATATGAGACACCGTCAGACGAAGATGAAGACGGCGATAATGGAAATCCTTACAGTCCGGCGTCCTAAAGACGCGTGATGCGAGTCCATGGTAAGGTTCCGATAACGTCCGCACTAGATTATTTACTCCCGCCTGTCTTCAATTTTTATCCCCATACTCTTCTCCTTCCCAATTTTTTCTTCTTCAGAAGGGTATGGGGATAAAAAAAACACTCATTAAAGGTATTGTAGCATAAGACCCTCTCCTCTCCTCGGGAATTCGAACGTCGATTTAACGGTGAAGATGATCGCCGGCGAAAATTTGGAATATATCTAATTTGGGCTTATAGGAGAGAAAAATAGGCCCATGGACATATAACTCTCTGACCTCCAAAGCGAGCTCATCAATATGTAATTTAGCAACTTAAAAAAGAAAGGAAAACAAAAAAAAGTTAAATTCCATTGTTTTTTTCGAATTTTTTTTTATTAATTTCATTGTTGAAAACATCGATGATCAAAGGAAACCAAATTATGCAAATACATTTCTTTTCTTCTTTTACAAGACGAGTATAAGAAGAAAAAAACAACATTTTCCGAAACCTATCACTTTTTAAGTTTACTATACATCTGTAGCTCTTTTATTCTTGTATCAACATACAAAAATGTTACAAAGACGAGTAAGAAAATACTCCATTCTAATAATTCAAAATTTTTGCCTTTTTTTTTTTTTTAGTTTCTCAAAAAGTATATACATAAACTAGATGGGAGACTGATGAGAGATTATAGCAAAGTTTCTGCAAGATTATGTATCAGTCTCACAGAGATTTGATGTTTGAAAGGTTTAAGAGAGAAGACAGAGTCTAGACTCTTAACTCAATTCCAAACTATTTTTGAGGTGGAATAGTAACTCTAACAACTCCATTTTTGTTCAGCCAGATTTAGTATTTTCCTCTCAAAACAGATTTAGATGTTATAGCTTGAACCTAGGGACTAATTGTAAAAGATTTTCCAAGGAGTTATGATCCCATGTCCGAGGAAAGTGTACATTTCGAAAGGCACAACACAAAGAAAACCTTTTGAATCAAATGCCTCGTAGCCAGTTTTTTCTCCATATGTAGCTAACTGGATTAGTTGGGAGACTGATGACAGATTACAGTAAAGCTTCTCCACGAGAATATATAAAAATAGATTTGGTGCTTGAAGGGTTTAAAAGAAAAAGATAGATTCTATGGACTCAAACCCAGTACCAGACTGACATCTTTTAACAAGTCCACTTTTGCTTAGCCAGCTTGAAATACCTGTCTTCGTCGACGTCAGTTATTTTGACGTAGTTAGGTTGATGCAGGCACAGAGGGGAGCTCAAAGGGACACAGAAAGCTTCAAAATTTGCGAGGTAAATGCTTTGATCTCCGATGCATTTAGTGTGAACAGCGTTCCTTCTCCGTCTTGCTTGAACACCATTATTGCTTCTGTTTTCATTCTTGCAATAGCTTTGATGATCTTGGCGGTCTTCTTGTACAACTTAACCATGAAAGTTTCACTGGTGGTTTCTGACTCCACCAAGTGTTCGCTTGTGTAGCACGAATCCAGAAGGTCTCGTTTTGTCTTGGATAGCTCGGGAAGGTTTTGAAACCGCAAGCTCTGCAACTTGGGGTTCTTGCTATGTTTGTGGAGATCCCATGATCCAATGAGGTGGCCTCCAGAGCCAGCTATGCGAAACATGTCATCTTTCTTGGAAAACATGACAGGGGAGGAGAAGAAGCAGGGGTCTGTGATTTTGATGTTGATCCACTCTGAGTTACTTCGAGCGGGTCTGCAAAAGCTGAGTTGAGGTCCCAAGAGCTTGACAGCCACAACACAGTCCTCTTCTTCAGGGTAAGAAGAAGACATGGCCACGTTGGTGACATATTTTGTTTGGCAATGAGGCAGAGTTACAAGAGGAGGCAACAAAATGCGTTTCGGATCCATGTCATGGTTTATATTCATTTCTCGGAGACGCAACACGTCGTCCTTCAAAGTAGGTAGCCATCCACTGGATGATCCTATCGTTCCCATTTCCTTAAGCAGCTCTGTACACACCTTTCCGTCGTTCTTACTCATCTCTGCCCAGTCTTCGAAAAATCTAAGGGTTTGAAAAAAATAACCAGACCTGCTAGTCATGGCGATTCCGCGATTACCTCCGCATGGATCAGTGCAGATCAAGACACAAGAATGAGGATGTGTGTGGAACATCAAAGAAGAGAGGCTATTAGAGAGATGAGGAGAGGATCTCACCCGAAAGCAGAGCTTCGAGGGCTGATTAAGAAGCGAAGACATGAATTATGTTCTGTACTTTTGTTATAGGAAAGCAAGATAGTAGAAAAACCTCAACCTAAAACCATCCTCCATTAATACAAAAGCAAGTGACTTGCTCACCAAGTTTCGCATCTCCAAAATTAATTACGGTCTTTATGGATATTTTCCTTTACCATAAATCCTTTTCTGGGGTCGGTTCTTCCATCCCGGTTAAGATTGAAAACAATATAGTTTTAAAATTCAGAAAAACAAGCATAAAATTGATTTAAGTTTGGTGTTTTAAAATTGATTTTTTTTCTTCGGTAGATTTTGTTATAGGAGGAAGAATAGGCCTATGAACATATAGACCTTGAAAGCGAGCTCATCATTTAATCAATAGGAGTATATATGTACTCTGGAGTCTAGACAAGCAACTTAAAAAATAAAAAGTTAAATTCCATTCAATAAAAAGTTGAAAACATCCATGATCATTCAAACTTCAAAAGAAACCAAATTTTGCAAATACATTTATTTTCTTCCTTTAAAATACCAGATAGGAGAAAGAAAAAGAAAAAACACTTTTAAAGTTTATTATACATCTATAGCACTTTTATTCTTGTATCAACATACAAAATGTTACGGAATTACAAAGACTGAAGTACCCAGTAGGTTTTAAATTTTTAATCAAAAGTAGTTGTATCCAATGATAATATTTAATAACAATACTTGGGATTTGGGAGAGCTATATTTAGTAATGACAAGTTTTTTTGTTCAAGTGAACAATAGTGAAAAAGAGAAAAGAAAAAAAGAAGTGAACAATAGTGGTTTTTATAATTTTGGATGATTTCATTATTTTCGTTTTGTTGGGGATAAAATCATCTTTTAGTTTAAGCGAATCTTTAACATTACGTGTAACTAGTTTAGTTTAGGCTTGTTACTGTTTGTTTTGAATCTGATAAGTGTTTGGTACAATTTGCTTCACTATTTAGAGAGACTAAAGTCTAATACTTCTGATATATTGTATTAATCATTTAAGTGTCATTATGGTTCCCACTTCCCACTTCGTATTTCAAACAAAAGCTCAAGTTTCAGTCTACAGTCTACAGTCTACACTGTACAGAGTCGGAGTCTTCTGGGTCACTGACATATCACATGAGCGTGTGAACCACACACGCGTTCCTGTCATTGTATTGGCCTGATTATTGATCACATTCCATGCAGTCCACACCTCTTTTCTAGATTTGTAATCTAATCTATCATACAAAAGAAAATGACATGAAAAGTAAAGAAAAATAATTTTCCATGTGTTTAATCCTGTCAAATAAGTTTTTGTTGTGAATTCTAATTTGATTGTTTGCTTTGTTATTTATGATACACTTGTAAATTTTCATTACAAATATTAGGCTATTTTCAACCATTCATTTTTGTCCTAAATATTATATGTTTAACATTTCTAGTTAGAATATTATAACATCTGTTCTATTTATAATATTTTATAGAAAATCTCACTAAAAATGAAATTTGATCTAATCAACTGATTTAAATATTTTCATAATTATGTCTTAAATTTTCGCTATGATCAGATTTACCATATAGTAAAAGATACTAGGGTCAAAATAAACTCAGAAAACAATCTACGTCTTTCACATATGTACGAAAGTTCACGGCTTTTTACCGTTTCACTACCGGTGAAAATCTATGAAGATCTAAACCGCTATTCACTACATAGTGACATAACCCAAAGTTAAACTAAATTAAAAACCCTTCGTCTTACACCGAAGAGCAAAAAGAGGTTAAAAGCCCAAAAGTCGATGACTTAGGACCAAAAAATCAAACATAACGCGAAACAACTACGTGTCTCTTCGTAGATCAACCACCACAACACTTACGTTGTCCGAACTTTGTCTAGCCAATGCAAACCTCGTCAGTAACAACGCCGCCTCCTCACAAGATTTACCCGATACATCTCCTCCTCCTCCTCCTCCTCCTCCGGCGGCAGCGCCCTCCATTCCCGGTGAGGATGATAGTTGACCATTGAATTTTCCTCTCAAACACATTCGAACGACGTTACATGCAATTTCGTTTGAGATAACGTCCCAAAGACCGTCGCTTGCGAGTATAATGAAATCATCTTCCTTGACACGGTCCGTCACGGTTACCTCCGGTTTGCTGATTACGTACGGCTTCAAGTAATTATCTCCTGATAAAAAAAAAAAAAATTCGCGGCGAAACGAGATTTAATAATTATTGAAAGTACGGAAACTTTGTACAGACATTAAGACAGAGACAGAGTGTTTCGTCAAGTGTAATCAATTTACTGACCTATAGCTCGTGACATCGCAAGTACTCCAAGAACACGTGGGCCATCCCAGTAGATAACCCGACCACCAGCTGCTTGAATCCGGTCTAGCTCGTCCGGACGGTCCGGCTGTTCAAAAACAATAGACAAAAGCGAGAGAGAGAGAGAGTCATTGATAACAGTGACAATACGGATTAAAGAATCTTAAAACTCTGAAACTTTATCAGATCCTTCATCTAAAAAAGCCATTTACATTCTTAATCACCGTCCACATGTTGCATGCCCATTAAACCAAAATTCGAATTTTCCATACAAAAAAAGAAATAAAAAGCATTAAATATAGGGGGAAAAAAGCATTGAGCGAACGAGAAATTGATGGGCAAGTTTTAGACGCGACATGTAACGAAATTCTCGTTTCCATTAGAGTAGATCTAACGGATAATAATTTCATAATGAAAATCAAAAGGAGTAATATTATTATTATTATCGACGATGGAAAAAAACCTTATGATCGGAAGATAAAGGAATGGGTTTCCCGTTACGGAAAAGAACGGCACGTGAGTCACCGCAGTTAGCGACGATGATTTTCTCTGGCGTGACGACGGACACAACCGCCGTGGACCCCACCGCGTCACATTCAGGCCTCTGAAGCTCGCACCGACATTTCGCCGCACCACCGGCGTTCAACGCCACAACCTCCACATCCATGCGCGTGAAGCTACGCGCCATTGACTCTTCCCAGTCAGCATCAGCCTCAAGCTCCTCACGCACTAGCTCGTGTAGCCTTTCTCTACATTTCATCGCTACCTAAACAAATTAAAAAGAAAAAAAAACATTAGAACGACGTCGTAACAATAGTTAACCTATTTTATTAAAAACGTCGTCGTACATGGGAACAGCCATGGCCATCGTAAACGCCGTAGTAGTGAAATCCGGACGAGGAATATTCCGTCTGCTGACGGAAAAAAAACGGATGCACAGCAACGGCGTCTTCCATTTCCCGTCTTCTTCCACAGACTGAAGCGACGCCGTATTTAGGGTAAGCCTCTGGATCAGGCAATGACACAACCGACGTTGAACTAAGAGACTCGCATAAAACGACAACCTCCTTTTCCGTTTCGTAGACGACGGCTTGTCGTCTCCTCCGCTTCTGTAACTCGCCGTCGACGACGACGGGATCTTGTTCGCCGGAGACAAACTTATACCTCCGGATCTCCATTCTCCGTCTTCTCGCAGCTTGAGACGAGCTCCGTTCTCGTCTCTTCGCCGTTTCCTTGGTCTTCTTCACCACCGTAGCCGTCGTCTTCGTCATCACAGTCTCGTTCTCGTAACAAATCTCAGCCATTCGATCATTCAAACTGTTCAACACTCCATCACTCTCCCCCGGAAAAAATAAAAAACAAAATTGTAAAAGAGACACAGGAGAGAGAAGGAGAGAAGCTTTAACAAGGTTGCCCATGGAGGCTTTTATAATAGCTTTGAATTCAACAGAGTTACAAAAACAAAACAAAAAGTCCTCTTTATTTTACGGGCAGCTAGCTACCCGAGGATTTAACGGGCAGAATCAAAAATCAAAATCAAATGAAGAATGAAGAGAAATGGTTGAATGGCGTGACGTATCGCTCCTCTATCTGAATGAAGAAATCTTGACCGTTGATTGTAAACACGTGTACACGTACTTCTCCTAAATCGCGATACGAAAGACTTACGTGTGCCAATAAGATTCGAACACTACTCAGGCCTAAAATGAAAAGAACCTTTGATGACATGCGATATCTAAAATCTCTTTTTTTTAGTTTTTTAACCAAGTTTTGTTATGCAAAATTTACATACCAATTCCATTTGTTTTTACTATAAACTACAATTAATTACTTTTTTAGATATGGGAATCAACCAATAATTCAATAAAAACAGGTGTAAAGACTTTGATTTATTTTTTTCTGGTTGTAAATTAATTTGGTCTTTTAATGATGAAAATTTCTTTTATCAAAAAAAAGGTATTCAATTTTCTTTGAATTGTTCATATTTTTGGGTCATTAAATCATTGAAACTCATCATTTTAACATTTGTTCTGCTATGTTCCATTTGTCTTATCCGTTTTTTTTTTTGACATTTGTTATGATGAGTTGATATTCAAAGATTTGTAAGGATTTGTTACCTAGTTTTACAATTGACATGATGATAATGAATTTAAATGCTTATTTGTGGCTTGTGACCGGTGTCCAAAATTTTCATGATTTACATACGTGCAATTTTACGAGCCATTTCCAAACTAATCCTATTTAAAACTGATTGTCTAAAACATCAGTATCTAACGTTTGGCACATCATACTTTTTATTAGTTGGGACGCCAATATTTTGTTGATTGAAATTTGAACATCACTCTCCGGAGGTTTCACACATCATCGCTTTTCAGGTTGGACACATCAGGAATTGGAAACTAAGGAAAAAAAAAACTATATATATATATATATATTCGTAAGTGTTTTAATCAAGTAATTAAAAGTATGTGTTAATCAAAAAGTACTTTAATTTTATAATTGTGTTATCGTTCGAATTTAAATTCAGTAAAATGTAGAAGAAATTCGACGAAATGATACTTTCAAAACTTATATTTAGGTTTTTGGCACTTGACAAATTGATTTTGCCAAATTAACACTATTTTTAGATAAAAGATGAAACTATCTCGGACGCGTGTACATCCAGAGCCGACGCTGAAAATTGAAATTATGTGGATCGCGAACAAAAATAATAATTACAGGTTTATTAATTAAAAAAAAAACTAATTTTGCCAAATTAACACTTTTCGGAGATAAAAATATCAAAACATTTCGGACGTATATTACTTCAGAGTCGGCGCTAAAAATATCTGGATCAAAATTTTTTTTTAATTACAGATTTGTTAATTAAAAAATCTAAAATATATTAAATTTTTGTATGTGTATATTTTTTAATCTTCTTTATCAGTAATTTAACAAACTAACCTAAAAGCTATAGTTATTTAATGAGAGGCTGCAAACACATACTTGTCTTGCTTTTCCTCAGCGTCGGTCTTGCATTCACCATTCGCGAAAAGATAAGTGTTTCTTCTAAAAATGAAAACAGATAAATTAGTTTAGTTAACTATCATTTAGCTGTTTTTCTTTGCTAAACAGTTATTTAGCTAAATCATTTTTTTATAAATCACTGTACAAAAATGTTAAGTAACTAAACTATAAATCATTATATTTTAGAAAAGAAATAAAAATTAAACAAAATAATTTCTTTCGACATGTCAAATTCGAGTAAACCAAAGGATAGATATCCAGTCAAGTTAAAAAAAAATATATATATATATATAATTCTTACAAATATAAATCAATCAGAAATGAAGTCCAATGAAATACGAATACGTAGATGGATTTTGGTTATTTTGGACAACTGGGCCCTACTAACAATTAAGAACGTTGACCCCTTTCTACCTTGATACTCGACACGTGTTTACATCCTCGATTTATCAATTGACCCAAGATTTTTGTGTCAAGATCCATTTTATCATCAGGTGAACAATAAGCGGTGTTAAGTAGGATTGAGAGTGTGTTAGGTTGGGGTTTAAACTGTTCCTGTCACAGAGAATTTTTTTTTTTTTTTTTTTTTAAGTTCTTTTGAATTGTTTAGTTGGGAATCGAGAGCTAAGTTGGAATCGTAATCCATATTATTTTTTGTCACAAAATGTGATTTCGCAGTATTTCATCAAAATATATTTCAAATTGTTTTTTTTGGTAAACGTGCTTTTGAATAATGATGATAATTATTAATTTAATAATTAAAATACTACAAATCCATTTCACAGGTCGATCAATTTAACTATATAATCCATTAAAGTAAATGAATTTTGATTTAATCTATTAGAGCCATGTATTTGGTTAAGTCGAATTATCTATATATATTTGACATCCCTATTCAAATAAGAAAGCAAAATGTAGATGACCGCGACACGATAAAATTTGTTTATTTAAAAACCTTTAATAATTCAGTATTACAATTTGTTTTCCTTTTTTTGGTTTCAATGTTAAGAGTATTACAAAAATTGTGACCTTTGAATCTTCGATAAGTCGGTTAACCAATATGAAAATGTACCTACCTCAATATTGCAAACTGAACCAATGTATATAGTGCTGCTCTAATTATTAATCGTTTGATAAAGAAATCTAATAAGTTTTAACAGTTACATTTACAATAAAACAGTTATGAAACATGAATTCTTCGAATATTCCAAACGATAACTCAAACAGGTAATTTTATTTGCACCAACCGAGAAAACCAATATGATAATCAATAACGTTATAAATGAACACATGATCAAAATGTGTGTATTTCATATATATATGATTGGAATATTTCAGATATTTAGTGTTAATTTTACTCATTTTTTGTCGTTAACCAGATAGTTAGTTATAGTTATTCATCCAACTCGAACCAAAAATTTACTAAAAAGTATGATCATGGCTGAGTTGAATTTCGACGAAATATAATAATGTGGCTCATAAAATACACACAATTTCAAATGGAGGCTTGAGTGCAAACTCGTTTAGAAGTCTTGTGGAAACGAAACTCTATATTTTTAGTATGTACGATCGATAGGGACATGTTTGAGCTAAGTTAGCTATATCTATACATACAAAACAAGAAAAAATGAATATATATGTCCCCCAAAATTTTGTGAACTTCGTAAAAAATAATGTTGTCAAAAATACTTATGTAACGAGATTTGAATTAGTAAAATATACCATGTGATCTATAGTATTGCAGTAGTATATAGTATATACTATAGTATTGCAGTAGTAAAGCGTGACTCCAACAGACACCAAAATATTTAACATTTATACACTTAAAATAAGAGAAGCTCATCTTTTCGCGGAAAATTCTCTAGGACGTGGCGGCAAGCAATAGGATGACGTGTGAGCTGCTATAAAAGATAGCAGCCGATGATTTTTATGGGTCCTACAATTCAGAACAAAAAAAAAAAAGGTCGAGAAATCAGGAAAATAAAATAAAACGAAACGACGTGTGTAACACATGACACGTGTTGGCTAAAGTTTGATAGCAGTTGCCAGGTATTTGAAGTTGACAGTAGGCAAATACATTGCGCCACGTGAAAGGCTTTCTTGCTATCGAAGCAAACAAACGAAGAAGAAAATATTAAACAATTGATATTGTTTTGTTTTTAGAAACCACTTCCCCTACATTCGCCGAGCTCTATTATATATACCCATGTACCTACCATCACTTTCAAATCTTATAAAACAAACACGGATAATCCAATCAAAATTCTTAAGTTTCCAACTTTAGTTTTACTGTTATAGTTAGTTAAAAGAGTGTCTACTCCAATATGTATAATGTTCGTAAACTAATATCATTGATAGGCATAAGAAAAAGAGTAACTATAACATGGTTTAGTTACTTTAGTAGGTAGTTGGAGAGCTTTCGGTAAGGAGAAAGTGTATTGCCCTAGAAAGCTAGTTTGATTAATAATCTCATCTTTGTGTGTGTGTAAATTTGAATTGAAACCTTACCAATTTGTTGTTGAAATTTCCACATCATATACATTATTAGATTGATAGATACTACACACTAATATTCTTTATTATGATCAATGGCCGATCTGATAAATGTTCAATTTGATGTTGAGTTATGTGTTAAATGGATTTTTTTGTTTTTATTTTAAACGTAGGCGCCAAATCCAACATATGCATTTTTATTACGCTTGTTTGATTTAAAGGTTTCGTTAAATACATATATGTGTTAAACTATAATCCAAACAAATCCAACATTTAACGAAAATCGATTAGACCGACCGACAGTCTCTAGTGTTACGGTAGGTCGATCTGTTTGGATAAATGAAGAGAATTGAAACTGTTAGGTAAATTCTATCATAAAATAGCACATATAACAAATAGTATATATCTAGATTCTAATCGAGATTGTTGCACAAAGAAAAAAAAATAGAGATTTGATAATCTTTTGTCGATGAACATGATAAAACCACAGTTTTTTTTTTTTTTTTTTGTCGTCATGATAAAACCACAGTTATGTATATAGTCCTGTCATATGACTGTTAAGAAGTGAGAACATACATTCGAATTTCCGTTGAATGAGTCTCTTCTCAAGATTTCATATCAGAGTTGCCCAAAATTAATTTTTAAAAATTCACATTGACTATGTTACAAGTTGGAGTGACCATTCGGTCATGCATAGGTCTATCAGTCTATGTCTATGTATGAGCTTTAATATTCCGGTCCTAACTGAAATTAAATTGTTTTAAAAGAAAGAAAGTTTGGCAATAACGAGGAATTAATGACGTGTAAATTTGACCACAACTCATAAATAAGGTTTTGGTCTAAAGTCTAGTTTTGAGGTCTAAGGAGACACGTGTCGGATGCAAGTCAAACGTTGTGGTTTTAGGTCCTTTTCTTCGCAGTTATCGAAGGAGAAGCTTCAACAGTTATGTGGCAGAATTTTTGTCTGACACGTGTGTCCCAGGGGCTATTTTACCCCCGATTACATGCATGGCCGGCAAATTGCGTATTGTTGTTGTTGTTTTTTTTTTTAATATTTATTTCACACTCATTTCACTAAAATATATATCAAAATAAGTGATTCATAGTTAAAATATTGTTATGCAACGAAAAAAAAAAAAAAAAAAAGACACAGGAGTATTTAGACGCAAATTGTTTTCAAAAACAATTAATATACGCTGGTATGGCTAAACCGATTCAAACAAAGTCGCTGAGCACTTGAGTGTATATTCTCCTAACCTCGTACATTTAGAAAACAGTGTGGTGAATTTTAATATTTTTTTAGAAGCAAGTAATATATATAGCATGTGAAATTTGACCGTTGAGTTTGGTGTGGTTGCTCATCTGATCTAATACGCCAATATATTAATAATTTAGGTCAATTAGTTTAGTCAAAGATATGAAACTGTCCATAATCAATGTTTAAAGATGTCCTTCCAGATCACCACGTGTTTGTCAAACCTGACACTTTGCAAAACTATTTAAAAACAAGCTATAATTTAAATTGACGACTGTCTAGGGTAATAAAAGGTAAAGAACTGTAATTAAAGGGACCTAAATCCAAAATAGAAAATTCAGTTTCCTTACCAAAAGTTTAATTGCTCATGCTTTCCGTCACGACACAAACGACAAATGTTGATCGGTGATATATTAGCGTTACATATATTGATGATCCTAAGTTATTTGTCTTTTTTTTGTTTCTTTTTTCATTCCATTTTTGAGTCTACTTTTTTTTTTTTTTTTTTTTT
>CM051392.1:3493474-3578474 GCA_028015245.1 Cardamine occulta
CCTGTTGCTTTGCTGATGGGACTAGGTATGTGGAGTCTCCCTGCATCTCCTCGCTGGTTGCTTCTTAGAGCTGTTCAAGGTAAAGGCTCTTTACAAGAATACAAAGAGAAGGCCATGCTTGCCCTCAGCAAATTACGTGGCAGACCTCCAGGTGATAAATTATCAGAGAAGTTAGTAGATGATGCCTTATTATCTGTGAAAGCGGCCTATGAAGATGAGAAATCTGGGGGAAACTTCCTAGAAGTATTTCAAGGGCCTAATTTAAAAGCTTTGACAATTGGTGGAGGTTT
Source organism: Cardamine occulta (assembly GCA_028015245.1). Classification (NCBI taxonomy): domain Eukaryota; kingdom Viridiplantae; phylum Streptophyta; class Magnoliopsida; order Brassicales; family Brassicaceae; genus Cardamine; species Cardamine occulta. The sequence goes on from CM051392.1 coordinate 3,493,765, forward strand.
AGTCCTTTTCCAGCAGGTGGTGCTTCCTCTTTGTTGGCCTTTGGATGAATGTGAGAGTACATTTTTTATATATTTAATTTGTACTCTGCATCATCGTGACAGATAACTGGACAACCAAGTGTTCTTTATTATGCGGGTTCGATTCTTCAGGTATGCTCGCCTTAACGTTGAAATGAATGAGACTACCTACTGATTTCAAGAGACTTTATGCTCACTTATCTATTCAAACTTTCAAAGACTGCTGGATTCTCTGCTGCTGCTGATGCAACCCGAGTCTCTGTTATTATTGGTGTTTTCAAGGTGCTCATTTCTATCCTATTTTTTTACTTGTCATGTTATGTAAATATCGTATTTGGTAACATGCTTCTAGCTATTCAATACGGACCTTTTCAATTGACAACGTTCTTGCAGTTACTGATGACATGGGTAGCTGTTGCGAAAGTCGATGATCTTGGCAGACGACCCTTACTGATTGGAGGTGTCAGCGGCATTGTATGAATCCATTTTTGTGACTATATCTTCTTTTTCTTGTTTTCGATAGAAAAAAAATCTTTTTTTATATTTCTTCCAAATTCCAGGCGTTGTCTTTGTTTCTACTGTCAGCATACTACAAGTTTCTTGGAGGCTTTCCCCTTGTCGCTGTTGGTGCACTGCTTCTCTATGTTGGTTGTTACCAGGTTTGTAGTCTAGCTCTCTTGTAGCTGTGGCTACATAGTTTTGTCTAGATCGTTTAGAATAAAGAAATCGAAGTAGCACATTTGAGAAAACTGGAAAACTTAAGACTATACTAAAGTCTCAGCTTACTTCACTGAATAGTCATTTTTTCCTCAATTGCTTCTTCTTTCTTGTCAACCAGATCTCATTTGGACCCATCAGCTGGCTAATGGTGTCAGAGATTTTCCCGCTTCGCACAAGAGGGAGAGGGATCAGTCTTGCGGTTCTCACAAACTTTGGCTCCAATGCTATTGTGACCTTTGCATTTTCACCCTTGAAGGTATATTTTTCTGTCCCTGCTGGTTGAAAATCCTGTGCAGTTATTTAGTAACTCTCATCACAACATGCATTCTCTGCAGGAATTGCTTGGAGCCGAGAATCTTTTCCTTCTCTTTGGGGCCATAGCACTGGTATCACTGGTATTTGTTGTTCTAGTAGTTCCAGAGACCAAGGGTCTCAGCTTGGAAGAAATTGAATCAAAAATCTTGAAGTGAAATGTCGAAAGACATGTTTGTTGTAATTAGTTGTGGACCTTGTGGTGAAATAAATGTATATGATATGGTTATACTCTTTGTAACAAAATATGTTTCATACTTTATGAGAGAAACAAAGCTTTGTCTTGATTATTCGAGCAGTAATTGGATATAATTGGTTTGGGATGGAAACGTAAGTCACTTGGAGGTAAGCATTAAGGATTTTTCAAGCTTAAGTTGGTATTTTCCTCTCTCTGTTCTGCGTGACTCCATTTATGGTCTGTTTAAACCATCCTCCTGCTCAGATTAATGTGTCTCAATGTTCTTGAGCTGGACCAAGCATAGGAATGAATGGTTGATATTTGGCAACATCGGCACTAGGGATAGCCTACCTTCTGCTCTTCGACCTATGTAAGTAAACTACCATTGTCTCTCTCAGAAACTTATTGAGTCATCTCTTCATTAGTTCCATCTGCATAACTAGCTAGGCTCATGGTCATATTGCTGTTTAAATAAATAAAAAAGCTGTACTGGGGCAGTAGAAATATCAGTATGCTTCCAGAATTTGCAAACAATAACACATCACAATTACAATAATTCACATTAAAAGCACAAATTGTAGCAACCAAAGATACTTTCAAATACAATAATTCACTTAGAAGACACAATGTTGAAGCAAAAAACAAATAGCTTTCTTGTAAGTTTAGCAAGCCTGTGATGCATCTTTTAGCGACCACCAAATAAGACTGTAACATCCTCAAATGAGAAATTAGCTGATGAGGAGGTTGTTGTCATCATCTGTGTTACTGTTTCATGGCTTATATTGGGTATACCAAGTCCAGCAGTATCAAATGATATGTTTGGAACAGTAACATTTCCTTCTAGATACTGTAATATCTGTCTCATGCTGGGTCTGTTTTCTGGGTTATTCTGTGAGCATAACATTCCTAGCTTCAAAAGCAGCTTGGCCTCCCCAGCTTCATAGTCCCTTAGTTTGTTGTCAACAGTATCAGTTAAAGCATCTCTACTCCCGCAACTCGCAACCCACTTAACCAAAATCACCTGTTCACGTGGTGCATCAGGGTCTACTGGCCTCCTCCCACATACCACTTCTAGAATAAAAGCTCCAAAAGCATAGACATCGGTCCAAGTAGTGGTTACTCCCATTGCAGTAAGCTCTGGTGCCATGTAGCCAATGGTTCCTACCACTCGAGTCGCTTCGAGATTCACGCCACGATCATGGAATCTGGCTAAACCAAAGTCCCCCAACTTTCCATTTAGATCTGCATCTAAAAGAATGTTGCTGGCTTTTATATCTCTATGTAACACAACTTGTTCCCAGTCTTCATGCAGATAGAGGAGAGCAGATGCTACTCCCTTGATTATATTCACTCTCTGAGACCAAGTGAGGTCTTTCAACTTGTTTCTATTGAACAAGTAGTCATCGAGGCCTCCATTGGGCATGTAATCATAAACCAAAAGCAATTCACCTTTCCTTCTGCAGTATCCAAGGAGCTGAACTAAGTTCTTGTGCCTTAGCCTTCCCATACTAGCAATCTCTGCCACATACTGTTTCATTCCTTGTTCTGCATCATGATAGACTCTCTTAACTGCAATTTGTGTACCAGAGGGAAGTGTTCCTTTATAGACTTTTCCAAAACCTCCTGCTCCAAGTAGGTGATTCTCCCTGAAACCTTTGGTTGCTTTGTATAGGCTCCTAAAGGAATACCTTTGGGGATTGTATTCCTTTTCCCATTGTTCAAGAACCTCCGCGTACTTCTTTTTCTTGTAAAGATACACAATTCCTCCGAGAATTATTAGAAAAGCAATTGTTGATATAGTAGTGCCTAGAATCGCTTTTAATGGAAACTTTTTCTTCGGTCTTGGTGGATCCGAAATCATTGAAATGTCAAGGCTATCTGCTTTTCCGCCTATCTTGAAACTCCATCCAAGGATGTACTGGTTACTTTTGACTGAGCCTGTAGAACCAGAGAAACCTACAAACATCGTCTCCATGAAAATTTCTGAAAGGTTGATGGATCTTGATAAGAGAGGCACACTTGGTTTGAAGGAACTTGACAAGAGAGGAGAATGATGCTTTTTTGGTACTGGAGCTAACGTTACATTTAGTAGTTTCTCTATTCCATCATAATCTATCCAGATCATAATACTTTTTCGACTAGCTAGAATCAGGTTTTTGTTCTGCCTAACTGTATCATCAAAGTAGCTAGCATTGGCATATTCGACGGAGACTATACTGTTAATATCAATCCCAACATGGTTATTGCTTTTGTCAGCTGCTTCAGGGCTTTTGTTAGTGTCAAGTTCTACAGCTAGGATATGGTTGTCAGTTTTGCTATTATTTGTGGTATTAAAAATCCCTAAACCCGAGGTTGCAGTGTCGCCATACCTGAGGTCTTTGGTAGGAGATACCACAAAAGCCATTCCTTGACCGTAGGGAGGGGAGATTTGCAATGGAAAGATTGCAAAGACAAATTCTGTTGAAAAGGAAAATGAACTGCCTGTGAACTTCATGGGAGTTTTGTGGAAAGCGTGACCGGTGCTCGTATCTGTATTATTTGTTAGATGCAATAGACCACCGTGGACATGTGCCATTCCATCACAGTCCAGGTCTGCTTCCTTAAAGTCATAGTACCGAAACTGATCCCCATCTTGAGCTAACACCAAGGACACCACATGGATAAAAATAATTATCAAGAAACCCAGTGATCCTCCTAGAACTCCAGCCATCTTAAACAATAAAAATCCTCTCTCCTGCCTTAGCTTATGAATTTCAGATTCTTCTGCACTTTATTCTCCATGAGAATTGTGTGTTTCCAACTGCAGGAAAACCTTAGTTGACCTTTAGAAGACACTATCAAAGAAAAGCCAAGAAAGATTCTTTCCTTTTGAATTGGTAATAGTTCCCTGCCTATGTCATCATTTAGATGTTTCTTATCCTCAAGAAAAGTTGTGTGGGTTAATTACTTTTGGTAGTCTTATCCTCAAGAAAAGTCACAGATACAGAGCTCTGTGGTTTTATTGTTCTGCATCTTTGCCTGTTACTTTCTAGCTGATGGATTAAACACGAGACAGAAATTTTCAGCTGTGATCTGATTTGTTTTCATCTGAATTACTATGTACCATGCATGTCTGTGGCAAGATGAAGTAATTAGATCTGCACTATCTACCCAAAAACTATGTGACAAGCGTGGTTCGAGATTTTAACTAGTGATCAGGGTTATATGTTCTCATTTTGGATATTATTTTTTATGTTAAAACTTGGTCATGCGTGCACATATCTCTTATTCTCACCATTGGGAAAGTGTTTGAACAGTTCTTATAAAACGTATTTTAAATCAAGAAATGCTAGTTCCATGTAGTTTAAGTTTGTTGACTTTCTCAATGATGATGGCACTGTTTTAAACTATGTATATATATGAATAAATTTCTGAATCAACTTGCTTTTCTTTCTTCTTCGTTTAAGTTGAAGTCTCCTGCAGATGACAGTGGAGCTTCTCTGACCTACTTTGCTCGGAAATTACCTCTCTTGGACACTTTGGATAACATATTTTGACTTGATACAATAGATTCTCAACGGTACCAAGCAGAAGAAATGTCTTTATTTCAGTCAAATAAAAATTGACAACAGGACCACAAGACATGGTTTTGACTTTTGTACATTTCTGGATATTTTAATTTAAATAATTGGATTGTGATCTAGTGACTTTTATTTTTTGAAGATGAATGCATGCTGAAATATAATAACAGGAAAAATTAAAGATGATAGCTTTTCTGTATTGACTGCGCCGTTAGCCTCTGTTCCAAGCAACTCAGTGTCTTTGAACCCTTTGGTTGCTTAATCAAGAACTTTTTTGTTTCCATGACCAACATTATTATGGCTGGTTTAATACTCTGTTTTGTGATTTTTGTTTGTGGGCAATGAGTTTTTGACACTTATCTTTCAGGGCCAGACCATCATTTTCTAAAACTATGTAGAATGCTAAATTGACCTTTAATGTAGTGGTCTCCTTCTTGATATATTTGGTGAGGCGTTTTCTTGATATTCAAGAGATATAGAATGTTTCTGATCAAGAATGGTATGATTTATTCATGTAAGGTTCTAAACCAACCAGAACATTGAATTTACATGTTTCTCACTAGAATTTTAATTTCAATAGGAGTTATTCTGATGACTGAATTAGCGAGATCAAGAAGTGATACGTAGTCTTTGATCAATAAACAAATAACACAAGAAAATAGAGGAATGCGATGAAGAATAAACAGAAAACTGAAGCAAAATTGAACAAACGAAGAGATAAGACACAAGAGATTTTACATCTTAGTTAGAGTTCCCAATAAATCACTATCTTTGGCACAATTATTAGGCTTTAATGAATTATGTTTTTTATTCGGAGCGGACTTAGCCTAAATTCAGATCACCAAGATATTTAACTTGAGCCAACTTATCACAAAATAAATCACTTTTTAATCGAGAAAAAGTACGTTACTTCCTTCCCAAGCATCCGGTAATGCTAATTTTGATGATTTAAAAGATTGACGAAAAGCGGTCCTCTTCATCAATATATTTTTTTTTTGTTAAAGCTCTTCATCAAAATAATACTTAAAAACAGATTAGCTACAGAATATCCTTGTTTGAATAACTTTTCTATTGTACTTAGAAAGAATGTGTAATTTTATTTAATGAAAAAATGTACACGATTGGATAAATTAAACACACAAAATTCTCCAAAAGCTATTCAAACAAGAACCTTTAGCTAAAATATTTACTGTAGCAAACTCATCCATCATATGAAAACTTAATAAACAAGCCTTTAACTACAATATCTAAAATCTTCATCGCTCAGATTCCTATATTTCTTCAACGTTAGAAAACTTTATGTGAAGCAGATAGAAGCAAACAGAGCAAGCAAGTTCTGATCCTTCGAACCCGATACAATCAGAGTATTCAACTTATCCATGTAATATCCAACCCAATCGTCCGTGTCTTCAACTTGTTCATCCTTCTCTTTAGGAACCCTCTCAGTCATTGAGAGTGCTTCTACTTGAGGAACCATGTTTCCTTCTCCACTCTGCTCTCTGGTTCTCTCTGGTTCTGCTGAAGAACAAGGATATGCTACGTGCTGATTCTCCAATTCATTAGCACCCCATAATAATGAATGCTGATGCTCCGAAGAAGCAGCTACAACATACTCACTATTAATATTGATTGGCTGCAGCTCTGAGGAAGCAGATGAGTCATGAAGATTCTTGTTCTTGTTCTTGGGATTCTTTGTTTTGTGAATCTTGCAGAGGACTAGCTTCTGAAACTTACCATCGTCAGGTAACATATACTCCGGCAATATATACTCGTTCATAATCCAGCTGTATTCGCTACCAGGAACTGGAACAAGAGCAAAAGCACCGTCTCCTCTCTTCTGCTTCTTCATGTTACTTTTGGTGTAAGTTAGGTTTTCCTTTGTCCCAATGATATTCTCTGTCTCTTCCTCGATAATATCCTCTTTACAATTCTGCTTCCAGCTCCCGCGCTCCATGCCATCGTTGTCTCCGGTGATCCTCCGCTTCGAGTTCTTGCCACAACCGATCTTCTTTTCGGAGACCTGTTTCTTCGGTGTAAAATAATACCAAACGTCTTCCATGAGAAAAGGATTGTTGGTATGGTTCAGCAGCCATGGCTCTTTCGCGTAAACATCCATCATCGCTATGAAGTCTCCAACGGCTTTACCTCCTAGCTTGGGAATTAGATAACTTTTAATGAGTTCTTCGTCCGTTGGATCAAAGTGAATCCCTTCGTCTTCTTCGTAGTAGTCCCACATCTTTATGGTTCTCAAAGATTACGGTTTCATGTATGCTTAGAAAAAACTTTTTTTGTTTGTTATGTTTTGTGATTGAAGAATATGGTATATATGGAGAGACACATGAAAGTGTATATTTATACTATATAATAGATAGGTTATTTCGTTTTCCTAATTACAACAAAAATCGAGTTTGCTACTATTTGAATTTGTATTTGTATTTTTGAAATATCAACAGAAAAAAAAATTGTATTTGTAATAACATTGTTTTAGGCTAATGGATAATATATAATTTTTCTTTCCTTTTTTAATTTTGGCATATTGAGACGATAATTTTGTTTACCACAAATTATTTTTAATGAATTATTTTATTTTTTTGCAGCAAGTTTCTATATTTAATTAAGGAATTTTAAATAGATACACTTTCAATGAATTTTTTTTTTTTGCAGCAATTAGATACGAATCTTTGGATTTTTTGTTTCTACTTACATTTATTGGTCATTGTAGGGATAATTGCTGATATTTCTAAAAATAAATATTTATTTTTTTGGTCATTTTTAGTTAGTTCTCTCTTTTCACATAAATTTTAGACAAAAAATGTTATATCGCAATTTTAGCAGGTAAGTATTTATTTAGTGATCAAAATATTTAGAAGAGATCAACTCTAATTTAATGATTAATTATTGTATAAATATAATAAAATTATATCATGTAATATATATGATTTGACAAATATTATTTAATATGGTATAAAATATGTTGTGAACATAATATTAAATAAATTATTGCTAAAAACTTGCTTAGCACACACGAAAGGGTCGAACTTGCGGCTTATAACCTATGGATGGTGGCGACCTATTCAGAAGAGTAACTCGATCCTGAAACTACGAGGCAGTTAATCCCGAGAGGATATGCCTAGCAAACTAACTAATAGAACTAGTTAACGAACAAAAAACTAGTTGAAAAGCATTTATACATGTTTTATGTGTCTGTCTTATATCATTGCTGTTATATTGCCATCTGATATTAAATTTAATAAATTTGTGTGTGAATCGTAGACGAAAACATATTACTATTTTCTTTTGTTGACTTAAGTAAATCTGTCGTGACACGAAGTGGCTAAGACAAGTAAACTACGAACACCGAGTCCGTGCGTATATTAAAATAGTAATGTCTGCTTAGTTTTAAACTTTTAATTATCCAGTGTAACAAAATAATGCTAAAATATTGAATACATATTTATTATATTCGCCGAATAGACTTTCTGCGACAAGCTTAAGTGACCCTTTGGACATTTAAGATATGGTATCTTTTCCTTTTCAATGCGCTTTTTACCCTTCTCACTTTAAATGTTGAGTGGGAGAAAAAAAAGGTGGAAAACTATATACACAGTTTATAAAGAAAACTGTAATTTACATACATAATTTCAAAGTTGAAATATCTATTGCATGTTAGATAACTCATAACTTAAAACTCGTGCACACATGTAACATTTATTTCATAGCTTAAAGTTAGCGTTTATTTTTTTCTAATTTTTTGGTAGCTCCCATCAGTTATTACTTATTAGTAGTTGCTAACTAAAAGAAAAAGCGAGTTTGACACACACACAAAAAAAAAACTAAAAGAAAAAGCAACTCCTCTTTTGTCTTTTATTTTATTTTATATCTCGATCTTACTTTAATTCATCTTTTGTTTGTTGCTTTGTCTTGCTTATGATGATGAATATCCACTAGTATCAAAGGACTTTCGTCTTTCTTTTATGGTGTCCCCAGGAATGGTGATTTCAGCTTATTCGGAAAGTAGTTACATTTCAATCTTTCATCGTAAATGATAATAAAATTGTCAGTTTTTTTTTATATATTTTAAGATCCTATGTAAGTTATAGATACTACAAAAGTATACACAATAAATGAAAAAAAAACCCGATGTAATGAGATATTCCCATTCAAATTTTGGGTGAATATTATTCCCAAATTCAAATTTTCATCGGGAAAAAATAGCTTATGTCTATGAGGGGCTGAAATCGAATATATGATTATAAAATCTTTGAAAAATTGTCAACAAGAAGACATCTTTTTTTGTAAGAGAGGTAAGCCAGTTTTTGTAGAAAAAAAGTTGAAAAAAATTAGTGGCATGAAAGTCTCCATGTATTTATGATACGCTGTACTACTTTGTAATTATACCCACCTCCCTTCATAACTAACAATAAATATTCAACGTAATGTGGTTAGATACAGTAGATTTTTATATCCAAATTGTGGTTGGATACAGTCGATTTTTTACTACTACGTTACATTACGAAAATGATCATTATAAGTTTTCTTGGAAACTTCAGAGTCTCTGATCTTGAGCTGCGTCAGTGGACCCATATTAATCTATGAAATCAATCCCACGATCGACCCACCAACAGAGGACTTTATATTATTAATCTACACACACACAAATATCATATAGTTTTCTTACCAAACAACATTAGAGTAAAATAAAATTGGCCACGCGCACGGTTGCATTTATTTTTGGTGCAGATCGCGTATAAGATGATTTTTTTCTTTATGCATACATTGTTATATTTTTTGTTAAAATATAAGTTAGTCAAGTTTTACCACATAATCAAATTCGGAACCACTCGCAAGAATCGTAGTTTTATTTTGTAAGTAGATATTAACCTAATGTAATAAAATTCAAAAAACCCATAAAATTTTCAATACATGCAACAAATTTTATCAAAAAAAGAAGTAGATATTAACGAGTTAATTGTCCCAAAAGATCATAATTAACCCTAAGAGTCTCTGACACTTTGATAAAGTTTTAAGGATTTCGGCTTAATAATCTTTTAAGATTGTTGTTCCAAATCTAGTTTTGGTTATGATGGGTTAAGCCTCGGTTCATACTATTATGGTCTCTCTAAAACTAATTTGGTTTAATATTTTTTCTAAATTGGAGTTTTAAAAAAACTGTAAAAACTTTGTTATTTGCAATTTATAAATTCAACAAAAAGTGTCATCCAAATCATTGGACTTACTTAAATTAATTAGGAATTGAAAAACCTAAAAGTCGTAAAATAATAAAGTGAAAAATGTGACGTGACGTGAGTCATGTGATTAGATAATTATTTGTGTTAATTTGTACTGTTTATCTTAAAGAAAAGTCGAATAATTGATTGGTGTGTTAAGTAAATGTTATGCTAATATGCACACGTAAACATGTGCATATACAAGTGGGGACCACCTGACACGAACCATTCCCGCGCCTTCCTTGATGACGATATGATCTGGACCGCATGATTTATCCTTTACTTTCATGATCCACCGTTGGATCATCTTCTTTCCACAGTCACAGTATCTCTCTCTCTAGCTTTTATAGGGATCGATCACTTCTCTGTATTCGGATCTTCACTTTTGCTGATTCACTCTTCAAGTGACTATCTTCCTTTTCTCCTTCACCGATTTGTGTCGGTTCCGCATTTTTCTCAGGTAATTTCCCTACGATTTCTCGGTTTAGCTCTTGGATTTTCTCGGGAAAGTTTCTTCGGTGCAAACGCTGCCGTTTTGCTAAGCTAAGAAACCACTTGTACAATGCTTGGTTAAGAAGCACATTTCGTATAGGTTAATGCTTTCCTTTGAGCTATATATATATGAAGAATCTAATTAAGCGAATCGTTAACCTATAGGTAAATTTCGATTCAAATCGGAGATTGATAATTTTTTTGTTGATTTGTTGATTTTAACAACTGTTTCTTAGCAATTCGTGTAGCTTCCGTCTTCTCTTTCAGCTCCGAGCTTACGATTTTGGTTAATTTGAAATCTGCGATTTCTCGCATTTGTTGGATCCGTCAAATTTGAATCAAATCGGAATATATTTTTGGTTGTCGTTTATCAGTGTTTGTGATAGTTGATCATAAATGCACGAACGCATCATTCAGCTATTTCTTCGGGAAAAATGGGTCCATTCAATATAATTATGTATTTTTAGCATTATTTCAACATCTCGATGAAATCATTATCATCAATCATCCTGCATTTTTTTTTGCGTCAAAGAGGACCACTTTTTTTTGTTTCTCCCCCCGAATTTTGTACTTTTTCGTGCATATTTTTTTTGTATTTTTCTCTCTGGGATGCCGTGATTACTCGGGGAAAGACCTATCAGAAAAATGCTTTCACTGTACTTTCTGGTACGAATTTAAAGTTTAGATGTGATTGATTTTTATATGTTTGTTCAATTTTTCATAATCCAGAAGGACCTATGTTGGTTGTGTGACTCTCTTCTACTACTACTTACTATCTATGGAATGCCGTTTGGAGAAGAAGAGTTTTTCTGGTACTAAGCGTTTAGAAACTCCAGTTAAACAATGTCTGGAGAGTCATGAGCTTGTCAAGTATATGTCCAAGTTACCTGTTTTTCTGGAGAGACCTGAAACTCCTTCTCAGGATAAGCTCTTGAGCGTTGGTGTTCTTGATTGGGGACGCTTGGAGAAGTGGCACCATAGTCATAACAACCGGATTCCAGTTAAGACTAGATTCCAAACAGATGCTTCATTGGCTCCACTTAGAGATGAGTCATCTGCTGGTCCGAGCGAAGTGCATAACCGTAGTTCGGCTTGTCCAATGAAACATTGTAGCTCACGACATTCTAATGGAATGTCAAACTCTGTTGAAGAAAGTGTAAAGGAGGATCGAGAAATCAAATTTACCCGGAAAAAGAAACCCAAAGATCGTAGATGTTTCAGCATACCAAATGAGCAGCTTTGTCCAAATACTGATGCACAAGGATTAGATGGATGTGAGAAGAAGAAGGATCTTAAAGGGAAGGTCTGCCAAAACAATGGAACTTTGTCACTTGGATTGAATCCCAAAGCTGGCTTGAACATGGAGGTGAAATCAAAGGCTGATAGTAACAGACGTAGGAAGAGTGAAAAGAACTTGCACGAAAGAAACAGAAATGATAATGATGGAGAGCTTGGTCGAAAGCAGCAAGGAGAGGCTAAGGCCTGCAAGAGGATTTCAACTAGAAAAGTCCGGGTTGTTCACGGTATTGAAGTAGATTACTGTACTCAACATGCTAGCCCCTTGCCATGTGAAGCTGATGGCTGCTTGGCAAAGAGTAAAATTGACTCCACTAATGTGGACCCGAACAAGGTTTCAATTGAAATATCTCAGTGCGTGCCACTCTCAACAACAGCAAGAAATATATCTTCCAGAGGTAAAATCACAGAAGACAGAGCATCATCTTTGTTATCTGTGAAACTTTGTATGGATGAGCCTGCCCAGAGACTAGACTCAAAGTCGTATAAAGTGGCGTCTGAAAAGGGGAGGAGTATATCGCCTTTTCAGCGGCTTAGCTTCAGTATGGGTAAGGCCAGCAAATCTAGTAGTGCTGCTGTTCCCACAACTCAGCTAGACTCAATGGCTAACTCCACAAAAATTGATTCAGAAAGTGTGGCTCTTCTGTCTGGCGTTGACGGTTCAGATTGCAGCAAACCCATTGAAAAAGATACAACCACGACAAGCCATTTAAGAAGGTTGCTAGAACCTCTATTGAAGCCAAGAGCATTTCACTCCGGAAACTCTGTGGAGGAGCCTAAAGGTCAAGGCGTACAAAGAATAAAATTGGGTATCACGGGTTGCAAAACAGTAAATGTCAATGATTCAGCTCATGAGAAGAAGGTAGCATCATCCATGGTTCGAGCTGTTCTGCGGGCAACCGTTAAGAACAATCAGCCACTCTTTACATTTGCAGTGAACAAAGAAACTGATATCATTGCGGCTACCCAAAAGAAAATGGGAAGCTCGGAAGAGGGTGAATGTACTAGTGTTTATACTTTCTTCTCTATTAAAGACCATAAGAGAAATAGTGGGTGGTTAAACCAAAGAGGGAGAGGCCAAACACATGGTATCATTTCTAATGTTGTTGCTCAGATGCGGGTCTCAAGCTCTTTGCCATCTGGTTCCATCAGAGAATTTGTTCTCTTCTCTGTAGAACTTGACCAAGAGAGCACGGAAAAGTCTGATCTGCAGTTGAGAAACGAGCTAGCTGCGATCATCGTGAAGATGCCAAGATGGTTTCACAGGAGGGCAGCACTGAACACGGTTCAGGATCACAATGCACTCAATGAAGAGCTTGAAGATCATATCAAAGACAGGTTATTCGACCAAGACATTAGTGCTACGGTCATACTTCAAAGCGGTGTTCATAGTATGCCTCAGAAAGGAGGGCCATCGTCTTTGATCCAGCGGTGGAGAACAGGTGGGTCTTGCGATTGTGGAGGTTGGGACATGGGCTGCAATCTTAGAATTCTTACAAATCAGCACAACTTCTCCAGCAAAAATTCGACAACATCATCAAATTCACCACCCTCTTCAAATCGATTCGAGCTTTTCTTTCTGGTGCAGATTCTCTCTCAAAATTCAGTCTCCCTTTTTCTCCTCTTCCAAATCAAAACCAAAAGATTTCATCATCACATTTCTATGTTTTTTTCAGGGAGAACAACCCGAGGAACATCCGTTCTTGAGCTTTAAACCGATCAAAGACGGGATATATTCAATTGTGTATAATTCATCCCTTTCACAACTACAAGCTTTCTCCATATGTATGGCACTTGCAGAGAGTAGGAAAATGTCAGAGATAATTTTTGAGCACAAAAGCTCCTGTGATGAACATAATGCTAGAGCGGAAACCTTGTTATTCTCGGACCAAAATTCAATGCATAATGGCAATGCCGTCGGGTATCAACCGCCCATCTCGCCGGTCGGGCGGGTCTGAAGTTTGTATTTTTACTTCAAACCCAAATTTTACTTGCAGGTAATGTGATCGTATGGTTAGTGTTAAGCCTAAGGTAAAATAGTTGCAGGAAATAAGAAAGTAGCTAGAAGATCTGTTTAGAATAGTTAGTCTAATGATCTTCCCAACTCTTAAGTGTGAATATTTTTATATCTATATATAATGTTGGTTTACTTTCAAGTTTCAAGCTGTGAAAATCTTTTGTTTCTGATACTTGAAAAAGCCTGACTCTGGAAAAATTAAAGGGGCTTTTCTTTATGTTGCCATGATGATGAATTGGATTTACAAAAACAATGTTTTTGAACCTGACCCAGCTGATCAGACAAGTTCGATTTTTTTAAACATTCCATGTAAATTATAGACAAATAGATAAGTATTAGTTTTGCCTAACTTTGAGTTTTGATTATTAGTTCATCTTTTAAAATTTATTGTCTTTTAAAGTCAAAAAGATTCTAAGTTATAAGAAAACAATTAAAATGTTGCCATCGTTCACGTGAAGTTGTTGTTTTTTTTGGTCACAAAGACAGTGAGGAACAGAGTGGATTTTATAGCTTTATGCACTTTGAACTCACAACAAGCAACATGGTAGACCCATCAATATCCAATTGCCAGATGCAAAAAACAAACAAAACTATAATTCACATTATTGAAAAGAATATTTTAGTCATTTCACAACACGATATTTTCTTTGTTTAAATCATTATTTGGATATGCATTTTGATTTTTTCTTCAAATTGATAAAATCTAGAATTGTTAACATGTCGCTGCTACATCATTTTATTTTTAGACCAGTTTATATTTTATTAGAATTGATGATCAATATTTGTTAAAATGATAGTAGTTCTGATAATTTTGTTCTACAACTGTTATTTATTATTTATTACCAGAATTATTGTGTCAAGTTATTCGCTTGGTCGTGAGAAGAATAAATAAGCTTGACCAAGAATTTGGTATCCAGAATATTCTTACTAAATTTTGTCCCTTAGGTATATTTTTACTAAATATACAAGCCATTTTACTAAAGGCCCTTTTGAATTTTAGGTTTCGTTGCGCATATACAATATATGTTCCAAAATTTCGTTGTTGGCTTGAGCCAAGAGCGCAAGCGAGTTTCTAACACAAGCAAGTTGCAACCCTCGAAATAACAACACTTGATTGTTTATAAGAATAGTATTATCTTCCATTACTTTGTATAGGTTATAGTGGTCCTAACTTGGTCACTTAAGAGCATCTTAATTTAGGCTAAAATGTGTCCCCCAAAGGACAACAAAAATCTCATTGGCACACGCGTGAAGTCATCTTCTATTACTACTTTCCTTTACCATATTTATCACGAAGATCCTCTTTGTCTCCACCAACCAACATTAATTGTTCTTACAAATAAACAATTATTTAAGCAAACAAAAGTTGGTTAGAATATGTATACATATAATAGAGAAAGCTTCGCAAATAATAAATTTATAAGAAAAATGGGCTTTGTGCTGTAATACATATATATGATAGTATATAAGTCACTACAAAAGCTTTTGACTTGCATATAAAATGCTTCAGGTCACTGCTCTGCGTCATTTTAGCTGGAAAGTTCTTCGCTTGTGGGTTCAAAGTGCACATATAATTATAAGCAAATAAGAAAGTGAAAATTGTACCATTCTTTTATCAAATAAAAATATCGTAAACCCGCATTTTAAAAAACCGTTAGTGTATAAGACATATAAATAGTTAAACACAAATCACAATAAATAATATGTAGTTTAGGCTACTCCGAAGATTAATCACGTTTCTAAAATCTTTTGAAAATATGAGATAAATGTTCTTCATGAGTTTAAAATGTGTGAAGTAAAACTTGATTTGATATTCAATAGTAGTAAGAAGGAGATATCACTTCAATGCAACTTCGCCAAAACTACTACTACTACTACCACTGCCACTTAAGCTTTAATATTCACAGCCACACGCATGCACACATGGCTTTGACTTTGACCATTCAATTTACGATTTTATCCCTAATTTAGTAAACTTTCCATTATTATTTTATAAACTACTAATGTAGTCTTGGACTAGTAATCCGGACGTTTCAGCGTTGCTTAGTTCGTTTAGTTTATAAAGTACTTTTCCTATATTTCATCTTTTCAAAAATAACAATTAGAAAAACAACATTTTATAAACATTCCTACACTTTTCTAAAACATTCTTAAAAAATCTTGTTAAAAGTTAAAACTAGTTTGAAATAAACATTCCACATTTAGGGAAAGAAAAAAAGAAAAAAAGAAAAAAAATGTTAGACATGTAAGAAAGTAAAAGAGAGAGAGAAACATTGGATCCACAAGTAAACACTTTATCTGTCAATTTTAATTTCAATGAAACACTTTACGCTTGATAACATTATTCTGGTTTTATAATTCAGCAGTGTCTCTTCTCCACTACACTGGCGCTATATAAATTTTCTCCCTCATTTTTTCCGCAGATTCCTTTCTCCTCGAGCATTAAAAAGAAAAACAAAAACATATTTTCTCTTTCTCTCTCGACTTCTCTTAACCTCATATAGAAAGTGACTGATACTCTAAAAAAAAGGGTTTTTGCTTTTCGGGTTTAGCGAAGAAATCTTTCATCTTCCTTAAATCTTTGATCGAATAAGCTTTCAAACCCAAAATGGGACCTCGTTGCTCCAAGCTATCTCTCTGTTGGTGGCCGACACATCTCAAATCAACTCTCAATGACACTTCTGATCTAGGTTACTTCTCTTACTTAATAAAGTCTCTACCTTTCCCGCATTTTAATTCTCTCTGCTAACAAAGTTGAGTTCTTTTTTGTTTTGTTTTTTGGTTCCGACAGAAAACGGAACAGACGATTTGCCGTCATTTACGGAGTTCAGTTTCGACCAACTACGAGCTGCTACTTGTGGATTCTCTACGGACAGCATCGTATCCGAACACGGAGTTAAAGCTCCTAATGTCGTGTATAAAGGCAGACTTGAAGATGACCGATGGATCGCTGTTAAACGCTTCAATAGATCCGCTTGGCCTGATACTCGTCAATTTCTTGTACATAAATTTGATTCCTTTGCTCATTTCTGTTGATGGGTCTTATTATTTACAGTTCCCAAATCGAATTTTTGGGTGTATTTTGTTGTTTACTGTTTCATTTGATTGATCTTTTAGGAGGAAGCAAAAGCTGTGGGGCAGTTGAGGAATGAGAGGTTGGCGAATTTGATTGGATTTTGTTGTGAAGGAGATGAGAGATTGCTAGTTGCCGAGTTTATGCCTTTCGAAACTCTCTCTAAGCATCTCTTTCACTGTAAGGCTTTTATCACTTGTTTGGGTTGATTCTCATTGTTCTGTCTCGAGCTTAGGAGATTTAGTTGGAAATTTCTGTTTTTGGTTCTATCTTGTTGAACAAAAGATCAAGACTTTCATTGCTTATATGTCATCTATGATGAAATATAGTCATCGTTTTTGTTAATATTGGTGTGAGACTATTTTTAGCTAATGATATTCGCTTGCAAAAGAATGATGGAACTTAGTGTGATGGCTATGTAGGGGATAGCCAGCCGATGAAGTGGGGTATGAGGTTGAGAGTGGCTTTGTATCTTGCACAAGCACTCGAGTATTGTAGCAGCAAAGGTCGCGCTTTGTACCACGATCTTAATGCTTACAGGATCTTGTTTGACCAGGTCCATCTCGAGCTTACTATCATCTTCTCATATTTCTCTTAACTTATGAGATGTTACTGGAGAGATTTGTGGGGGTTTTGCATTTAAGTTGCTGTTTAGGGATTCTGATAATGTTTCTGGAATCTTGATTACAGGATGGTAACCCGAGATTATCGTGTTTCGGTCTTATGAAGAATAGTAGAGATGGGAAGAGTTACAGTACAAATTTGGCTTTCACTCCTCCTGAATACCTAAGAACAGGTCAGTTACTGATATGAGATGCAGTGCCTTCAAGTTATGTGTTTACTGTTTGACAAAGTTAGTATATTGATCTTATGAATCAATGTGTGTTTGTTAATCTCTTAAGGGAGAGTGATTCCAGAGAGCGTGGTTTACAGCTTCGGAACGCTGTTGCTCGATCTTCTCAGCGGCAAACATATACCACCAAGCCATGTAAGTGGCTCAACTTCTCTTGAGAAGAAGTTCTTGATCTATTAGCTTATACCAAACAGTAGATTAAGTTCTATATGCTCTACCATTGTACTGCAGGCGCTTGATCTGATTTGTGGGAAGAACTTCCTGATGCTGATGGACTCGTGTCTCGAAGGTCATTTCTCAAATGATGATGGAACCGATTTGGTTCGCTTAGCTTCCCGTTGTTTGCAGTATGAAGCTCGTGAAAGGCCAAATGTGAAATCTCTCGTGTCCTCACTCGCTCCTCTTCAGAAGGAAACTGATGTATGTGCTAACTAAATCACCTTCTTTTATGTATCGACCATTCAAGTCTTCACTCTTCTTATTCTGTATCTCTGTTGTTTTATTCAGGTTCCATCTTATGTCTTAATGGGGATTCCACATGGAGCTGCTTCTCCAAAGGAAACAACTTCGCTAACTCCTCTTGGTGACGCTTGTTCAAGACTTGATCTCACCGTGATACATGAAATTCTCGAAAAGGTTGGATACAAAGACGACGAGGGCGTAGCAAATGAGGTATGTACATGAACAAGAAGCTTTTTCATCATCTACGACGATAATGACCTGAAAGTGTAGAGCTTTGTTGCAGAACACAAAATTTTCTGTAGTTTTCCTTAGAGATCATAATCTTTATTCTGGTGTTATACAGCTCTCATTCCAAGTGTGGACCGACCAGATTCAGGAGACTCTAAACTCCAAGAAACAAGGAGATGCTGCGTTCAAAGGCAGAGACTTTGTCACTGCAGTCGAATGTTACACCCAGGTAAGAAAAAGAAAGTTGTTTACCTTCTTGAAACACGAAACTCAACTCAATCCGTGTTCTCTTATTGTTTCTGCAGTTCATCGAAGATGGCACAATGGTATCGCCAACGGTTTTTGCAAGGAGGTGTTTGTGTTATCTGATGAGCAACATGCCTCAAGAGGCTCTTGGTGATGCAATGCAGGCGCAAGTAGTGTCTCCTGAGTGGCCAACGGCTTTCTATCTTCAGGCTGCTGCTCTCTTCAGCCTTGGAATGGACAAAGACGCTTGCGAAACCCTAAAAGATGGAACTTCCTTGGAAGCCAAGAAACAGAACAACAGAAACTGAAAACTTCCAAGTGTATAGGTTTCTTCTCTCTTTGTCTTCTTCGTCTTCTGATTGGATTCTGAGAAAGCCTCATTGTCTTTGTTTTCTTGAAGCATTATCTTAAATTTGTGGTTTACAATTTGAAGAGATGATTCAAATGTGATTCTGAATCAAGAAAAGAAGGATCTTTCTCATTTAAGTCCAAGATCCTGAAATATGATTTGTTCAAATTGATTTATTCTTTGAATAGCTTTAAAGTGTGGAGAAAATAAAAGATTTAACACAACTATTGTCCAGTATTTATCTATTACCAGTCTTCAAAGCCAAAGATGTTGTCTGAAACCAACAGAGCTAAGACCCTCTCGAGCACACAGAGGTTTTACCAAGCCGGAGTAGAGAAGAATATTATACAAGAAGATGTAAAATATCACAAGTCACAACAATCTATAAACTACAAAGTTTTTACAGCTACAAAACGTGTAGATAATCAAGCGACAGGAGAGATTTGGCGACTGCAAGCGTCTCAAGAACAGGAGAAGAGCGAGCGCGTGCAGGCAGGCGAAAGAGAAGAGATGGAAGTCGTATCACTTGAGAACTTTGAAGTGAAAGAGCCACGAAACAATGAAGGCGAAGACCATCGCAGCAAGCAGGAAGTTCATCACACGGCGACCATGCCAGATTCCCCGCGGCTCTGTCTGAATCTGAGGTTGTCCTGCAGCAGCTTGTGAATGGGTAGAAGCTGTGCTCTCTGCGTTTGACTGTTCGCCCGCCACATTTAGAGCCATTGCACCGCAAATCTCACATGTCCTGTCAGATTCATAGAACAATATGACAAATACCAGCCTTTATAGACTCTCTTAATCTTGTAAATACACAAGAAAGAGATCTAACTCCAACAGGTTTCTACTACCTAAGAAAATGCAAAGACGCAAAACAGAAGCTAAAACAGAGCTATGGGTATAATGGTGATTGGTAAGAATCAGATTGTCTCAGCAAAAGGAACTGCAAGATTCTCAATGCAGCTGCAAAATCAAGCCTTTAAAACTGAATGTTTTGAAGCAAATCACAGAAACGTAGCTTTAAGTGAGACAACAAACAATCAAAATCCAAAATGTGCAGGACAATAAGAACATTAGACACAAGTTGACAATACATGGAAACATAAACTAAATAATTGGTGGCCACAAAAAAAAAAAAAAAAAAACTGTAGATTCCAGCTTCAGTAGACAATCTTTTTGAGAAGCAATCATCATATGGATCTTTAAAAATCAGACAAGAAAAAAAAACTCAAAGTACATAAAAGCAAAATACTTTTGTTTCCTCATAAAGCTTCATCATTTACTATTTTTTTCACTAGAATTTTGCAGAAAAAAAAAAACAAAAATACAAAGTGTTTTAAGAGAAATTGAAGAAAGTACTTACATGTTGCCTTTGATCTTGAACCAAGTTTCAGCACACTTACTATGAGCTACACCCAAATCACCTTTACAAGAGCAACCTAATTGCAAAGGCAAACCATAATACTCTTCTTCTTCATCTTCTTCATCTTCTACTTCTTCATCAGAATCATCATCTTCTTCTTCAGCTTCTTTGTTACTCTCTAAAGGAAGATGACAGATCCTGCAATCTCTACCTCCTTTTTTCTTCTTCTTCCTCTTTCTCCTCCTCTTCCTCCTCTTCTTACCACCGGAATGTAGCTTTTTCTCCGGCACCAAAACGCCGCCGCTCTCTAAATCGACCTCAGACAAAGAATCCAAGTCGGAGGAGTCGCCGTCGGCGCTAATTTCGACGGAGTACGGCGAGTCTCTGGGATGGTTAGGCAAATGGTGATGAGATCCAAAAGCAAAAGAAGGCATTTTTTCTTGAGGATTAAAGCAAAGAGGAACAAAGGGGTCACTCATGGGTTTTACGAGGAAACAAAACAAACCAAAGAAAATAAAATTATATTTATATATATAAACCAAAAAAAACAAAAAGCTAATTTTGTCTTGGAGGGTTTATTGCAAAAATTTTATTTTCTATATTTGTTTTAGAAATTTTAACTTCCAGAGAGAAGAAATGTTGGAGAAAGAGAAAGGAAGAAGCTTTGGACAAAAGAGCAGCTTCTGTTCTGTTCTTTTTAATTATTATTATTGTTTTTTATTTTTGGTTTAAAACAAAAAAATTTACTTGTTGTGTTTTGTCTCCCTCAAGTTTGGAGGATATTTCAAAACAAGGTGCTTTTTAACATTGTTAGTTCCCGTGGTACGGATTCTTAACTCATGATTCTACATTGAATTTCCACTTAATTTTTTTTCATATTTATTTGACTATATGATTTTACTGTTTTTTTTTTTAATTCTGAGTAGGAGTGGATCTCATCTTTTATTTCACATATAAATAAAAGTATTTCTTATCGTAATAAAAGTTGATCTATCATCAGTTGCACTTTGTCACCTACTGCACTTATAAACAGTTGAATTAATGTTCCATTTGTTAGAATTATGTGTGATTTTTTTTTCAGTTTAAATTTTTAAAATTTTTGTAATTGTAACTTCAATAAGAATTGAAACAAAAAGAAGTTATATATTGTTATTTTTCATGAAAAGAAGTTATCGATTTAGGATTGTGAATTTTAACTTTTAAGATGTAACTGATGAAGTATACCCACGTTACTTAAAAGTTAAAATTTGACGGGATAAAACGTTTTATTATTGTTTAGTACTTTCCTTGGTTTCTTCAATAAGTTAGATTGTTTTTATTTTTCCAACAATTAATTTATTTAGTACATTACTCCTATCATGAAAAAACAAAGTACTTTGCTTCTATAAAGGTTTCATTCTAAACTTAGTACAGCACTTCTAGACATTGGATTACTTAGATTTTAATTAGTGATATAAAAAATGGCATCCTAATAAATTCATATTTAAACTGATTTTGATTTGGAAGTTGGTTGTTGAACTGTGATTTTATGCAATCGATGTTTGTTAGAAATGTAGTAGCGAAGGGTTTCGTTGAAAAGTATATAAACAGGAGATCAAATTCAAATTCTTAAAAAACTTAGGGGCATTGATGAAATTAATCACATAAGTCACTGTCAATGTCAGTGGCTGTGTCAGGATGTAACAATGTTCGCTGGGAGGAAACTCACTGTTTCTTTAATAATTGTTCGAAAGAAAAATAAAAGAACACCACAATTTGGAAAGTTATTTAATTTACCTTGGGATTAAAAAATGTAGACTTTTTATAAATTGTATTCTATTAGATTTGAAATTACACATGTTTTTTTCTTCTGTAACTATATAAGCTGAATAGTTTATTCTCCTTTTTTTCCAAATCATATTTGATTTTACTAGATTAGACATGTTTTCTTTTTTTTTTCTCCATCAACCTTTGTGTTTTTATTATAATTAAATCATACAAAAACTATTACAACAAAACCCGGAGAAAATTCAGAGATAAAGCCGGAGAACCCGGACACAACCGATAAATCTAAAAGCAAAACCTAATACTCGTGATAAAAAAAAGTCAAAAATGAAATGCTCGGAAACTTTAGATAAGTAGGAAAAGAAGGATAGATACATGTAAATAAAAGTAGTTATAAATAAAATAGAAATTATAGCTATCGTTAATTATTACTATATATATACATGATTATTGACACTTGACAAAAAATATGTAAATGTTTATTAAAATTTCAAAAAATGTTCTAAAATCATTTATGTTATAGTACGAGATGTTACACATCATGGCTAATAAGTGCATCTATTAAAAACTGAACAACTCAGCTTCTTAGTGCTTCGATCAAACAATATTAAGTTATTAGTATACTTGAGTTGCAGGTATTAGGCTTACATAACCTAACTTCTCAATGTTTCTACTGAACAAACAACTTAAATCTAAGAAATGTATTTAGATGCTCAATTTCTTTGTGCTTGGACTAAATTAAGTTAATTAACTACTCACGTCTAGCAAGTGCAGTTATTGGAACTGCGAGTAACTCAGGTATGATAAATGCATTTATTGGACCTGAATAGCTCAACTTTTTAATGTGTAGAATCGAATAAACAAAACTAGACAGCATAAACTCAAACAATCGCTACTGCGGCCAAGAAAAACGTGTAAACGATTTCTTTGTATCAAAACGTGTAAACGTTTTACTTAATGTTTGTGGCAAATGTAAAGGCTTTAAGAGGATTCTTAAGATTTCAAATAAGGCGATATATTTGAGGCAACCAGAGCAGTTCGGGACAAAGAAAAAACAGAAACGATGTCTTACATGATTGAACAAATTAAAAGAAAGTTTAATGGATGACAAACAAGATTCTTATCTCGGACATGGAAAGAAAGACTTATCAAATCAGTAGTTTTGATTATCGATGCCTATCTATTCTATGAAATTGTTTCTTGATACCCAAAACAATATGTGCAGAAATTGATAGCCTTCTATCATGGGTTTCTGGTGGGGATCGACAAAATCGAAACGAAAAATGCCTTGGAGAGCATGATAGAACCAATTCAAATCCATGAAACCCATGCTCATGCGACATCGGGGCTTTCAAATATTGGAAATTTGGGATTGGGGTGAGCTTCACAGCACAAAGTCTGGAAGAAAATGTTAAAACTTTGGTTCTAATTCATATGTAATATGCCAAAACAAAAGTGTTGGCAATATAAACCAAAACCTGCCACTGGTAATTGAGGTCTTTTATTAGATGTTTAAAACCAGAAGGTCTTCTACAAAATAAGTTCATACTTAACAATAGCAAATCTCTAGGCTCGGTGATGAAGGCAACATCAAAATCTCAACTCAAGAAGTGTAAAGTCTTAAATAAGATGAAGGAAAACCAAACATCATCCCAAGCTAATGGATCATTTCCTACAAAGCTATTGACGAATTCAAAGAAGGGACCAAGTAACAAACAGATATATCGAGAAGTACCCACAACAATGGAAGTAAACAGATTAAGCAGCTTGGACATCAGCGGTTGCAGAGTTTGTTGCAGGTACAGCAATCTTTGGCAGGTTTGGGATATACTTCCAACAGCGTTTGTGAACTCCGCTTACCTTCTTTGGAGCTTCCGCAGCTCGCAAGCCTGCACATTTGAGAATAATGTCTGAAATGTTAGTCTCATGGAAACTACTTCGAACTTTTATTAAGCCATAGTTAAGTGAGTGGACTAAATGCAAATCTGAACACTAATGCGTTATACAAAGTGTTTTCTTGGAATCATCTTCAACTTCAAGATCAATGGGGCAGAGAAAACTTAGCATTACTAAAGGAAAGTGAAGCAAACAAGGAAGAACACTCACCATCTTTGTGAACAATTCCCCAAGCTTTTCCATGTCTACCATCCTGCATTTGAATCCCAAATCAAACAAAAACCCCAAATCAGATAAAGAAACATTTGCTCACATCTTCTATCAAACACAACTATGAGAGAAAGAGAAGAAGAACCTTATAGAGATTGATCTTAGTGATTTCATAAGAGATTCCGTTCCAGTGAGCTTTAGCCATGTGGTATCCGATTCCCCAATTAGGTAAAAACTGAGCGACTTCGATTAGGTTCTTCTTCTTTCTTCGTTTAGGTTTATTCGAATCGGAGCTAGGGTTTTCAGTCGACGGAGGAGATACCGGCGCAGAGAAATTCCTTAAGAGATTAAGCGAGAGTCTGAAAGCACCAACAGTTTCGGTCCTGGAGATTGCTCTGTTCATAAGGCTCATCGCCATTGTTTCGCTTTCTCTAGTTCACCACACTGCTGAGATCGGCGACTGAGGTTGAGAAGAAGGAGAGAACCCACAACTCCACAAGTTTTGGTTTATTCACAAATAGACCCAATAATATTTGATAAATTAAAATCTGAACCCGTTATTTTTCATTTGACCACTCACTAACAGCTCAGATCCATTTTTTACCACTCACCCCTTGCAAATTAGAAATCGAATGAGCAGTGAAAACCGAATTGACAACGACACATACATGCTACACAGCTAAAATTGGGAAGCTTTCCTTCTCAAAAATAAGAATGTTTCCTCTGTTTTTACTCTTCTTACTTACAGACTCTGATCGTTGTTCCCATTTTTCCTCCAGAAAAAAACGAAACTTTACGAGTTCTGAAACATGTTTTTTTTTTTTTTGCTTCGTAGCATTTCACATCGATTAGTTTCTCTCAGCTTCAGCAAATGGATCGATCTCTGTTATAGCGGTTTGTGTGTTCATCAGCTTAAATCACACTTCTTTGTTTCTGTAAAATTACGAATTTTATCTTGACCCAATGTTGAATGCATGTTTTAGCTGAAATAACATTGCTCAAGAGTCAAGACAGAATTCTCTGTCCTTGTAAAAAAAAAAAGACTAATTTTTAACTTCATTCAGTCAAAATAGGATTTTTGTAGCCAGTGAATGGATAAATTTAAGCTCTTTCAATATGAATGATGTGTTAAAAAAAATTTCATATAAGGCTTGCGTGACTTCTTGTACTTCTTTAGGTTGGATATTCTCTTGGGTTTAATAACTGAGATTCATGAAAGATGTGTGTGTCTTGTGTGTTTGTATTGCTTACGTTGGCATGTTTCTCTAGGAAGGACCAAAAATGGGAAAGAGCTGATTACTCCACATCGAGTGTGAAGATGACGAGGCGGTCTCTGTCTATGCACTACACATACACATTGTTCTTGCTGTTTCTGTTGTTGAAGATCCAATGTGTATTCTCGTATTCCGATTATTTGGTCGGTCTTGGAAGCTATGACATCACGGGACCTGCAGCTGATGTCAACATGATGGGATATGCTAACATGGACCAAGTAACATCTGGTGTGCACTTCAGGCTCAGAGCTCGCTCTTTCATCGTCGCTGAGCCAAACAGGAAAAGATTTGCTTTTGTTAATCTTGATGCCGGTATGGCCTCACAGCTTGTGAAAATCAAAGTCATTTGAAAGATTGAAACAGAGGTAGGTAGGTATATATATATTGTAACATTACTGTTTTTTTTAATGTTTCAGTATATTGCGAGTGCTAAGTGTGTTATATACAATTTCAATTTACTTGAAGGTATGGCGAGCTTTATACGGAGAAAAATGTTGCAATCAGTGGAACTCATACTCATGCCGGTCCAGGGGGTTATCTCCAATACATTCTGTACTTAGTTACATCTCTTGGTTTTGTTCATCAATCATTCAATGCTCTTGTGGATGGTATAGAGCAAAGTATCATACAAGCTCATGAAAATCTCCGTCCCGGGTCTGTTTTAATCAACAAAGGTTAGGGCTTCAACTCATTGCACACATTTATATGATTCATTAACTTGTTGCTTTCCCTAAAGACAATTCTTTTGGAGCTGAACTTGCAGGGGAACTCTTGGATGCTGGTGTGAACCGTAGTCCCAGCGCATACCTTAACAACCCGGCGGATGAGCGTAGTAAATATGAATATGATGTTGATAAAGAGATGACACTTGTCAAGTTTGTTGATGATCAATGGGGTCCAGTGGGATGTTTCAATTGGTTTGCAACTCATGGCACTTCGATGAGCCGCACAAATTCCTTGATCAGCGGAGACAACAAAGGCACTGCAGCACGTATCATGGAAGACTGGTTTGAACGAAAAGACAGTCGCATATCATATGATGTTGAATCTCATAGAAGAGTCTCAAGCATAATCACAGATCCTTATGGTAAGCGTAAGTAACCATAGCTCCAAGAGTTTGGTAATGGCGTGTTACTGTACAACTAACTTTTTGTTGCTTTCATTTCAGATCAAAATATGCTGGAAATGGCGTCCTCTTTACAGTCTACAGGCGGTAAAACCGTTACAAGGATGTCAAGTGTTGCTAGACGGGTCAGAAGTGGATTTAGACATGCTGACAAACCGAGCTTTGTCTCTGCCTTCTGTCAAACTAACTGTGGTGATGTTAGTCCGAACGTGTTGGGAACCTTCTGTATAGACACAGGTCTTCCTTGTGACTTCAACCACAGTACTTGTGGTGGGAAGAATGAACAATGCTACGGCCGTGGACCAGGGTACGTCTTTAGTTTTTAGTTAGTTTTGGTTTGTTTCAAGTTTGTTAATTAACTGCCTCTCTCTGTAGAGCCAAGCTTGTTAGATGTATAACTCGGCATGACTAAATCTTTCAGCTACCCTGATGAATTTGAGAGTACACGCCTTATTGGAGAGAGGCAGTTCAAGAAGGCTGCGGATCTTTTCAGTACAGCCTATGAGGAGATACAAGGAAAAGTTGACTATCGTCATGCTTTTGTTGATTTCTCTCATCTTGAAGTGACAATTGATGGACAAGACGGAGGTTCTGAAGTGGTGAAAACATGTCCAGCTGCAATGGGTTTTGGTTTTGCTGCGGGAACAACCGATGGACCTGGAGCATTTGACTTTAGACAAGGAGATGATCATGTAAAACCGAAATTCTCCTTGAAAACAAGTTATTGAATTAGCCAAACTTTTATGTTGTGACTGTGTCAGGGGAATACTTTCTGGAGGCTTGTAAGGAACTTTCTCAAGAATCCAACCGAGGAACAGGTCCGATGCCATCGACCTAAACCCATATTACTTGATACCGGTGAAATGAAACAACCATA
This sequence comes from Cardamine occulta, assembly GCA_028015245.1. Classification (NCBI taxonomy): domain Eukaryota; kingdom Viridiplantae; phylum Streptophyta; class Magnoliopsida; order Brassicales; family Brassicaceae; genus Cardamine; species Cardamine occulta. The sequence continues at coordinate 3,521,304 of CM051392.1, forward strand.
CAACTGGGCGGTAATCATAATCTTTTTGCTATTACTATGATGGATTAAAATTATTTCCTACTTAACTCCTTTTGGTGGGAAAACCGTTTCTTAAATCTATTTTCAGCCGTCGATATTACCAGTTCAGATTCTCCGCATTGGCCAGCTTGTGATTCTCTGCGTCCCCGGAGGTATTCCACACTCCCCCAGGGGAAAAAAAAATCACTTCCGGATTGATGTAGATCACTAGTAATCTTCTTTTTCTTTGGTTCTTCTTGCAAGAATTTACAACAATGGCAGGGAGGCGACTACGTGATGCCGTGAAAACAGTGTTTGAGGAAGGTAGTTACGGAGAAGAATTCAGCGTGATCATAGCCGGGCTAACCAATACGTACTCGCAGTATATCGCCACATTTGAGGAATACCAAGTTCAGAGATATGAGGTCAAATGCTGAGATAAGAAAGAAAAAAAAGCTTGGATCTTTCTTGGTTCCACGCTCTTAACCAACTCTGTTTTCTTTTTTCTCAGGGTGCATCAACTTTATATGGACCTCACACACTAAGCGGATACATTCAAGAATTCAAGAAACTAGCACATGATCTTCGATCCGGTCAAGCCACTGACCCGGGTCCTCAGCCTCCTGACCTACTTCACAAGCAAATAAGCTTAGTAACACCCGTGGTTGCGGATATGACACCAATTGGGACTGCATTTGGAGATGTCATATCGGATGTTCCTCAGTCTTCCAAATTCAGGAAGGGAATTGACATAGTGACTGTTAAGTTCCGGTCATCTAACCCGAGAAATGATCTGATGACAGAAGGGACTTTCGCACTTGTTGAGAGGTGGCTTGAAGGAAGAGAGACATGGGTACCAGTTTATGATGATGACGACATTTGCCTCCGGTTTAAATGGTCAAGACCGTTCAAACTCAGCACACGGAGCTCAGCGAGTATCGAATGGAGAATCCCTGAAACCGCTTCACTTGGCATTTATAGAATCACTCACTTTGGTTCTGCTAAAACCCATTTGAACTCCACTCACCATTTCTCTGGTTCCTCTAATGCCTTTGTTGTATATTGAATAAAACACGAACGTTAACCTTCCATCCCAGGGAGAGGGTCTCTAGTCCTGACTAGTGACGTGTTTAACAAACAGATTAAAATTAGAAATAGTAAGACGATGGATTGAGACTCTGTACTTGTATTCTGAAATCATTACGCCATTGGAGTCGCTTTTAAATCTCGATCTCACTTTTCTTCATTACTACTCTAAATCATTGCATTTTCAGATATCAATCATCGTTAGACTTAGAGATAAAGTGCGAGTTCTGAATTTAGCTTGCCCAATCGGTGCTTCCCAGATTTCGCTTATCTTGTTCCCATCTTAATAGAGCTAACAATGGCGGATCTCAAACCCAGGATCGAGATTTCGTTCCTTGAAACCTTCATTTGTAGCGCTTTCGCAGCTTGTTTTGCAGAGGTATCTATCTAGTGCGTTCATTTTCACTCGCAGATGGATAAATTTTGCGTCGGTGGATTTTCTCGAATTCGATTAATTTTGCATTTGTTCGTTAATTTCTTCAGTTTAATCACTGTCACTGGTGAACAAGCTCGAGAAATATGTTTAGATTTACTAAATCTTCGAAATTGAGCTGTAGAAGAAAGAGAAGCTGCCTAAGATGGTCTAGTCTACGACTCTAACTCCATTTTCTTAGGAATTTTCGTGATGCTTATCGTAATGAGCTATATAGACTTCTATGGGTTTTGTGTTTTTGAAAATTTGGCAAAATATTAATTGGGAATTGACTTTTTGTATGTTGCAGTTCTACTTCATTACCTGTGTTATGTATTTGCTTTACGCCTTTAAGTCAAATCATCTTGATTCATATTTTATGGCTTAACTGAGTGAATTTTGCAGTTATGTACTATACCGTTGGACACAGCCAAAGTAAGGCTTCAGCTTCAAAGAAAGATCCCCACAGGAGATGGTGAGAATTTGCCCAAGTACAGAGGCTCTATTGGTACTCTAACTACCATTGCAAGAGAAGAAGGTATTTCAGGGCTTTGGAAAGGTGTAATTGCAGGGTTGCATCGCCAATGCATCTATGGTGGCTTAAGGATTGGTTTATATGAGCCTGTGAGTAGTCTCACATTACTTTCCTTCTCTTGGTGTTTTTTTGTTTGTTTGTATACTCTCTTATATTTGATGAATGTTTACTTTGTGATATTTGGCCAGGTCAAGACATTTTTGGTTGGAAGTGACTTTATTGGTGATATTCCATTATATCAAAAGATTCTTGCAGCTTTGTTAACCGGTGAGTTCAGTTCTTAAGTTTGATTCTCTTGGAGGTAATTTGAGTGAAAGATGGAAATAATAAAGGGAATCTTTTTTTTTTTTTGTGACAACAGGAGCTATAGCTATTATAGTAGCTAACCCAACTGATCTTGTTAAAGTTCGGCTTCAGTCAGAAGGAAAACTACCCGCTGGTGTTCCTAGGCGTTATGCAGGAGCTGTAGACGCTTATTTCACCATAGTGAAGCTGGTTAGTCAACTAATCTTCAAATAACAACATCAAAATACTTAGTTAGCAGAGAGTTATAGCCTTTTGATTTATTAAACAGGAAGGAGTTAGTGCGCTATGGACCGGACTTGGTCCTAATATTGCTCGTAATGCTATTGTAAATGCTGCAGAGCTAGCTAGTTATGATCAAATAAAGGAGGTGATATTTTTTTCTCAAGAATTTTTCTCTGTTATCTTGTAGAAATTTTTTTGGCTTATACTGGTGTTTGTTTAGTCTTTGTTTGTTCTAATACTTCCATACATATGCAGACAATTATGAAAATTCCATTCTTCAGAGACAGTGTTCTAACTCATCTACTAGCTGGTTTAGCTGCAGGCTTCTTTGCTGTCTGTATCGGTTCTCCAATTGATGTGGTAAGCAGTCATTTTCTTCTTTTACATAAAGCAACCACAAAATTACAAGATCGTTTGGCTCTGGCCTTATCATTTTTTTCGGTAGTGGTCTATCTAAAATAACTTTCAGAGAGAAGTGATAGATCTGAAAACGAAAGTGCTAAATGCCCAATTCAGTGATCTTTTTGGGAACGAACAAAAGATACTAAGTACCGATTGAGTTCCATTTATAGAGTTTTGGCAAAGATTGGGTACTTATCACAGAATATCTCTTAAAAGGACAAGGAGATAGAATGGACATAGCACTACCTTGAAAGTGACATTGATATAGCATCTCACATGTTTGTGTCTTCCACATTTTAAGTTTCTGACCTCTTGCTTGGTGATTTGACTTTGGTAAATGCAGCATTATTAGATAGTAATGCTCTACCGAAGGAGAGATTAGATTGTAGGGGGAAAAGAACAAAAATATTAACTTGTTACTGAAGGAAGCAAAATGATTGATCCTTTGGTATTTGCCCTTGGAACGGCCATGCTTCTTCTTTATATGTTGTTCCAGGTGAAATCTAGAATGATGGGAGACTCTACTTACCGAAATACAGTCGATTGCTTCATCAAAACCATGAAGACCGAGGTTGATATCTCTTTGCAGTTCACATTTACTTATCTCTCTCTTACGATACAATCATGAGTGTTTTGTTTTTGGTATTGTTACAGGGAATTATGGCATTCTACAAAGGATTTCTCCCGAATTTTACACGGCTAGGAACCTGGAACGTCGTTATGTTCCTCACACTAGAACAAGTAAATTAGATTCTTCTCCCATTCTCATCTACTTTTTGATGGAGATGATGATAATTGTGGTTTTTGCTTTCTTTTAATCGTGTCCTCTCTCTCTCTCTCAGGTGAAAAAAGTGTTCCTACGAGAAGTCTTATACGATTGATTTCTGAGATCCCTCGTCAAAAAACCATACCTTATTACATAATTCCTTCTAAAACCTCGAATTGTTAGAGAATATATATACTTTTATGTTATGTGAGCTTTGTCATTTAGATTAATGTAGAAACATTTATCAATTTTGATTTTCTTTTGCAAGAACTCTTTATATGAAGGGCCCCTTTATTTCAAGATTTTTCCAAAGCTAAATTGTCTCAACAACACACGACATGACATTACTACTACAAAAGAGGGAACTCGATGAAACCGGGTTAAGACCTTGGAACCAAGTAGACTCTAGATTTGATGATTGATCCTTTCCCTTGATGGCTAAGCTTGAATCCTGGACAAACAGGAAACCCAACAACCTGACCAGCAGGAACACGGCCATCCGAGAACCTCACAACGCTCTCCATGTACTGAGAGTGAAACTCAGCTCCTCGGTTTGCCTCGAAGTGACTCGGGGATGGGTCGAGTGAGAAGGCCAAGAGATGAAGCAGCCAGACTGCTTTAGCTAATCCCAAGAACTCTCCATAGAACTGACTTCTTGGGTGATTACCAGCTAGAACCAACTCCCGCTGTTCAGAGTCCCCGAACAACGACTCTTCCATTTTGTGGTGAATGATGGAAAGATACTTCTTTGAGCAGAACTTACCAAAATGGCAAGTTGGTAAGATCCCTAGCAACTCCATAGGATCCATTGCTTTCATGTCTTTAAACTGCGCGAAGCAGTCACGACGGTATTGATCTGGATTGATAAGAGAAGATAGGCTTCCATCCAAGTAAAACGTTTCGTGATCGAATCCTTGAAAGATTTTTCGACATGTGTAAGACTCAAGAGCAAATTTCGCGTGCTGGTTCGGGACAGAGGACTGAATTGAAGAAGCTAACGCAGAAGCTGACATTCCATCTGATGCAGCTGAAGCGGCTTCAATGGATCGAACAGCCGCTGCAATGTCCCAGTGTGCAGCTCGCATTAGAGACAATAGAATCCCAGTGAAAGACTTTGATGCTTCTTTCACCTTAATCATCATCAACTCGAATAACTCAGGCACCGGAGATACAGCAACTGTTCATGTTCCATCATCACAAAAGTTGTAAGATTGTTAGGAAATTTCCAAACAGTAAATAGAATTTGGATTCTGATTAAAGAAGAGTGTGAGTGTGACCTTGTGTGCTACAGTTAACTTTCCGGCTAGAAAGCAAACGGTGTTTCTTGCCTCCGTTACCGTTGACCATAAAAGTAGCTACTTTGACTTTCTCCTTCAGATTCTCAATCTCAATATCTTTCACCTTCACTTCTTTCTTCAGCTCCTTCACAACAGCTTCGTACGGCGCCACCGCCTCCCTCAGCATTCCTCTACCGGTATCGTTTTTCCTCCGGCCACCACCACTTCCGGTGCCTCTCATCCTCCTGAACCTTTCCCTCAGCAAACCGATCCTTCTCAGCTCAGCCACTATCGCCACGTCAGCATCGTGCATCTTCTCCGGATCCCACGGCGAGTGAGCTTCTTGAAGTGCCACGTAAGCTCTCTTCATAGCTGCCGCCGCCGTAAAAACTTCCTCCATCACCATCTCCATCTCTTGCACCGTCTCCACATTCACGCCGTTCCTTCCGCTCTTAGCCCTAATTGTCTCATCTTTACCATTTTCCTTCTCCAATGCGTCTTCGTACTGAATCTCCCCATCTTCCTCTTCCCCTTCTTCATTCTCTTCTTCAGAATCGTACTCTCCACGGCGATTTCCAGCGAGATCTTGCCGGCCGGCGGAGAGTGGATGCAACAAACAAGACGCCGTCACTCGCTGAATCAGATTCGAGAAGTTTGAAACCTTGTTCGCCATTTCTCCTCGCTTCTTCGCCTTGCAAAATTCGCCGCCGCTTCTACTGAAAACGCAGAAATGGTGAGAAAAATAACAAATCAAACCTCCGGAATCTATGGACGGAAAAGTCACAAAAGCTTACCTGCGGGAATGAGAATTGTTGTTCTCCGATCGCAAAGCAAATCTCGGAGGATCTCGATTGAACTGAACTGAACTGAATACCAGTACTCAATGTCCTTAGGCTCGGTTTCTAAGCTCTCTCGATCAATCTTCTTCTTTTTGCTGCACAGTGAAGGAAACAGCTTCAACAGTTAATTCCACCGGAATAGTTATTTCTCCGGCCGACGACCGCAATAACCGGAGATTTCTCGTGTTAATATTTTATCCTAATCTCTGAGAGAGTCAGCGAGTGAGTGTGACCCAAGAAGAGCAATAAGCCAATAAGAACTGAAAACTGATTCGTAATTACTGAATTACCCCTTAAAAGTTTATATTTTTATATTTTTATCTTTTTATCTTTTTATGTTTTGACCCCGGACTTTTCTTTTCGTTGTAACGATGTGCCTCGTAAAAGCTTACCTCGTTTTTAGCCCCTCGGGAAAAGTTTTGGGTCTTTCCACAACTTTCTAATTTTAATTTCAACCCGCACATGCTCCTCTTTCATTTTTCCTTTTTATTTATATAATTATATATGCCAATATCTTTTATTTTATTTTAGTTTATCCAATAACCCTTTTTTTGTTAAATAATCTAAGGTTTAATATATTGGTAAAAGTATATATTACAGAATTTGGAATTTATAAAAGCAATCGTCTATCACATTTGTAAAGCAATACTTATAGCTTTCTATCCTGAATCAGTTAATTAAAAAAATTATTATTATGTAGTTTAAAATTTGTTTGAAAATATTTGATCTTTTGATTCTCTCCTAAAAGACAAAGTGGAATATGAAAAGTAGCCATTATTAAGTGGTAATTATCTCAGTATTTTGTGTTAATCTCCTCTCTTTTGTTTGGACGAGAAAGTTTATCCCATAAAGTCATGACATGGATCCTTACCTTAATATTCTTGACATGAATCACACAGTCTTGTCCCTTTTTTATGTACTATGATATGATATATCAAAATATATCGATAATCCAAACTTTATCATTAAACCCACTTTAAACGCAACATACTTAATTAAAACAACAAAATATTGTAAAAAAATAGTGATAATCCAACGGGAAAAAGGAATATTCACCTGTGATTCCTGGGATTAAGTGAGCATAAAAGTATGCCTGGCAACATTTTCTCTCTCTCTTTAGAAACAAAAAAAAAATGATCTCTAGTATATGAAGGAGTGATGCAAAATTGAGGTTCAAAGTTAGCCATATATATTAGAGCATTTAACTGAAGATTTGAGGGAAACAGCCAATGAGAAAACAGAGTTTTGATGTGACAAGTATCTAAACTATATTATTAAATTATGACTATATAATTGAGGGGTGGGATAATCCTTGTTTTAAGTTTCGACATCTAGCCATTTGTTGTGTAGTTTGTTCTTACGAATCATAAACGCATCACTGAAAATATCTAGAATAAAAATTGGAGTCAGAATCAGAAACGCTCACTTCTAAAAATGTAGATCCAAAACGATTTCAATTGAAATTGTTCCGCAATATAAATCAGAAATGCATGACTAAATTTGTTGTTAGATGATTGTTTTAAATTGTGTATGTATCCTTTCTATGTGCGTCCCTTGATTTCTGACAGGGATAATTATCATTAAGTCTAGTTCTCGTGAAATTAGAAGTTTTCCTACGATCAGTACTTGGTTAAACCCATCCATACATACACTAAAAACAAAAGTAAAATGTAAAAACCATTGAAGAGTTATTCGAAGCTTTCCAATCAACATTTATGACAAATCTAGTACTGTGTACTCCCATTATTTCATAGATTCTCTTGTACTAACCTTTTTATTGTGTTTTATAAAAACAATGATGGCCTGACACAGAAGTTGTCGAATTTTCAAATAGGTTCCTTTTTCGCATCCATTTCAATACACATTTGCTAAACACAAAATTACTTGTGTATAGTTTAGTATCTTCCACTGATATATGTTCAAAGTAGGTAGAAATCTTTCAATAAAGTTACTACATATTCGAAAAAATATCTAGTGATATATCATATATATATGATGTCATCTGTATTGATTATTGGTTACTTCACCTTTAAACAAAGAAAAAAAAGGGAAGAGAAGAATAAGTGTAATTAGTTAGCGGTGATTAAAAGGGGAATCATAAAATAATGGGTGTATGATATATACGATGATAGATATAAGAGAAAAGGGTGCGTCCAAAGGTGTAGGACATGAATAGGTACGGAGACAAAGTGATATGTGGTGTCCCCAAAAATTGACTCTGTTCTTAAGCATTTGTGTTTTACCAATCTTTTGGATTCACCTCTTAAATCTTTAATTCTCACCTTTCTTTCTCTTTTATTCTTCTACTCTTAATAATTTTGGCCATTTTGTTTTCTTCGTCCACACACACACACATGACACATACATCTACACATTTGTATCATAAACTTTTGCGAGAGTAGCATTTATAAATTCTTAGTTACATATAAAATAGAAAAAATATATAGATATACTATTTTAGCTAAAACAAAGGATAAACTAAGCAACCTGATTCATAATTACTCATATCATCTTATACATCATTTAAAATGCCCTCATCATTAATTAAGTCACAGAACTTAAACTAAATGCAACTAGCATTTCTTGTTTTAGAATATGTTATATATCAACTGTTTAAACACTATCCCAATGCTGAGAGTAAGAGATAAGTACACATGCAAAATAAGCAAGTTTCACATGGAATATCCAAACTAAAAACATGTAACTCTGACTAGTTAAAACCTCATTTAACCTCATGTTGACTCATGTTGATAATTAGTAGAATTAGATTTTATTAACTAGTAAAACAAAAAGTAGAAACAGATCTCCGAAAAGAAGATCGGTTGTGGTAAGAGCTCGACGCGGAAGATCACTGGAGACAACAACAACAACAACGATGGTATTGGAATCTGGAAGGTGAATTGAAAAGAAGAAATCATCGACGAGGAGACAGGGTATATCATTGGGATAAAGAAAAACCTAACTTACACCAAAAAAAACAAGAAGAAGCTCCAGAGAAGAGACGGTGCTTCTGCTATTGTTCCTGGTAGCGAAAGCAGTTGGATTATGGACGAGTTTAGGTTGCCGGACGACGAAGATAAGTTTCAGAAGCTAAGTCCTCTGCAAGATTCAAGAGAAAAAGACTTCCACGAAGAAGGACGATCAGTACACGAAGCTTCTATTTCTACATCTCATCTTCGTCATGAGTATTCTTTTATTCTTTTCCTTAAATCTTGCTTAATATTATTGTAGTTTGGAGTTTTTTTTTTTTTTTTTTTTTTTTTAAGAATGGTTTGTGTGAATTAAAAACACAAGAGTTTTCTCATCGGATTTGTGAAGCTTGTCAAGGTTTAGGCTCTTTTCGTTTCGCATAATAAATTACAAACAATGTAAGATTCGTAAGCCTTCTTCTATACGCATGTATTCTTAAGGAATCAAATTTCAGATCTTAAGAGATGTTCTACTCATCATTAGTCACATATAGGAAGAAAGATAGAGAAGCCGTGCATTTCACGTAACCTGGTTATCATAAAGGGTAAACTCTTTCCTTTATTATTAATAACATATACAACCAACTTTTATACTAAATAAGTATTCTTTGGATTCTCTGCTACAAAATCAATCATGCTCTATAATCTTTCACTGTTTTTTTGTTTTTTTCAGTTTCATTCTCTAATGTTTAGTTGTTAATATAGATTTATCATACTAATATTACTTTTAGTGGCCTTGTAAACAGAAACATCAAGCTGACTTTTAGTTTTAGCCAATTTGATCAAAATCATGGCCTCTATAAAGTAGCATGGGCCAGTCTTTTTATAAACGGGCCGAAGTCGAAAGCAAGCCTTTTATTGCCTTTAGAAGTGATTTTAATAGATTTGGAAAAGAAAAAAAACAACAAGGTTCTCTATCAGACAAGAATATTAAGAGCATATAAGAGATGCTGACAGACAGACTAATACACTGTCGTTTTGACGTATTTGTCTTAAAAATTCCAAAGAATTTTCATTTATTTTCCACCTTTTATCTGTGAAAAAAATAAAATAAAATAAAATAAACCCATCTAAAAAGGCGTAAGAGGTCTGGATTCGTCAAAAAGGTCTTTGAAGAATCCAAAACGTCATATGGTTTAGCTCTTGATTTCTCCATCGATTCCTTCTTCCTCCGGCTTCAAGTCGCCGGATCTTCCGGGTTTTCCGATTTCATGGTTTTGTGATTCCGTTGTTTCAGGTTAAACTTTAGCTTCTGCAAAATTGAAATTTGTTTCTTAATTCGTTAATTAGATCGATCTTTATCGTCATTATTGTTTTCAATAGCTTCTTCAGATTTCATTTTCTGAGTGTTGCTTCTTGATTTGTAGGAAGAGAGAGAGCATATGATTGGTTTAATTCTGGATTTTCCGGCGATTTGGTGAACGTGTGGAGAAATTTCGAGTTTAGTATTTGTAGCTTTTTTTTTTTTTTGGTTATATAGTTTTTGTGGATTAATGGTTGAATGTGAAAAATGGGGCTTTGATGGGTTTAAAAGAAGTTTGTATTATTGTGAAGATGTGATTGTTGGAGATTGCAGCAACTCATCTCCTTCGTATTCACGGCTTTTCTTGATTGTAGAAGAAACTGAAAGTTTTGGTTGTTTAGTCTGAGAAGGTTTAGGCTTTTTAGCATTTCAAGCGTTTATAAAGTGGGGTTTTTTGGAGCTTAGAGATGGATGAAGAGGCTACTTCTTGGATTAGGAGGACTAAGTTTTCTCAAACGGTTTCTTATCGTTTGAATTCGTCTAAGTTAGCTTCTCTCCCTTTTATGGTAAACCAAGAGAAAACTGCTGGACTAAAAACAAGACCCCAGGCATCATCTTCATCTTCATCTTCATCTTCATCATCGGATCCTAAGTTGCTTTCGAGTAACTCAGAGACTACGCAAGATTCCACGAGTTTGAAAGCTGATGTATATGTTGTTGATTCTGAAATACAGAGAAACCCTGTAACTAATAAACAGAGATCTGTTTCTCCCTCGCCTCAGATGCCTCTTCCTGATGTGTTCAAGGAAGCAAGGTCTGAGCGTAAGAGATTTTCTACTCCACATCCAAGAAGAATGGACTCAGAAAAAGGAATGAGGCCGAAGCTGTCCCATAAAAACTCCTTCGAAAAGAGATCATTTAACTTGCGATCTCCATCAGGTCCTATCAGAGATCTAGGCACTCTCAGAATTCAGGAGAGGGTGAAGAGCAAGAAGGACACTGGATGGTCTAAGCTTTTTGATAATGGTGGTCGTAGAGTGAGCGCTGTGGAAGCTTCTGAAGAGTTCCGCATTGATATGTCGAAGCTGTTCTTTGGGCTTAGGTTTGCTCATGGGTTATATAGCCGGCTCTACCATGGAAAGTATGAAGACAAAGCTGTTGCTGTGAAGCTTATCACTGTGCCTGATGATGACGATAATGGATGCTTGGGAGCTCGTTTAGAGAAACAGTTTACCAAGGAAGTCACCCTTTTGTCCCGATTGAGCCATCAAAATGTTATAAAGGTGATTTATGCCTCCTCTCTCTTTATTTTCTCTAGGTTAATTGTTATGTCAGCCTAGATGGAATGGTTTCTGTAGTTTCTGTTGACACTTTTCTTTTCTTATTTGTGTGCTAAAACAGTTTGTGGGAGCGTATAAAGATCCGCCTGTATATTGTGTTCTCACGGAGTATTTACCTGAAGGATCTTTAAGATCTTTTCTGCATAAGCCTGAGAATAGGTCTCTTCCTTTGAAAAAGCTGATACAGTTTGCTCTAGATATTGCAAGAGGAATGGAATATATTCACTCACGACACGTAATTCATCGGGATCTTAAGCCAGAAAATGTATTGATCGATGAAGACTTCCAATTGAAGATCGCTGATTTTGGCATAGCGTGTGAGGAGGAGTATTGTGATATGTTGGCTGATGACCCTGGAACATATAGGTGGATGGCACCTGAAATGATTAAACGTAAACCACATGGACGTAAGGCTGATGTTTACAGCTTTGGACTCGTTTTATGGGAAATGGTAGCTGGAGCAATCCCGTATGAGGACATGACTCCTATTCAAGCTGCTTTCGCAGTCGTGCACAAGGTAAAATATTCTCTGTGTCTCCTGACTATTTCATGATTGTAATCTTCCACCGAGTCAATGCCATCTGAACTGTCTAATGGTTATCCTGTTAAAGACGTAGAATTTCACATAAAAAAATCTTATAGCACAAGTATGTTATATCGGCTCGTAATTGTTCAGTTGTTTCAACCATTTGAGTCCTGAAAAACGTTGATATTTGGTTCAGAACATTAGGCCAGCTATCCCTGGAGATTGTGCAGCAGCCATGAAAGCTCTGATAGAGCAGTGTTGGTCAGTTTCACCGGACAAGAGACCCGAGTTCTGGCAGATAGTGAAAGTGCTTGAACAGTTTGGAGTTTCCCTTGAACGTGAAGGGAGCTTGAATCTGACTTCGAGCAAGATTTGCAAGGATCCAAGGAAAGGTCTGAAGCATTGGATACAGAAGCTTGAACCGGTCCACAGAGGAGGAAGCGGAGGCAGCAGCAGCGGTGGCCTTGGTGGCTCGGCCTTGCCTAAGCCTAAATTCGCTTGAGAGATGTGAAGAGTCTCTTTTGTAAATTTATATGTAATATAATACAAAAGAAGGGTTTTTGTGTTGTGTTTGTATCCTTTTTTTTGTGGGTTGTTGTTGTTTAGTGATCGTCACTGTCATCTTCTCTGGATTTGTTGTGTAATGACTGCCAAAACTGGGAAATGGTTGTGATTTGATGTTTATGGGATTCAATATCGTTTCTTCTTTACATTATATTTTTCCCTTTTGTTGTGGGAAATTAATGACTTTAATCAGATTATTCCCACAATATAAAAAGGAATCCTTATATTCTCATCAGTTATGATTATAAGATTAAATCTCTCTCAGTGGTAATCAATTCTCTCTTTCTTTTTGCAAGTTGAACCATATATTAGTGTTGAAAAAGGTTGACTTTCGTCTTCCTATTTCTCTGATCCATGAATGTATTCAGAACATGAAATATGAGAACATGTTTTGTAAAAATCATTACTACGATATAGACCTCACATGTGTTTCTCCATAGTAGGCAATGTTTTATGAACATAGTTCAGCAGTTGTGTTTAAAACAATCGAGAACTTGCATTCCATAGGAGCTAAACAAGAGATTGAGATTTCATACAATGACAAGAAAAGAAATGAGAACTTGTATTCATCTAAGTAAAGATTTTTCTTTAAATGAGAAGCAGCAACATGTTTCACAAATTGGTATCATCAAGGAGACAGTAACTCAGTGCTATTCTCGTTATCTTCGATTCTAGGCAATGTGTGTCTGTCTGAATCACGAGCCATGAAGCTATGTCCTGCTGAAGAAGACGAAGAAACCGAAGGCGAGGAACAAATCATCGTCTCCTTCATCTCTCTCCTTATACCCCATAGCTTCTCCGCACAATCTTTCATAGCTGGACGTGTAACTCTAGTCGGGGCAACACATTGGCTCGCCAGTTTCAACATCTTCTCAGCCACTTCAATGGCAGCTCTGTTTCTTTTAAGCAATGGATCCATTATGAGAACAGCTTCATCGTCTTTGAGTCCCTTCAAAGCCTGCACAAGATGAAATCATGAAACAAGTCTCTTTGACTTAACCGTTGAACATATCACGGAGAAGTGACTTACTTACCCATTTAACAGTGAGTCTGTCCTTTTTGGGTCTCTTTAACTCAATGGGACGTCTTCCAGTGATAAGCTCTATGAGCAAAACACCAAAAGAGTAAACATCACTCTTGTCTGTTAGTTGAAATGTTCTGAGGTAATCTGGATCCACATAGCCTGCAGATCCTTTGACCTGAGTTGATACATGAGTAGCTCCAGGTTCTTCAGAAACTAAACGAGCAAAACCAAAATCTGCTACTTTGGCTCTAAGTTTATCCGTTATGAGGATATTTGATGCTTTAATGTCTCTGTGTATTATTGGATTATCTGCATTAAACTTATTGTTGAGTTCTTGGCACACTAAGCTATTCTGTTACACCAATATACAACAACGAAGAGGAAATGATAAGAGTACCTGTATATGTGTGCAAATAGGTTAATGCATGAGCAACATCAATTGCAATCTCAAGACGTTCTGCCATTTGAAGGCGGCTCCCTCGTGAACCTGTGTTTTGAGAAAGAAGAAGAAAAGATTCAGATATTTTCTACTTCGAAACTTTCTCTATGCCCTTAAATTATAGACTTGGCTTGTCTTTGTCTATAGAAGAAGAAGAAGTACCTCTTGCAACTTACCATCAAGATGTTCTCGTAGGTTTCCATTGCCAACATATTCAACAACAATGACTCTTTCATCTTCATGTTCAAGAAATCCATACAGCTTTACTAAATTCATATGCTCGATCTTTGACAATGTGTATATTTCATTCTTGAACTCTGACAACCAGCTTTTGCCATAGTTGTTCTGCCACAGAATTTTTCAGTTATAGATCATTTTTTCTCCAAATCATTCTCAAGAAAAAGGAATTCAATTACTACCTTTCTTGCACGCTTGATAGCAACAAAAGTTCCATCATCAAGCTTTCCTTTAAAAACAGTTCCAAAACCACCTTCACCAATCTGATGAACCGATGCAAAATTTGAAGTTGCCTTTTGAAGCTCTTTAAAAGAGAAAATTACAGGGCCAAGGTGCCAACTTTTGCGAGAAGAAGAAGAAGAATCTATCCCAGAATTTAGAAATCTTGAACCAGATAATCGATATTGACCTGAAACCCTTCTTTCTGTTGACCTTCCAACAGAGCTTGGTGATGAATAACCACCAGTCCAGCCTGATACTGCACACACATATCCAAGAACAAAATATAAAGAGCATAGATGTATAGAAACATATCTTTAAAGATTCAAAGCATGTTCTTGATTTTCATGAAAGGATGATTTTAGGAAAGATTCAATCAAAGACGGCCAATTATGCTTACATGTAGATTCTCTGTCAAACATGCTGCTCTCTCCAGGATCAGATCTACTACATTCTGTTGGCTTTAACTTTCCTTGTCTTAAGAAAATAATACCAAAGACTTTCTTGGCTGCTCTTCTGATAGCACCGAGGACAGAAACATTCTTAGCCTTGTCGACAGTACCAACATCACTCCAATTGTACTCAGAATCGGCTTTTTGATGCTTTCCATTAGGGAAGAGTAGATGCGTTGGGGTTCTGCTCCTCATTGACATATAAGTCTAAGACATGGTTATAGGAAGAAAGTTAATATTATTTCTATTTCTAATGTCAGAAAGAAAGTTTCTTGTTGCAGTCATATATTTATGTATAAGCATTATTATCTGTCTAATAGATACATGTGTTCTTTAATTTGTTGTCGACCGATTCAAAAGAGCTTGATTGGTCTTACAAGTTTTGTTGTTATTCTATTTCCATAGTCAATGGTTATGATTATGAAGCAGTGATGGTTTTCTTGAGTTTTTTTTTTTTTTTTTTTTTGGGTGTACTTTAGTCTTTTCCACACAATAAGACTCGATACTAGAAAACGACTAATTGATATTTAAACCTGTATTAATTAGTCTAATCACATGTTCTTTAAAATGTATCTCTTGTTTAAGGAAGAGAGTCAAAAAGTAATCCAAACCTAAAACCATTGCTCTTATTACAAACTCAAGATCTTGTTTCTGATATTTTACTTAGGAAAGTTAATGATTCTATTTAAAGCTGCAAGTTGTCTATATGATCCACCAACAAGCAAAACGTGGTCCGTCACGGTGGCAAGAAGGTCCACATACACAGTTAGGATAAAATTAAAGATCAGTCTTTCATGCAAAATCTGTAGCCAGGGCCGCTTCAACATTTTTGGTGGCCTAGAAGCAGAAAAAAAAATGTGACCTCTTTCATAATTTAATAAAAATATTCAATATATATTATTATTAAAAAATATTATTAAAAAAATTCTACTTAGTAAATATATGAAGCAAATATAATAATAATTTGGAGAATTGTTTAAGTCGTCAACTGGAATAAAAGAAGTGAGACTTCTAGTTCTGTGGTCATTAGGGTTTTAATAACTGAATTTCTAATAAGTTTATTTTCTTTTTTTATTTGTTTAAGTTTAGCTAAATTAATTTTAGTGGAAAAATAACAAAAACAAAAAAGAAATTACTTAGAAGCAATGAAAAAAAGGAAAAAAAGTTAAGAAAAAAATATGTGGCCTTTTAAAAATATTATGGGTTTTAAGTTATGGGCTAAATACATACTATAAAATTATGTAGCCCTTAAAATTTTTAAAAAATTGGTGGTCCAAAGTGGTGGTTTATCCTGCTTATGTTCTGGGCCGGCCCTGTCCGTAGTTAACAATGACATAAACGATATGTTAAAAGATATTTTTAAAAATAAATGCATGAATAAGACACCAAAAAGTAAACTACTAAACCTGACGACAAAAAGAAAAAGAAAAAAAAGGATTTTTTTTTCTTCAGTTGAATATATGTTGTAAAGAAAGCAAAAAAGGATCCATAAATTTTCCGTAAGCACGATAAATCCTTGGAAAAAGCTCATTAATTTAATTAAAAGATCTTAAAGGAAATGTGAACATTAGGTTGAGTTGAGAAAAAATGATTATAGATTATCCAGATATGCACATTATTTTTGCAATTATCACAGACCAAGTCAGCATTTTGAAGTGAGTAATATATGGTAAATGATTAAATGTTTTGATGGTTGTGTTTGTATGTATACTCCACTTCCAAGTTTATAAACTGAGGGTGATCATCTATATATTTTGACAATACCAGTGTTCTAAAACGCGGCCTAAGCGGAGTTTAGACTCTATGTGGTAAGTAGAAGTTCATGTATTATACTATACGGTGATTTATGCGGTTTTAAATAATTTGAGCGCCTAATAACGTCTAGGCGCCATATTACGCGGTCTACGCAGATGCGTAGGCGAAAATTTTTATTTTTTAATAAAAGATTGAATAATTATATATTTTTGTGCAAATTTTTTAAATTTTAAATATTTTTTTATTTATTTCATATGTTTAGTGAATTTTATTCATTTAAAAATAATAGCTATACATATATCTAAATTTACATAATTATAAAATTATATATATATATATTTCTAAATATATTTTATCCTTATATTCCCACCTAAACACCCGTCAGCTAGGCGGTTAGGTTCTAGACGTTCACCCACCGCCTAGCGCATTTTAGAACACTAGACAATACCATCAAATTCCAGCCAGAAAATTGATGAAATTAGGTAATCTCCAGAGAAACATAGAACTGCGCAAAGCATCCAAGGTCAGTGATGCTCGACTGTGATGGAATTTATGGCGCATTGATGTAAGTTCGTAGATCATTGGAAAGATATGGGGTAAATAACACATTTCAGCATTGTTTAACGCGTAATGACTACTCCGGTAGAAGAAAATGACGACGACGACGACGAATGACAAATTCGTTATTACAGAGCACAAGAAAAGAGCCAGTCTTTATGGGCTTATTTGTATCTTTATAGGCCCAAATAATGAGCTTAGGCTCAAATTACAGTCTTGAAACCCCCAAAAGCTTGGGTTGGATTTCTTTGTTGTCAAATTTTGTTTTCTGATTTTTTTTAGTTTCGGGAAATAAATTCAATTAAATATCACTTGGAACAGTCTAAAAATAGCTTATAAGTATAGTTATAATTCACTCATTCAGTTTGACTTCGATTTTTTTACCATAAATGCTCTATTTAAAAATTGCCTTCAGTTGCATTTCTCCTTACGAGTGTCTTTTAAGTTTGGAAAATTTTAATATTTGAAACTTGACGTTTGTTTCGATTGAGAACCGTGAAACTACACTTGTTTGTTGTCGTTGGTGGACTAAGTCGTCGGAAAATTCCAATGTATATCAGAAAGAAAACAAAGTCAGTACAATCACATTCAGACAAAAACAATTACTGCGTATTTATGGTTTTTCTTACTCGTTATTAAAAAAAGGCACACACACTCTTTCGCAACTACGAATCTCTATGTCACTCATCAACCATTTGCTGTCCACAAAACTTATAGAAAGTTACCCCCCCTTATTTTAGGTAAATGCCATAAAATTATAAGTAATATTCTTCTGATATTTTATTTTTCAAAGATAAATATTCTACTTTGGTTTCACTGTTTTTACGATAACTATTTTAAAAGAAGTTATTAGAATGATGATAACACACTTCAGTTAATGATGATGTAACATTTGAACCACACAGTTTATAATTTAGGTTGTTGCATCAAAAAAAATGTGTTGTTCAAATGTTACATCTTGGTGCTCTTACTTGAAAATCAATCACCAATCAAAACTTTTAATACATCCAATTAAAAAATTACAAAGTTGACATTGAGCTATTTCTTGATTCAAAAGGAATCCAAAGACATGACGGAAGCAGCCAAATATTTACCCCCAAGGTAAAAGAAACAAAATAATAAGACTTTCTTAGGTCTATCCATTAAATTTTTTAATATTCACTAATTAAGAACCTTTTATGTTCGTCCTACAAACGCAGAGGTCAGGCCCATAATGGGATGTGTTTGTACACATCTTCCTTTGATTCTCTCTGCTACCGTCATGTGACACAATTATACCATTTATCTTTCTCCTCCATTCATTACGACATTTAAAATTCGTACATAACATAACTTTATTTTTCTCTATTTTCATTAACTCATTTTTATTAAGATAAAAATGTATACCAAAAAAGTCAGTTTTCTTGGATTTTAGTATTTAATACTTTCTCAATTTTTCAAAATATATTATTTTAGATTTTTAAAAGTAAATTATATACGAAAGAAATGCAGAAATAAATATAAATACACAGACATCTTTAAAAAGGACCAATAATAAAGAAACAATAGCTAGTGTAATGAGAAAAAGGTTTAAGGAAAGGGAAAAGAGATTCACCAAAGCTTTGACAACGCCATTCTTTTCCTCTTCTCGAGATCCTAAAAATGTCACTGACAGATTCACTCTCTTTGTTTTACTGAAGTCTCTCCCTCAGCTCTAAGCCATGACCCACCAAACTCAACGTCGTCGCCGTCGTCACTCCGCCGTTTGTCACCGTCATCCCTCTTCCAAACCCATCACTGGTTTCTGTGCCACCTGTCTCCGCGAACGTCTCTCCACCATCGAAGCTCTCTCTTCCTCCGTCTTAGCTTCCACTGAGCTCCGCCTTGTTCGCTCTCACTCTGTTCGTGACGCATCCGCTGCTGTTTTAAACCAGCCACGACGCAGATCGTGTGATGTTAGGTCCAACGACGGCTCTCTTTACGACCGATTTGGTGACGATGATGAAGAACTGGAGAGCTCGATTCGTTTTCCCATAGTCCCAGATTTGAAAGAGGAGGAAGACGAAGATGAAGAAGAAGATGATATTAGAGGTAAGAAGCTCGTGGATGAAGAAATCGAAGATGGAGAGCTGAAGACGATGAAGGAGTTTATAGATCTGGAATCGAGAAATCAACAAAACAAGAAGAACAATGGCAAAGATTTAAAGGAAATGGCTTCTGTTTTCAGCAGAACAATTAAGAAATTTTCACTCAAAAATCATCAGAAGAATGGGAAAATTCCAGATTCTAGTCTCGGCCGTCGCTCATGTGATGTAGATCCTAGATTGTCTCTTGACACAGCTCAAGTCTCGTTTGAGGAGCCTAGAGCTTCATGGGACGGATGCTTGATCGGAAAGACGACATATCCAAAGCTGATACCTTTGTCCTCTGTGACTGAAGATGTTAAAGCCTTACCGGAGAAGATAACCGGCGTTAAAGACGACGAAGAGGAGGAGGAGAAGAAACCAGGAGGGACAGCTCAAACGAGGGATTACTACTTGGATTCACGGCGGAGGAGAAGCTTTGATCGATCATCGAGACATGGATTGCTTGAGATTGATGAATTGAAAGCTATTTCAAACGCTAAGGTATCACCTGAAACTGTTGGTTTGTTTCATGGAGCTAAGTTGCTTGTTACGGAGAGGGAACTTAGGGATTCGAATTGGTATTCTATCAAGAACTACAAACCGGAGAGCTTGGAGTTAGGAGCTAAAGGTGTCGGTTGTGTTGCTGCTGGTGAGGTGAAGAAGCAAGATGGGTTTGGGTTGAAGAAGACTGGAAAGAAATGGTCTAAAGGATGGAACTTTTGGGGATTGATTCAGAGGAAGACCGATACAAACAAGAACGATATCAAAACTGAGCAAAGTTTGAAACTTGGAGGTAATGCAATGGAAGGTTCTCTAGCTGAATCTCTGTTGAAGCTTAGGAAAGTGGGTAAAGGAGAAACCAATGGTGATGTTAGCGAGAAACTCATAAGAAGCTACAGCGTTAGTGCAAGGAAGTCTTGTGATGGCATGTTGCGTAGTGCTTCTCTTGTTAATGGCTTTGAAGGTGGAAGAAGCTCTTGTGATGGTTTGTTTCATGGCTCCATTACTGGTGTTGAGAATGAAAGAAGAAGCTTTTGTGACGACGGATTGTTACATGGTGTTGAAAGCAAACGGAATCATCTTCTTCAGAGAGAAGCCAAGCCTTGTACTTACTCGCCAGACAACCTCAGAAATGGTATGGTTAGATTCTACTTGACGCCATTAAAGAGCCATAGAACAAGCAACTCCGGTAAAACTAGGCTGATGAATTAAGTAGTCTGATCTGTGATTGTAAGTTCATGGTGGACTATATTGAAACTGTGTTGTAATTAGCAATTACCATGTTTGTTACCTATTATCCCATTGTTCTATAGATATATGAACTAAAATCATATTCCCATCTTGTTCTTTCTCCTTTTCCTTCTACTTTATAAATGTATTAACGCTCTCCAAGATTCAATACAATGTGACTTTGTTAAAAGATGGAACCTTTTATATTTTTGTCTCTGATCAATACACAGCAATATTCCAACTCAAGATATTGGGTAACTTTGATGGGAACATAAAGCATCAAGTTATATTCCAAAGGGTTCAAGCCAAAACACGAAAAAGCAAACAATAATAAAGGACAAGAGCCACTTCCGAAGAGCAACAACATCAATGGTAACGTAGAACAGATGTCAATTTTGTACGTTCCGCTATAATCTAAAAGGAAACACTTGTACTGATACACAACCTAAATTACACAAGTTTTTTTTTTATCACAACTCTTTTGTATCTTATTCAAGATCATACCCTTTCTCTTGAAGTTCAGTCATGACCTCATTCCTCATTCTCAGCCAAAGTTTCTGAGCCTCTTTGTCAAACTTCTTCTTCTCCATTTCCTTCTGGTAATTATCGGCTTCACCTTCGGATTCAACAATCCCTTTAGGCCCAATTGCTGTACCAATCATTCCTCCCTTTGCAACAAAATCTTCCATTGCCTCTGTATCACCTGGATAAGGAAACTCACGCCGCTCATACAAATGAGCCAATTCTCTCTCTTCCTTTGGTCTCGGCTTCAACGTCCACCAACCTAGAGGAGACGTTTCATTGTAAATCCATGCGATGCCAAAGATTGTGTAGGTGCATAACAATGCTTTCCCCACTTGTTTCCAAAAGAACATATCGTCACGCCCTAATCCAACCTTCTTCAGATACTTGTTAGCATCCATTGACTTCAATGCCTCTATTCCTGTCCACCAAAAATAACCAACCAAATGAGGTTTCGTTCAAGCATTTCATCGAACACCTTATGTGACACCACTAACTTAGATCACACAAACAAGTAAAAGCTGAAACCTTTGACAAAAACCCACATTATCCGGAGACATATACGAATATTGGACAGCAATTTTATGGATCTATCCCTATTTATTTCATCGACGTATACAATACGGGAAAAAGACAGACAAAAAAGGAGATTCGATCGGGAAACAAGTAAAAAGGATGGAAGAAAAATCTCACCCGTTTTAGCATGTTGAAACTGTTTCCGCACCATTTTCTTATCCGGAGAGCTAAAGAGCTACGACCAAGCTTCTGTACAATGATCAAGGAGCTAAGCCCAGCGACATCGGCACTTGCAGAAAATTAAAGTCGAAACTATGAGAATTCGATCTCAGTCTAACATAGAAAAGCTCTATTAAAACACTCTCGTTTTCATATATTGGGCCTAATAACTTTTTGGGCTTGTTAGTAGCATTGAGACCAATACGTTGTTGTCTTGCTGACGTCTCATACTCTCATGTTTTGGAAAATGGGCAATTTCATCATAAACAATTTTCACGGTATTTTTCATACATAAATTAAGATGCAGTACATTTTTTTACTTTAATTAGTAAAATTTTAAAAATTTTATATAACCCGCAGAAATCAACTTTGACCGAATCTGTATTAGTCAAACCGATGAATTAGATTCTATGTAGCATATTTCTGCTGAGTCATATGCCACATGGCTTATTTTTTTACTAAGTCAGATTCCACGTAGATTTTTCAAAAAAAAAAATTATTTTGAAATTTTATACAATGTTCTAAGTATAAAATTTTATTAACATTTAAAATATGTAAACAGAAACACCATTATTAGTTAAAAATTTACTAAGTTAAAGTTAAAAAAACATACTACATTTTAGTTTGTGTATTAAAAACCACTGTAAAAATTCTTTATGTTGAAATTAGCCATTTCCTCCTCTCATGTCTTAGCCTCCGAGTTTTTTATTTATTTTAAAAACCTCTGAGTTTTTAATATAATAACTTTGAACAATCACTGTTTTGTCCTTTCGAGGGAATTAAATAATAATTGGATTAGATGAGCTGTTGTATAACAACATAACAACCAAAGGGGAGTACCTTTCAACGAATTATAAGTTGTATTTCCATGTCAATTAATTAACATATTTTGATCTACATCGTGTCCCTATTTTTATATATCTATCTATTTCTAACAAATTTAGATAAATAACTAAATCTCGTCAAACTCGTAACCTTTTTATCAGTGATCTAATCTCGTCAAAAGAATCCACTAGACCAAGAGCTACTTGGTAAAATTTGCATCTGGTTTTGCATGTTCTTAATAAACTTTGCATCTGGTTTTAAACCTTGATGTTAATTTGTATAGTTTAGAAGTTAGTGCTACTGTTGTGGTTGTGTCATTTTCTAAGAAATATAGTTATATATTTTTGTCAAAAGTAATAGTTACATGTATATATATTATTATAAATAATATTTGAAATTGTTGCTATAGAAGCATGTAATAAGTCTAACAAATAGGTTAAAGCAAGATGTGTCGAGGGTTGAATTGGTCTAAAAGTCTTCGAAGTGGTTAATTAGCTTGCCATGCGCCTTTGTCGTGAAGGAATATCTTTGATTCTTTGTTATAAAGTGGAAACACGTTTAATTGGCATTAGTTCAATACCGGATAATAGACGTTCATGTTTAAAAATAACAGATTAGTTTTACTTAAGATTTGTTTGAAATAATCGAGGTTATAGACTTATAGTTGTTGTTTCAATAAACTTGAATAATTACACACATAAGATTTGATTAATTACACCAATGATATAGTTTCAGCACATATTTACATAAACTTGATTGATTAGGCCCCAAAAAAAAAAGTCAGATATAAAAGAGCATAATGTGGGTGAGTTTAGTTAGATGGAGGATGTGGTTAACTTAAACCTAAATACTGTTGGGCCACCAGATCACCTAAGCCCTTTTGACCTGTAAAATCTCATTTCTTGATCTTTAATTCTTACATTCTATGTATTTTGTTATTATATTTAATCTCTCAAGAATCTAAGTAAGCATTCAGAAGCAAGTCTTTCCTCTTCTTCTTTCTTCTTCCGGTGCGTTCCCTTCAAAGAGCTTACATTTCACGATTCTTAATTCATTCAACCTAACAAGTAAAAACGACATTGCATCAATTTTCTACATACCACAGCTAGCTTTCCTTCATAGTCCACACACATATATATACACACACTAATCATAAGTACCATAACCAACATCAAGAAAAGTAGACTTGGAGATTAATGGAGATTCCAAGACAATTTTGTATCTGCGTCCTAACGCTTTTTGTGGTCTTTCTTCTATCGCCGACCACGGTTCACTCCATGATACGACATTACAAATTCAATGTAAGTCTCTTCTATATATCCATGTATATGTAAGGTGCGTGTTGCGTATATTGTATATGCATACATGCACAATATGGTATTATGGAGAGGAAACTAATTAATCTACTATAAGCTCCGGTTTAAGAAAATAATGGATCTAAATGTGTGCATTAGGTGGTGATGATGAAAATAATGGATCTAAATGTTGTGCGCGCCGATTCATGCATGGATAAGATCATACACAAGGTACTGACCGTTGGATTTTAAATGTGTGCATTAGGTGGTGATGATGAACACTTCGAAGTTGTGCTCGTCAAAGCCCATTGTCACCGTCAATGGCAAGTTTCCAGGCCCCACCATTGTTGCAAGAGAAGACGACACTGTTTTGATTAAAGTAGTGAATCACGTCAAATACAATGTCTCCATCCACTGGTGAGCAACCTCAAACAAACTCTTTTAAAGATATTAGTGAAAGCAACCCTTGAATTTCCATCACTTTCTTCGATTCAACCCCATAACTTTAACAATGGTATCAATTAGACCCAATAACTAACTTACAACAACGGTTTAATAGGCACGGGATTAGACAATTGAGAACAGGTTGGGCAGATGGACCGGCTTACATAACACAATGTCCAATCCAACCGGGACAGAATTATCTTTACAATTTTACATTGACGGGTCAACGAGGAACCCTATGGTGGCATGCTCATATCTTGTGGCTTCGTGCCACGGTGCACGGCGCCATTGTGATCTTACCTAAGCTCGGTGTCCCTTACCCTTTCCCTAAGCCCTACAAAGAAAAAACCATTGTTCTTGGTGAGCTATACTAGCCAACATTCAAACACTCAACTTTTCTTTGTATAGAGGATCTTCTCACTAGAGTTATAATTATTTTCATAAAATATAGGTGAATGGTGGAAATCAGACGTTGAAGATCTTATAAACGAGGCTTCAAAAATTGGAACAGCTCCTAGTGCTTCTGATGCACATACCATCAATGGTCATTCAGGCCCCATCTCTAATTGCCCTTCCCAAAGTAATAAACCTAAATTAGTTAACCTCTTTTTCATAAGGGTGTAGTTATTCTTTATACTTTTATTTATTTATTTTCGTCAACAAACACTAATTACAAACAGCTATACTATATGTTTCGATCTTTTACATTTTAATTTATAATACTGTTTTTTCACTTGTAGGTGGTTATGGTTTACCGGTGAGACCAGGAAAGACATACATGTTACGGATCATCAACGCAGCTTTAAACGAAGAGCTCTTCTTTAAAATTGCTGGTCACGAATTAACCGTTGTGGAAGTTGATGCTGTTTATACCAAACCGTTTAAAACTGACACAGTCCTCATCGCTCCGGGACAGACTACTAACGTTCTCTTAACCGCAAACGCAAACGCTGGTTCCAAATACATGGTCGCCGCCACAACGTTTATGGACGCTCCCATCTCATTCGACAACGTCACCGCCACCGCCACTCTCCACTACATCGGCCTTCCTACCTTCTCCGCCTCAAAGAAAACAGTTCTCGCATCCCTTCCGCCGCAAAACGCAACTTGGGTTGCGACCAAATACATTAGATCGTTAAGAAGCTTGAACTCCCGTGAGTATCCAGCTAGGGTTCCGACCACCGTTGATCACTCCTTGTTCTTCACGGTAGGTCTTGGTGCAAACCCATGCCGGAGTTGCAACAACGGTATTCGCTTAGTGGCTGGGATAAACAACGTAACGTTTACGATGCCTAAGACCGCTCTTCTCCAGGCTCATTTCTTTAACATCTCCGGCGTATTTACTGACGATTTCCCGGCGAAACCCTTGAATCCGTATAACTATACGGCAAGAGTAGAGCAAGGGGTTAATGCGGCGACCATGAACGGTACAAAACTTTACCGGCTACCGTACAACGCGACGGTGCAAATCGTTTTGCAGAATACAGCGATGATTTTGACGGAGAACCATCCATTTCATCTTCACGGCTTCAACTTCTTCGTGGTTGGTAGAGGTTTGGGGAATTTTAACCCGGAAAAAGATCCGGAATATTTCAATTTGGTTGATCCGGTTGAAAGAAACACCGTTGGAGTTCCGGCCGGTGGTTGGACTGTCATCAGATTCATCGCCGACAATCCAGGTAATTACATATATAAACTAAAATAATTTTAATTTATATTAATTAATGAATTAAAAAAAAAGTTGTTATTAGTCTTGTAGATTAGTTTTTGTCAAAGAGTTGGTCTTTTTCAATCAGGGATTATTTTTTTCGTATTTATATTCTTGTAGAATTAGTTATCCGAATATTCGGTCCAAGTTGCTATATAGTTTTTGTTTTTGGGGATAATTGATTTGTTTAATTTTGTTGCGTATGAAGGGGTATGGTTCATGCATTGTCACTTGGAAATCCATACAACTTGGGGATTAAAGATGGCATTCGTCGTCGACAATGGCCACGGCCCTCACCAGTCCCTGCTTCCTCCACCCACCGATCTTCCCAAATGTTAGGCTATGTTTTTATTAATTTGTTTCATTTTTTTGTGGAATTTATATTTTAGAGTTAATTTTGGGGAAATATAAAGGTTGGGGTTTGGTGGACGACTTACAATTCTTTTTTTTCTGTATGTAATAAAAAGGAAGATAAAGGGAATTTTCTTTTTGTCTTCGTAAAGGGAAAGTATGTGTTTAAAAAAAGAAATCAGATTAACGTTTTTGTTCTCTTTGAGTTCTTTACTTTTAATTTTTTGACTGCTTACGTTGCAACTTGGTAAATTTTTTAAAACAAAAGAAAACCATACGGTGCTCATGGAATCGTATAAGATAATTAATTTCTAAACACCAAATGTCACAGATCCTCTTTGGCAAAATCAAAAGGTTCGGTCGGTGTACCTTAAAGTGGTTAGGGTGTTTTTTTTTTTTTTTCGTTTTTGTTGTTAATCAAGTGATTCTTTTTTTTGATAAAAATTTAAGTAATTTTTTTTGTTTATATTTCATACATGCATACAATCCTCCGTCATTTTTCTATTGATCAATTTTTTTAATAACTACTTTTATGTAGATAAATTATTTTCAACTTGATGTCAACATATCATATGCAACCTAAAATTTTTAGGATCCAGAAGAAAAAAAACTAAAAAAGATTCGAATTTGAAATTGGATAGGTATCCATCGTTGTTAAATATAAAATGATAGAGAAAGTTGATGTAGCAAATTTTGGGAGTGTCACACAAGAGGGCGTCGATTGAACTTAATTGAAAAACATAAACGTAGGTATGGAATGGTGAGTTCATATGTAACCATTTAATTGGATCCTTGCACTTTTTTTTTGTTCATGTGAATATAAAAATATTTACGTGTGTCTATATTATCCAGCTATACTGGAATCACAATTTTCATAAAAATTTGTCACAATATTTTATTATGAGAAAATAAAAAAAATTGTCAGGGAATTGATTCCAAAAGATTTTGGCTGTTTCATCCATTTCGCAAGACGTTTGTCCCTTGGTGCACTAAAACCTCATTTTGATTCTAATTTCTGTTTAAACAGATTTCTGGGTCTCTGACTTATTCCTTGTTTAAAATAATACTCTAAAATAATAACAATGTTGAAGTATTTAAATGAATAGAAGAGTATTTAAATGGGAATACTTCTATTAATGGGAAAAATTGTATGGAGGATATTAGTTGTACCAAAAATGGCAAAAACTACTATTCAATTATTGCCATGTCTCTCCAACATTTAGACCTTCCCCTACATATACCTCCTTGAAAGTCCAAAGGGGCACTAAGCTAAGAAACCCTTAAAAAAATATATCTTTTTCAATACGGTAAGGAAGTGAACATCGATCCTGTTCAATAGGAAAATAGATTAAATTATTAACAGATTAAAATAAACATGCATATAATTCAAATTATGAAAATGAGATACATTATTTAGTCATATACTCATTCTGTTTCTAGAAACAGAGGGAGTATATGAGAACTTCCAACTTCTTTTTAACTGAAATGACATAGATGATATAAAGCTGCTTGGTCGATCTTTATTTTTATTTTGTCAAATGACTAATTCCAAAATATGATTTTTCTTAACTATATTTTAGTAGAGTCAAATGGTATAGTTTTATATATAAAAAAAACTTTTGAAAGGATAACGTATTGGAGAAACTTCTAATTAGATTACTACAATAATAGTAATTTAGAAAAAATATATGTCAGCCGTAACTATCAGTAGAGATGTCTACTGTGTGACATATAAATGATTGGGGTACAACAAAAAATTCTCTAATAGTATATGATCAAGGTCATATTTTAAACACTTTGAACTGGGTTAAGATGATATTATTATTCTCTAAGTACGGTATGGTACCATTATCGGCCACGTAACACAAGCTTACCGGCTTAAAATACAAAATCTCTTGGACTAATTAAATGTAATTAATTAGTTCTCCCTAAACACTAATTAATTAGGGCATATAATATACATCTATGTATATTGTGATCCGTGAAATGAGGAATGTTATGTTCTACTAAACTCGGTTTGGATTTCTTTGACATGTTCCAAGATTCTACATAAAACAAAAACATTAAACAATTATAGTATAAATTTCTTAAAATTTCACTATGGTACTTTGAATATAAGATAACTCACGCGATGGTCAACTATTGTGATAAAAATAAACCCGAATTCATGCCTTTTGGATTAATCGTATGCTTTCATCTTTCAAACCGGTGATTGGTATGATTATTATAAGCTCCATCATAATAGACATACTGTGATTGGTGTGTTTGTTTTAAACTCCTTCACGAGAGACATACCCACCCTAAACCCTAAACCCTTACATTAATTTCACATTATTGTGAAATGAACTTTTGTAAATAAAGAGATGGTAGTTTAGTGATGCACCATTTGGAACATTTTGTAAAATATACTATTTATTTTCATTTTATAGTATTGTTTTATTTCACAAATAAGATTGTTATGTATCATCAATGCAATATTTTAAGCGTTCATTTATAATTTTATTCCAAAATTATGTGTCAAACATCGGTCCGATTACTAACCGGTAAACTGCACAGAGTTTCGACTCCAAAACACCAGTGTGAACGTCCACACTTAAGTAAATCACATAGGAATTGATCGGACGTACATAATTATGCCACGTGAAAAAATCGTAATGGAGAAGACAGATTCCTCGAGATCTTAAAATAAAAATAAAAAAACGATTAAAGTGGGAGACCGACCAATGATAATGCAAAACGCGCATCTCACGTGGACCCCTTTGTACAACTTGGCCATGTAATTTACCGCTGATCTCGACCGTTCATTTGGCGGCTCCTTTTTCCGATCTGACACATAAAATCCCAAATTGCGAAAATAAATAAAATAATATCAGCTGTACGTAATCAGTGAAAATAAAAACTATAAAAGTATAAAGTATCAGTAACGTATATGTTTTTGTATATAATTTTTAGATTATTTTTTCAATAAGAATGTTGAAAATTTGTTATTGTTCTGAGAGGCATCGTACACTCCCAGAAAATGTCAACTTCGTGTATTTTAAATTAAATAAATAAAACCATTTTTTTTGTCTCAATGATATATTTTTGTATTTCACAATATATCAGAGTGTTCACCATCATTATTATTTTGTAATCATAGCAGTCACGGAATTTTTCTTCCATATTCTTTTTATTTTCTTTCTCAGAGGTACAAATTTATATTTTTCATGTCTTCCCGTAAGACAATTGACCAAACCAAACTTGACAAGGCAGTATTTTCAGTACAAATTTATAAGACTATATCACTTCAAATTTATTGGCAGTTTGATCGCTTTACATATAATTTAATTAATGACTTACTATGCCATTTATCCTAGTATCGTAAACCTAGATAATATAAACACACTCCATCTAAAAAAAGCGTTAAACCTTTTTAGGGTCCGATTAGTAGCAATAGTTTTGATAAAGAGGTCAAACAACTTTTGGTTATTAAGAAAATATGTGATTTGGTTGATCTAGCGATTTATGATTGGTGATAAACGTTTTGATAATTTAAAGATTAAGAAATAAGAAATAATATTCACACAAATTTTTCAATTTTTATTAATATAATTACATAACTTATAAAAGCTCAAAAATAGTAGAAAATTCTTTTGTTTAAAAAAAAAAGTAGGAAATTTTAAAATATCAAACTGGCGTTCGGTGAATAAACCGCTGTGACCTTCTTTTCAACTTTCATACACATGTTTTAATCACTTAGTCGAACTGTCTGGTTAAAATAATTAGATTGTTAAAACTATCATCAAATTTACCCTAAAAACAGTGTAAGTGGAAACATTTACCATACCAAAGTATTAAGCGGGACTGTAACTATGTAAGGAGACAAAAAAATGTAGAAAAGAGTAAAAATGAGAGTAAAATCTTTCATCTGTAATATATATATATATATATATATATATATATAAAAACACAGCATCATCCATAATTTTTATTTGTCAAGAACAGAACTATAAGAACCCAAATCATCGCCTCCTTTCTCTGCCAACTTCTCAATTATCTTTTTTGACTGGAGAAAGATTTAGAATTTGGTTGCTGGTTTCAGTTTTCTTTCTATTTATGGGTTCATTAGCTTCTTCTTGCACGTTATAGTTTTCCCAATTGGGTAAACTCCAAGGTAGCTTCTTCCCATATTAATATTTTCATTTTCTGTAGCCATATGTTTATTTTCCCGAGAAATTTTATCCACACCCAGATCTTTAAATCTCTAACTCTGAGTCTCTGATACTTATATACCACTCATGCTTATATATAAGCTCCACCAAATCTGGAAAATCCAATAGATTTGTTTTCTTTCTTCTCCAACCCAAAAACTTGTCCTTCTTGACTCACTTACCCAGATCTCATCTAGACTAGATTTTCTCGACTCTTTTTCAAAAAGGTTGAAACTTTTCCAGATTCCTTGAAGTGGGTCTAAAGTCTTAAGCAATGCTTCAAAGAAATTACAAAATAAATTATTTTATTTTGGGATCTAAATAACCCCAAACTCGTAAATCCGTTGAACTCTGTCGGTATGATTTGTGCTTAATCACAAAACGTATTTTTTTTAAAAGAAAGAAAGAGTTAAAACAGAGCTAGATTATAGTTTTCGCACATGGAGGTTCTGAGACCGACGACGTCACACGTATCCGCTGGAAACTGGCTCATGGAGGAGACGAAGAGCAACGTTACCGTCGCAGCTTCGGGCGAAGGTGCCACGTGGACGGTAGCGGAGAACAAGGCATTCGAGAATGCTTTGGCGGTTTACGACGACAACAGTCCTGATCGGTGGCAGAAGGTAGCGGCGGTGATTCCGGGGAAGACCGTCAGTGACGTCATCAAACAGTATAACGAGCTGGAAGCTGACGTCAGCAGCATCGAGGCCGGTTTAATCCCCGTCCCCGGTTACATCACCTCGCCGCCTTTCACTCTTGATTGGGCTGGCGGCGGCGGCGGATGTAACGGATTCAAACAGGGTCATCCGGTTTGTAATAAACGGTCGCCGGCCGGTAGATCACCGGAGCTGGAGCGGAAGAAAGGCGTACCTTGGACGGAGGAAGAACACAAGTAAGTCTCTGTTCTTTTTCCGGTTTAGTGGAAAATTGAATTATCTCGGAATTAGATGATTTTATACCGGAATGGTGAAATTAATCTAATAAAGAATCGGCTCAGTGGTGAGATTGACATAGAATTTGGTTACTAATCATGCAGAGTCGTAAGATAGTTGAACATAAATCGTGATTTTTTACAGAATTATTAAGAAACCCAAATTGAACAATTTATATGGAAAATATCCAATATCTACATGATTATTTATTGGAGAATGACAATTTGATATCATTGTGTGATATATAACTTTATGAAAATATCTTTGACTAGATATTTCTTATTGTCACAATCCGGTCATTTCTAATGGTCTTCAAGAAATACATGCATAATCGCAGTATGATTTAACATAAGTCGCGTTCATGCAAAACTGTTTAGTAAACTCTGCCTTATCACATACATAACCTATTATCGCCATTATGAAACCTTGAGCGATTTGTTTGGAGATTGAATATTTACATTTTTGATATTATTTTGTGTTGTATGAAAATATCATTTATTCAATATATTGTTACAATTGTTCAGGCTATTTCTAATGGGTTTGAAGAAATACGGCAAAGGAGATTGGAGGAACATATCTCGGAACTTTGTGATAACGCGAACGCCAACGCAAGTCGCTAGCCACGCCCAAAAGTACTTTATCCGGCAACTTTCCGGCGGCAAAGACAAAAGACGAGCAAGCATTCACGACATAACCACCGTGAATCTCGAAGACGAGACTTCTTTGGAAACCAATAAGAGCTCCATTGTTGTGGGAGAGCAGCGTTCAAGGCTAACCGCGTTTCTTTGGGGCCAAACGGACAACAATGGAACGCATGTGGACACTTTCAACATAACGATTGGAAACGCTATTAGTGGCGTTCACTCGTATGGCCAGGTTCTGCTTGGAGGGTTTAACAATGCAGGTTCTTGCTATGATACGCAAAACACAATGTTTCAACAATAGTCGATGGAGATCGATCTCTAATTAAAGGGTGTAAGTGAAATTCTTAATTTTTCATATGGACGAAACAATCGTATTTGAAAATTGTACAATAAACGTCCATTGTTTTAATTCCAAATTAAAATAGTTATTAAAAGTTTCGTGACAGACTAACAGTGCCTAATCTTTGAGTTAAATTGTTTTTCTGTGTTTTTGTTTTGTTTTACTCAACTACAGTATTAATATATTGCAACTAAAGGTTGAATTGCAAGTTGCAAAGGAACAAATGGTGTAAAAAAATAATGTGGCTAATGTAGAATAATCAGTGTGGTTAAAATGTTGAACAAAGCCAAATTAAAACGATATACAAGTTAAGCCAAATTAAGATGCTCTGTTTTTGACTTTAATAGCTTATGTTATGTGTTATTAACCTAACCTAACTCCTACTCATCAGTCATCAATCATCATCTTCACTTCTGGACCACCGATAAGAAATGGGCCTTCGCAGCTTCACGACTCAGTTCTCACATATACCCAAGCTCATCGGTTTGGGCTCAAAGAACCAGTTTGAAGAGTAAACTGAGATTATATACCGTACCGAATTAACTAATGTAAGAAGTGCTTAAATAAATCCTAAATAGTGCTCGATTTGCCAATGATGGGTGTGAATCTCCCCTATCAGAAAATACAACGATAGTGTAATACGTATTATTACCCATGTATAGTATTATAATAATAATAGTCTGCATAATAAAAGTTTGAATCAGATAATGTGCAGAGTGTTAGTTGTTGATGGAAAAAATAAAAAAGATTTATATTTATGCTATACAAGTTGCAACGTAAAGGTTCAAAAAGTCACAAACTTGGCCATCTCTAACTAATATCCAACTTTTGTCGTTTAATGTTTGAATAACGTATAGATCACAATATGGCATTATTCATTGTTCGTCTCAACTCTCAATCAACCAAACTATGCTTTCAACAACACTTGAAGTTTATAACAACGGAGAATGTTTGAGAACAATGCAATTAATTGCTACATTATATTTTTATTTTTTTCTACTACATTATATATAGTCTTTAGACACATTATATACGTCATAGGTTTTGCTCCCCTTCTTATCGAGGTCTAGCTCTTGTTTTGATGGTCTGGTATAGGTCACACGCTTTATCACCATCTATTTTCGGATAGTTGATTCGGCAGATGAATCCATTAACTAGCATTTATAATTTAGTGGTTTGAATGGTGTCAATATGTTACACATTTCATATCGTTGAAAAAATCAATTCATTTTAGATTTTTCTTATTTTTTTACAGTTTGGTAAATGGCCAATTGACCATATAAAATGTCAAAATTTACAAAAAGATAAAAGAAAAGAGCTCGGTGACAATATGGTAAATAAGTAGTACATTTTCGTGTTAAAAAAAAAGGCATATTACCCAAAAGTCCCAAACCAAAAATCTTATGGAGTTAAAAGAAAGAATGATGTGTTATGTCAAGAACATACTTGAGAAACCCAAGCCATCATACACAAACAGAACCAACAGAAACAAAATTATAAAACCCTAAAACTAATAAAGCTAATAAAAAAACTAATAAAACTAATTAAAAGAAAGAAAAAAAAAACTAATAAAGCTTCCTCATTCAAATCTGTTTCTTCCCCAAAAGCTCCCATTATTCAACTTGATTGCCAGACGGAAACCTCCAAGGAATATTAAACGGGACGTGATGTCCCGTAAACGGGTTAACATTAAACGCTGCAGATCTCTGTGAAATTGGTTCGATATAACAAGGTTGCACTTGCCTCTGCATCAACTGAGTACCATCGTTTCCCTTTTGCATCATCAAGCCTTGAGGTAACCCTAAGTCGTTCCAATTCTGGTTCGGGTCCATTTGAATCTGATCATCATGAGATGGGATGAACGAGAAACCCATATTATTAGGGATCATCAAGCCTTGAAGCTGTTGCTGCTCTGGATAATATTGTTGCATGTAATGTTGATCCATTAAATTCTTCGGGATTGGTGTCTCTATGGCTTGATGATGAACCCTAATCATATTACGATCCTGTCTCGTCATAGCTTCAAATAACTTGTTATCCACGGCACAGAAAATCCCACGTAGCTGCTCTCGTGAACACTTGTCTAGCTTCTCCTCCCAAATACAATAATTATTATTACTCTTCACTCTCTTAATAGTCTCAACCTCTTTTGCCTTCCCTAAATCGTTAACGAAACTCTCGACGTTGGTTTCTTTCCTGCCGCTGTTCGACACTGTGTCTTTGTACTTGCGTATGACGTCTCTGACTTTGGTCTCGTCCTTAGGCCATATCTCTGGCTCCGAAATCACCTCATCGGTTGCCTTGGTGGGACCGTAAACGATGACACATGTCTCGACGCCGCAGAGAATTGAGAACTCCTCTGCCTTCTTGTAAAGACAAGCTTTCCTCTTCTTGTAAGTTGTTATCCTTGTCTTATCGTTCTCTATCCTTTTTAGGTTCACTTTCTTATGAGCCATCCTTTGTAACCTGAGTTATTGTTATTACACAAAACATATAAACATATAATAATATACAGTTTTTTTCTTCCCAAAAAAGACAAATATATTGAATTGATATGTTTTGTGACCAATAATCGTTTCTCTAAGCCAAATTAACCTAGAATATAATATACATCAAGTCCAAAACTATAAATCGAATAATCGTTTATGTTTGTAGGCGTTTTGTGAATTGATATGTTTTGTGATCAGTAATCGTTTCTCTAAGCCAAGTTAACCTAGAATATATGCATCAAGTCCAAAACAATAATTTGAATAATCGTTTAAGTTTGTAGGCGTTTTGTGAATATACATATAAACATCACGTCTACTAAAACTCAAATTTCGATCAAGATACCCAAACTAAAGGCGTTTATGTTTTTCCTAAGCTACTTTAACCCCACGCAATCACAAACCAAAAGATAGTGCAAAAGAAATTTGAAATCGACTCACAAATCAATTAGCAAACGCAGAGCCAAGAGTCGGAAACCGAGAAGTAGAAGCTAATTCCCAATCTAGCAAAAACTCTGAAAAGAAACCGTAAGAAATCTCATAACAGAACGAATAGGCAACAGAGCATGAAAAAACTTTAGAACCAGAGGAGAACTATAATGAACATAAGTAAAAATTCTATTTGCATAAGGTAGTAATCTTACTTGAATATCAAAGCACAGTTTCAACTAATTTCTATGCAGAAACATCTGTTGGAGCGTCTGTCGGAATGCCGGTGAATCGAGAGCTTATATATGCGAGATTTTATATATTCAGTTTGATTTAGTTTGTGTTTAAGGAAGGAAGTCAAAGATATCGAGATATAACCTTTAAATGAAGATGAGAGTTTAGGAAAGAAAAATTAGAAATGGAATATTTAGTTTGCCAAAATGGAATATATACTAACTCGAGAAGCTACGTATCAAGAAAAGAAAAGTTAAACACAGTTAACATTAAACTTTTTCCTTTTCAGTTAGACGGTTTGATTTTATTTAGTTATTTATATAAGATGCGTTTTATGTGGCCTTGTTTTTATAACTTACGAGATTTACCACTAAGACCAATTAGTATTGATATATATACACAATATTATAGTTTTGAGTGATCTATTACGGTAGTATCATAATCATAGAAAAAGAAATCCGAAGAAAATCATTAGATATGGATGATATTAAACAAGGAAACTAAAATTTGACCAAAAAAAATAAAAATAAAAATAGTATGTAATGTATATTTACATATCAATTAGTATATTAGATAATTTAATTACATATGTTTGGTATCATTTTGATATCAATCTGCATTCGCAAGTGAGGCATATTGAGACAAAATGTTTTTCTATTTCATGTGTACCATATATATATAAGGTCTATAAACTAAGAGATGCTAGTTGTTCTTCTTCCATAAGATATTAAAAATCTCTGAATATTATAAAAGAAAAAATAGTTACCTTTACAAGTTTCAGTTAAAAAAATTTTCATTAAATAATGATACAACAATTTGCTTCACCTAATTATAAATCAATCCATTTTCTAAAAAAAATTCTCAACATATTTCCTTCACAAGAATGTATCTACAATTAGTAAACTCTTCCTTCCGTTGAACCTTGTTTATTTTCTTCATCATGATCCAGTGTGCTGATTGATGTTGTGTGTGTGTATCATCAATGCGTTAATTTTCTGCAAAATAATAAGCATTTGGTTATAAACAAAAGGAATATGAAACAAATTTCGAGTATCTATGCTTTATGGGTAAAATTATCTATAGAATTAGGGAAATGATCATTTATGAGTTACTACTACTACTAACCTAAGACTCTGTTGGGTCTCTGCATCGTGCTTTGCCCTAATCACTTGCTTGGATTCTTCATCGTCACCTCTAACGTGTAAACCAATGTTATGGTGCATTGATTCTAAATTGAACTCTAATTCCTTTTCCATAGCTTCTCCAACTTGCTTATAAAGTTTCAAATTCTCTTCATTATTATTTTCACTAGCAGCTGAGTCCTTGGCTACCGCAATAACTTCATCTTTATCAATATCTTGCGAGATGGTGGTGTTTGGGGCAATAGCATCTTCATGCTCTAGTTGTTGGGTGATCTCCAATGATTTTGGTGATATCCCTTCAGAAGAATTTATATCGCGCTATTCAACAGATAAAGAAAAAGTTACTAAAACTTCGAATCAAGAACCAACGACAAAGGAAGAAACTAATACATTTTTTTTAGTGTATCATTTGTGGAGTCAAAGATGATTAGAATAGAGAGTGAAACCTGTTGAGTCCATGGTTGTGAACCTTGTGAGTTTTGAATGTCTGTTGAAAGTATTGATTCTTCCTCAACATTCACTCTATTCTTATATTCTTGGGTTGATTCATCATCAAAATCTTTCAACAACACTGAATTTTCTCCTTTTTTAGAGATCTCCTGATCAGTTGAATCATCTAGTTCTGTCGAGTTGTTATCGTCTTGAACTTGTATAAGTGTCACACCACTTTCATTTTCCGCTTTTTCGGAGTCTTCAGATAACTGTAGACGAGGATCAATCAAAGATGCTTTCAAGACGTTATGAGGAGTCTCTAGCTCTATTGGCTCCGCTTTCTCATCAGTATTTTTGACTAACTCTTGACCATTCTCTTCCATTACCTCACTTTCTAGTACTTCTGTAAGATCATGGTCTTGAGAACTCTTTAAATCACTTTGATGTACCTCATTATCTGTTTGTTTTGTTATCTCCTCAGTAAAATTGTCTAAGTTTGATACGTCTTCTTCTTCTTTGATTTCTCTTTCAAATGATTCTATATAGGGTGTGTCCAAAGAAGCATCCAATAAGCTCTGAGTTTCCTCATATCCCCTTGGTTCTGTGATCTCAGACTTCTTCATATTGATCTCTGTGTCATGTTCTCCTTGAATGTTACTTAGGATTTGGTCTTGCTGCTGATGATCAATGATATTTAAATCAATAACCTTAGGAGATCCACTATTTTCTAAATATTGCACATCAACAACTTCCTCATCTATCAACTTCTTCATGGATGAATCCAGAGTAGTCAGAGGTTTCTGGTCAGTTAATTCATCATCCAAACAATTTATATTCTCTGAGTTGCCTCCATCAATAGAGTCCAAGATAGTTTCAGATTCTTCTGTTATAGACGACAACGATACACTTGTACGAAACAACAAACCTTTTGTAGGCTTAGACACATCACTTGAACTAGAAGTGTTCTGCTCAAAAATCTCTTCGGATTGTCCTCTTCTATCTGACAATGACATATCATCAACCAGAAAATTCTCATCTGGTTTGGCTTCATGTTCAGTCTTTGGTCCATTATTCACCTCTTTTGATTCCATTTCACTTCTTGATTCATCATATTGGTGAGAGATCTTCTTGCGCGATTCTTCACCGCGGATGATTTCTCTGTCAATATCTGTAT
The DNA here is from genome assembly GCA_028015245.1 of Cardamine occulta. NCBI lineage: Eukaryota > Viridiplantae > Streptophyta > Magnoliopsida > Brassicales > Brassicaceae > Cardamine > Cardamine occulta. The sequence goes on from CM051392.1 coordinate 3,559,690, forward strand.
CATACGTATAAGATTCTCCACCGTTAGACCAATCATCAAGCCAATCAACTGTCGTAGGAGGTGAACCAATCTCTGAAACCTCAACTTGCATATCCGAGGCAACTGAAAATGTTCGACTATGCGAGTTTCCGCATCTACGAGTGTAAAACATATTGTTATCATCGAGTCTTGGCGCTACTAAACCTCTAGGCAATGTGTTTGAGATAGTGTTTCTTGTTTGATTCATCTGAAAACCGGAATAGTTATTATCCATAGATTGGCATATAGCTTCCCTTAGCTCTGCTTTGTTCAATCGGTTAAGCTCTGACTCACTTTCTTCAGAACAACTTGAATCATCATCACTTTCTTCTTTGTTTGAATCTGTCTCTTCATTCATTTCTACTTCTCCTTCTTTGCTTTTTTCACTCTCAACGCTTTGATCATCGTCCTCTATTGTAGCTTCTTTTTCATTACAAGGGAGCTTTTGTTCAGCATGGTCCATATATTCATTGTCCAAATCTGTAGACAAATATAAATCAATATTCACAGGGCAAGTACAAAGAAACAAAGTTAATAAAGAGAAAATATTTGACATATAACCTAAACGTTTCCTAGTAGTTGAAATCTCTGAAGCAGGAACTGGGCTGTTGAGACATTGAGCATGTTCTGGAGAAAAATGAGCAAAGCGACAGAAGCTCTCATGACGACAAAAGAAGATATCTTTATGGTTAAACAATGAAAATTCTTGATCAAAGCTATCTCCAGTAAGAATAGGTCTTTCCTCTTGAGGATCATAAGGAATATCAAAAGGGTTTCTCCCTTGTAACAACACAGAAGGCGCTGAGCCTGGAATCTGTATTCCCATAGCATTAGTCTCTGATGGATAACTTCGACGTTTTTCAAGATTGTTGTTCCGTGGAACCGTAATTTGAAGGTTGTTGTTCTGTTTAGGGCTAGTTGTTTCTTCAGCTTGAAGCTTGTTCCGTTGATCAAGAGCTAGTCTAAAGAGTCGTCTCGCTCTTCTTCTAGCGATTAGACTCTCTAGTCTCCTATTTCTCTCAATCTCTGAAATCCCATGTTCATTAACATTACCCATCTCCTCTTTCGTCTCTTCATCTTTACCATCCAAATCTCTGTATTTAATCTCACAGTTACAAACCGTTGCTGGTCTTTCCACGTCAAGATTATCCAACTCTCGAGTATCTTCTTCCCCAAGAAACTTCTCATTGTCTTCAACTATATTGGTTTCTATAGCTTTTGGCGACTCTTCGAACTGAGGAGTACGACCGAGAAGGTCATTGTAAAGAGAAGTCAAGATAACTTTGTCTTTCTCTTCCTCGCTTGTCTGTGAATCCCATTCTTCAACTTTCATTCGAGCATTACGTCTCACACTTCGTTGCTGTTTTAAGTGACATCTCTTTTCGTCTTCGCAACTCTTTGGCTCCAAAGAGGAAAATGAATTATATGGACTGGAAAATCTCAATCCTAGCTTTTCTCGGGCATACACTAGAGCACATGCAAGAACCGGCGACGAGTAGATCAAGAAGAACAATAGAGAAGGGAGGAAAATGTATAGCACGAGTAAAAACATGGAAACCCCTGACAAAATTGGGTGGTTTCTCATGAATTTGATGCTCGTGTTTATCGAGAATCCAAGAATTTTCCATAATATTGCGATTGTCTCCTTTGTGTCAATACCCATTTTCCATATAATCAGAGAATTCAGCTAACAAAGTCAATAAGAAATCAATTGAAACAAGATTTTTTGTTTGTCTGAGATCTAGCAAAGAATTTGGCATCAAACAAAAATGATAATGGGGTTTCCAAATTTAGACAGTATCGTCTGGAGATCCTCTGTTTAAGGACGTTAAAGTTTTCTAAATTTTGTTTTTCATCTTTATTTGTTTATATAGAAGAGGATATTAAAACGACAAAACAATAATAAAAACAAATTTGGTTTTATAACGAGAAAAGCGAGTTTTTACATGATTAGTTCTTGGTGTTTGCTTTCATTTCCTAAATAGCCCATTTAATGAAGTTTACCTAATTCTTTTGGTAATTACGCTAATCAGAAGATTTAAGAAAAAAGTGGGGAAAATACTTAGTGGCCCAGACTCCGACAACCCAAGTTAGAGCCAAAAATATATATTTAGATATGACTTGGATTGGATTATGAATTCATGATGAAGAAAAAAGGAAATATGGCAAAATATGTTTTTTTTTTATAATAATATATGACACATATCCAGAAAAATTCTTTCCCATAAAATTTGTATGAAATGATTATCTTTTGGGCCATTCTGTGAGCCCTACAACCTTAAAAATCAGGTTCGTGGCCCATATCCACCGTTCAAAATCTGTGGTCGGGAAAAACCTGATATCTCATCAACCATTACATTCTCTCCACGTAACATCAGACACCATATCTCTCTATACTTGTTGCCACACTGGATTCTCACCTACAGATAATCTTCTTACAAAACCGAACCCCGGCGTAATCGAGGCTCTCGCTTTGTTCAATCTGACGGTTCACATTCGAAGTCGTAGTTCCGAGTAAACCTCGTCTTCTGTAGTCCAAAAGAAGATTAGATAAACCCAAATGTGTTGCCCATGTCTTCCTTTGATTTCCTCAATTTCTAGGGTTTCGAAGAAATGACTACAATCGAATTGCTAAGTCCTTTGATTCACGATAAGTTTCGATTCTCAACTTGCTGTAGTACTAATAGTCTATTGTACTTGCATGCTTCGAGCTTTTTCCGCGATCGTTCTTATGCTTTTCGTCAGAATCCGAATCGATTTGTTTCCAATTCAATTCAACTTCCTCAATCAGTTGCAGCATCGAGAAATCATGAAAGATTCAATCTTTGGCAAGGGTATTATTCGAGGAAGAAGAATAGTAGAACGATTGTGAATTGTCAAGATGGTGATCAGAAAGCTAATTCGAATGAGAGGAGGAGTAAAGGAGAAGGAAAGACGAATTCTTCTAAGGAAAAAGGAGGGAAGCAAGGTAAAAATGGGTTATGGTGGTCTAAAGGGAAGAAATGGCAATGGGAACCAATAATTCAAGCGCAGGAGATTGGGGTTTTGTTACTTCAATTAGGTATTGTTATGTTTGTGGTGCGATTGCTCCGGCCTGGAATCCCATTACCTGGGTCTGAGCCTCGGACACAGACGACGTTTATGAGTGTACCGTATAGTGACTTCTTGAGTAAAGTTAATAACAATGAGGTGCAGAAAGTGGAGGTGGATGGAGTTCATGTTTTGTTTAAGTTGAAAGATGATGGGAATTTGCAAGAGAGTGAAACTAGTACTAAGCTCTCTGAGTCGTCTGAGTCTGTGCTTAGAAGTGTGACTCCGACTAAAAGGGTTGTGTATTCCACTACAAGGCCGAGGGATATCAAAACACCGTACGAGAAAATGCTTGAGAATAATGTTGAATTTGGTTCGCCGGATAAGCGCCCTGGTGGATTTTTCAACTCTGGATTGGTAAGGCCGTTGATTATAATGATGGATTTGTAATGGTTTGTTTGCTGTGTTCAAAAGTCTGAAAAGGTTTCTTCTTTTCTTGTTTTTGTTGTTGTTTCAGATAGTTTTGTTCTACATTGCAGTGCTTGCAGGGCTTCTCCACCGATTCCCTGTTAGCTTTTCCCAGGTTTGCACATTCATGATACCGTAATGTGGTTGTTTAAGTTAAGGCCATGTGCACTTCCCTTAAAAGCTATGAGGTATACACAGAGTACAACGGGCCAGCTGAGGACCCGCAAGTCTGGTGGTCCTGGTGGGGGAAAAGTTTCTGCTGAAGGTGAAACAATCACTTTTGCAGATGTTGCTGGTGTTGATGAAGCAAAAGAAGAGCTGGAAGAGATCGTGGTAGGTTTATATGTTTTTCAAAGATCCTGCACTATGCTGGAATGATTGTCAAAATCTTTCGGTTATAGCTTTGTTCATGATCTTGTTCATTTCTCATACTCTTGGATTAACTGTTACAGGAATTTCTCAAGAATCCTGATAGGTATGTCCGTCTAGGTGCTCGTCCCCCTCGTGGTGTCCTATTGGTGAGTTACATAACGTAGTTACCACTTTGACTATGTCCTAGGTAGAGTTTATAGCTTTATTTCCATTTTTGGTAGGTCGGTCTTCCTGGAACAGGGAAAACCCTTCTTGCAAAAGCTGTTGCTGGGGAATCTGATGTCCCCTTCATAAGTTGCTCTGCAAGTGAGTTTGTAGAGCTGTATGTTGGCATGGGTGCTTCACGCGTAAGGGATCTTTTTGCACGGGCCAAGAAGGAGGCTCCGTCAATTATATTTATAGATGAGGTTTGAATACGTTATCAGTGTGAGGTTACTTCCTGTACTTTGTATCGATGTAAATCTTAACAAGTTTATCTGTTTTTTCATTCATCGTCCAGATAGATGCTGTCGCGAAAAGCCGCGATAATAAATTCAGAATGGTCAGCAATGATGAAAGAGAGCAAACCTTGAATCAGTTGCTCACCGTGAGTTTGTATTCATGCGCTTTTCCTGCCAAAGTTACTTTCTTAATCTTTGCATTATCCATTTATGTGTTGAGAACTGGTTTACAGGAGATGGATGGTTTTGACAGTAGCTCTGCAGTTATTGTTCTTGGAGCTACCAATCGAGCTGATGTCTTAGACCCCGCCCTGCGTCGGCCTGGGAGATTTGATCGTGTTGTTACGGTTAGTAGAATATCTGGCTCTGCCTTATTAAAATGATCATGCAGTTTAAGACTTTATCAAAATCTGACACTTTATTCAGGTGGAAACACCTGACAAAGTTGGAAGAGAATCCATTTTGAAAGTGCATGTTTTAAAGAAAGAGCTTCCCTTGGGAGATGATGTCAACCTAGGTAGCATTGCCTCGATGACAACCGGTTTTACAGGGTAAAATTTTGGTATTTTCTTCTTGACCTGAAAGTTTCTTACCTGCTTTTTGCTGTATAACTTGTTAACCTTTATGTTTGGATTTTATAGGGCAGACCTTGCAAACCTGGTTAACGAGGCTGCTTTGCTAGCAGGAAGGAAGAGCAAGATGACGGTTGATAAAGTTGACTTCATTCATGCTGTGGAGCGATCGATAGCGGTATCTTCCTATTCTTTCTGAGAGTGAACAGTTTGTCAGAATTTGTTTCCTTACAGTGCAGCGTTTGTTGCAGGGCATAGAGAAGAAAACAGCAAGATTAAAAGGTAGTGAGAAAGCAGTGGTTGCAAGGCATGAAGCTGGGCATGCTGTTGTTGGTACAGCTGTTGCAAATCTTCTTACTGGACAGTCCCGCGTTGAGGTATAACAACGATAACCGCTTCTTGGAAAGGCCTTATACTCATTTTTACATGTATTGATGCTCTGCTAATTTGTGTTTTTTTTTTTATATAGAAATTAAGCATATTACCAAGATCAGGAGGGGCATTGGGATTTACATACATTCCTCCAACACATGAAGACAGATATTTACTCTTCATTGATGAACTACATGGCCGCTTGGTAACACTTCTCGGAGGTCGTGCAGCTGAAGAGGTTGTTTACTCGGGGCGTATATCAACAGGTGCACTTGATGATATCAGGAGAGCAACCGACATGGCCTACAAGGCAGTAGCTGAATATGGTCTCAACCAGAAAATCGGACCCGTCTCTGTGGCTACGCTTTCTGCTGGTGGGATGGATGACTCTGGAGGCTCACCATGGGGAAGAGATCAGGTAACTTCATTCTGCCTAAGCTTCTAGTTGATCTTCTTCAAAATGGAAAGCAAACTTAACATGTCATGCTTTATTCATAGGGGCCTCTGGTTGATCTTGTTCAAAGAGAGGTGAAAAATTTGTTGCAATCTGCTCTCGATGTTGCGTTGACTGTTGTTCGCGCTAATCCAGATGTATTAGAAGGGCTCGGTGCTCAACTGGAAGGTAACACATTACACCTCTGCATACTAACATTATATTTACTGAAAGAGAACATTTGGACCTAGTAAACAGCTAGTTTTTGGCTTATACTCTGAGATGGGCTGGTTCGTTCAAATCGTATTGTCACTGGAATCACTTGTTACTGGCCTTATTTTGTAATCTATGGCTCTTCAAGTAGTTGACTCTGTTTGAAAACATGCAATATGGTTTCAGATGAAGAGAAAGTAGAAGGTGAAGAGCTACAGAAATGGTTAAATAGAGTAGTGGCCTCAGAGGAACTTGCAGTGTTCATCAAAGGAAAACAAGCTGCTTTGCTTCCTGCTCAAGCTAGCTCCAGTTAACGTCTACATGCCTCTTGTAATTCTATCTCTCAGGTCAGGCCTGTGTAAACATCCGATGATGACTCTGCCACACTTAAAGAATCAAAAAGCTAAAAAGATCTATCTGCCTCTCTGGCAAGTCGTGTCCATCGATGACTCTATGTATAGAAAAAAAAAAGCTTTTGCTTGCTATCAAACAGGGCATGTGTTGTAATATTTGCTACTTTTTTTGTTGCAAGGTTATGGGCAATTGTATGATGGTATCATTTTTCCACTTGTGTATATATACAGAAGCCGTTCATATTAATATACAACTTCATATTGAAAGATGAAAGAAATATTATCAAGATCTTGTCTGATCAAGTACGATAAGATATGAGATTTTGAAGAACATGAAGCTTTTCATATGTTATCCAGTGTACGAAGAATCAGTAATTTAAACTTATGAAATGCAGAGTTACACAGATTACACAATTTTATCTCATTTCTTTGCAAAGAGGCCACCGAAGCCGCCGTTCTTCTTCTGTGGCACTGCCACTGAGTTCTTATCGCCGGAAACCGTTTTCCGGCCACCGTTATCTCCGGTGGTTCCTTCTTTATCGTCCACCTTCTTGAGGAGAGGATTAGTCTCGTAAAACTGATCTTGCTTCGTCAAACTGCCGAGAACGAAGTCGATGATACTCTTCTCTTCTTTTGTGCTGCTGCTGCTTCCCTTTGAGCCCGTGGCGTAGACTCTAACGGTGGCCGGAGCAAAAGACATTAGAATCGATGAAGCCATTCTTGTTGTCTTATGGTCAGTCTTCTCTTCTTCTTCTTTGGATTCTGTGTGTTAATTTTCGTGTGGCTTTAGTTGAACAAAGGGATTGGATTGTCGGTGAATCTGAGCCGTTGGATCGTTTGACATGAGCCCTCCACAAGTGTCTTATCCTTTCTTTTGCTCCTTGTTCATATATGTTTCATGTATCATGTCTGTATGTGTAGATTATTTTGACGATGATGTTGATTAGGATTTCCCATGTTGATGATGGTATGATGATTCGTTCAATTGAATCATCAATCATATGAATGTGGAGGTACCACGTGGCATTCCGTTGGAGCAGGGTTTTGGGCTTTTGTCTAAAGGTGATGGGCTTTGTGTTAGTCATGTCTCCATACTTCTTATTCTTGTACAAATTTTGACTAAAAATATTTCTTGGAAATAAAAGGTAATTCTTGGAAATCTATCTTAAATTTGTGCATTCACCATCCAATCCAACAAAACAAAACTGTCAATTATAATTTCAATTTCATACAAGTTTATAGAAAAAAAAACTCTTATAAATAAATATTTGAGATGTATATGATACTGTGGATTAAGCTAATATTTTTAGCCATTGATTTTTTTTCCTTGTTAATCTGATTTATTGAGACAGAAACTCTTACTCATTTGCTAACAATATGTTATATTAGCTATATATAAAACGCGACAAATAAAGAGCGGATGCAAATTTGATTATTCGAATCATATAGACACTACAAGAAATTTACCGCAAAACCGACGGAATTTCCGACGGAATATAAATTCGTCGGAAAATTTTGACGGATTTACGACGTATTTCTGATAGACATGAAAATTGACGATTCCGTCGGAAATCCGTCTGAAATTTTCGACGGATTTATATTCTGTCGGAAATCCGTCTGAAATTTTCTGACGGATTTCTGACGGATTTTTGATGAAATATAAATTTTCAGCTTGTCAAGTCATATGTCATACTAAACCTTAGAATGAGAACGAGACTCTAGAGTATAGCAACGCCCGAATTCAATTACATTTGATCCTGTACCATTTTTGATTATTATGTTCCGTTGCGTTTCGTCAGAATTATTTTTTTTCCTTCTTATTTAGTTTACTTGTGTGTGTTTTCAATCTTTCCCAAGTGTATAAGTGTTCGTCTCGAAGCAAACCCAGTTTCTTACTTCTTAGAATGGGCTAACTGCCATTGACCAAATCTTGATTCTCGAAGAAAATATCTCATTGCTAAGCTTATTTTATACAAATAAAATATTTCTTTATAACTAAATTTCTCCTATTATATAAAGAATAAAGAGACGAGAGTTTGAAATGCTTATTTCATTTTTAGTTATAGTACATTGCATAGATTATGGAAATTCAGATCTTTAAAGTTGAGTTCGTCAATGTCTTTAGAATCATTTTTATTTAGCATAACTTATGCTGCATAAGCCTATATTAGTTAATGTTCACGAAATATTTTCGTTTAGGTCAACTCTCAAGTTGTTTTATACATGTGCTTTTTTTTTTTTTAACATCTGTGCATATTTGTCTATGTTAAAATACATTCATGTGCATACTAATTAACAAACAAAATAAAATAAAAAACCTTAACATATAATCGATGCTTCAAAAGAAAAAATAATAATCATAACTAAACTGTAACGGGAAAATTAATTTGCTTTCGTGTTCTATAATCCCAAACTATACACACAATAGTCTTATCTTATCGACCCAATTTAATTTTCCCAACTACTTACTCCTAATTGATACAAAATAAAAGATTTCTTACTATAGCCTTATATTAAACAAAATATCTATGATTTCGATATTATATATATACGAACATCACTCTCCTTCACCATATATGTCTCTCATCAATCTTTCTATACAACAAAAACAAAAAGCCTAAACCGAGAAAATGGAAGCCCTAAACCCAATCTTAACCGGCTACGCCGTGGCCGCCCTAATGATGTACGCTCTTTGGTTCTATTTCCTGTCCCGGAGACTAACCGGTCCCAAAGTCTTACCGTTCGTAGGAAGCTTACCGTTTCTAATAGCAAACCGAAGCCGAATCCACGATTGGATCGCTGATAATCTCCGAGCCACTGGTGGTACGTATCAAACATGCACAATGGTGATACCTTTCGTGGCCAAGACGCAAGGGTTTTACACCGTAACGTGTCACCCAAAAAACGTCGAGCATATCCTTAAGACAAGATTCGATAACTACCCGAAAGGTCCGATGTGGCGAGCTGCTTTCCACGATCTGTTAGGACAAGGAATCTTCAACAGCGACGGTGACACGTGGCTTATGCAACGTAAGACTGCAGCACTTGAGTTCACTACTAGGACTCTTAGACAAGCCATGGCTCGATGGGTTAACGGGACTATCAAGAACCGTTTATGGCTTATATTAGACCAGGCGGTTCAGGACAACAAACCGGTTGATCTTCAAGATTTGTTTTTGAGGTTGACTTTTGACAACATTTGTGGTTTAACATTTGGGAAAGACCCGGAGACGCTATCACCGGATCTTCCGGAGAATTCGTTCTCAGTCGCGTTTGACACCGCGACCGAGGCTACTCTAAAGAGGCTTCTTTACACCGGTTTCGTATGGCGTATTCAGAAAGCCATGGGGATTGGATCTGAGGATAAACTCAAGAAAAGCCTTGAAATCGTTGAGACTTACATGAACGATGCCATCGAGGCTCGAAAAAACTCACCTTCCGATGATCTTTTATCGCGTTTCTTAAAGAAACGTGACGTTGACGGTAAAGTTCTTCCAACGGATGTTCTTCAGCGTATCGCGCTCAACTTTGTTCTCGCAGGTCGTGACACATCTTCTGTGGCCTTGAGCTGGTTCTTCTGGCTCGTCATGAATAACCGGGAGGTGGAAACGAAGATCGTTGAAGAGTTATCAACGGTTCTGAAGGAGACACGTGGTGATGATCAGGAGAAGTGGACGGAGGAGCCGTTAGAGTTCGACGAGGCAGATAGGCTCGTTTATCTCAAGGCTGCTTTAGCTGAAACGCTGCGTTTATACCCTTCCGTGCCTCAGGTGAAAATATAATCATTTAATTTTTATTTTATTTTCATTGTTGGAAACATCATACGTAACGCTTATGGCCAGAATAGATTTGCATAAAAGACATAAAACTAACATAGACATTAATTAATCATTATAGAAATGATGATTTATGCCTGAAAATGTATATAACCTTGTATAGAAGTTCCTGAATTCTGAAATAAATCTTTATAAACTAGCTAGTTGACTAAATTAATTCCATATTTTTTCCTTTTAAGTTGAATATTACGGATATTTGTCTTAGTCCCTAAGCTGCTAGCAAGTATCAACTGACTGTTACAATCATAATTAACTTTTACTTAATTTGAGTTATTTTTACCAAAAAGAATATGGCAAAATTGACGCAAAATTACATCATTTATTCATAATAAAGATCTGTGTATAACGTATTAGTAACGCTCCAAAATGACCAGGATTTCAAGTACGTCATAGACGACGACGTTTTGCCTGACGGGACTTTCGTGCCAAGAGGCTCGACGGTGACCTACTCGATTTACTCGATCGGACGTATGAAAACGATTTGGGGCAAAGATTGTCTCGAGTTCCGGCCAGAACGGTGGCTCACTGCCGATGGTGATCGGTTCGAGACTCCCAAAGATGGTTACAAGTTCGTAGCATTCAACGCCGGACCAAGGACTTGTTTGGGAAAGGACCTAGCTTACCTTCAGATGAAGTCGGTGGCTTCAGCCGTTCTCCTCCGTTACCGGCTGTTTCCGGTTCCCGGTCACCGAGTTGAGCAAAAGATGTCGCTGACACTTTTCATGAAGAACGGTTTACGTGTTTACTTGCAACCTCGTGGTGAGGTCGTTGCGTGATTAATATTAAATATATTATGGTAAATATGTTGGATGATTTGGGATGTGTTTGTCATTTGAAGTTTAAATTTTTATAAGAACAACCTACTTTTTCTAATGTTTTTCTCCACCTACAAAATATGTATTATGATATATGCACTTTTTGTGCCTTTGTTTGTTTGAGTTTGTTCAACTCTTTTTGAATAAAAGTTTTCTGGTTTAACTTCGAGAGTAAATTTAATAGAATTAGTGGACTTAAATTTAGATTAATACCAATGTCGTCACGTAAGTGGGAATTAATTTGAGACTAATCTCTAAAGTCTAAATCAACCACTTAATTACTTGAACAACATAACGTAAGATGAAAATAACCAAACAAAATGAAGGATTTAACTATGATTCGAAGAAAAAAGTAGCTAGCACATAAACCTTAATTATTTTGATACGAGAAGCAGCTTGAAACATATGATCTATAGAAAATTCTAAGAAGATTAAAGGACTAAATTATTAAAACAAGGAAGAGAAAGATAGATAGAATGATCATATAACATCACATGATCATGGGTGTAGCTAGAACAATGGGAAGCAGATGTTGCTACCTTGAATAGAACCAGAGAGCATCTCTATCAGATCCATCTCTCTTCTTTCACTCGTAGAGTTAGCTTGAGGCTCAAGAAAATTGCTGTGGCCTCCCTGCTCTACGGTGATGGATGACGTGGAAGATGAGGACGACGGAAAATGAGTATTGGAGTAAGACAACGACGATGAACCATTCAACAAATACGATAGGTAGAGATCAGACGCAAGGTGGGGTGTATTCGCAGGAGCTGTGATCGTTGCATCTTGCTGATGAGTTCCAACATTTTTGTGCATGTTAGGGTTAGGGCTCTTGATCATGAACTCAGATGATGAAGACTGATTTACCTCATCCGAAGTTTGGCTCAAACCTATATTCTCAAGAGAAATCGGGTGGTTAGCAAAGATGTTTTGCAGGTAAACCAGATCTTCGTCATATGGATCGCCAAGGATCGACGATGCGGAATCTCCATCAGAGTAGATCTGATCAAGATTAGGTGTAGAAAGAACACTGATGGTGTTGTCATTCTTGTTCTCGTCACTGTTCTTGTTAACATCATTATCCTCGATGCTTTTGATGTAGTCTTGGAGAATGCATGGCCTTTTAGCGGATGGAGAGAGGTCACTATCATTGTTATCTGCGTTTGATTCGCGTTTGTGTTTACGTTTTGAATTTTGACGTCGTTTGGTTGCATTCCAATGGTTCTTGATAGAATTCTCAGTCCGTCCTGGTATGAGTTTAGCGATCTCTGCCCATTTATTCCCAATTCTCATGTGCGCTTCCACGAGAACCCTCTCTTCTTCTTCAATCCATCCATCTTTCTGAATTATTTTTTTAGGCAAAAACGTTGAGATCGAGAGACTTATGTTAGAACCCTAGATCTAGACAGACTATGTTATATGGAGATAGATCTAGAAAGAAACCTTTATATCAGGAAGGAGATGATTATGCCATCTCTCACGACATTGTTTGCCTGCTCTTCCCTCAAGTTTCTCCGATATCATTGCCCATTTCCTCTCCCCATGTTGCCTCACCAACCTTATCAACTTCCTATACACATATGTTTTGTATAAATAACGCATAACTATATGTTTTGACTCTCGTATAAGCACATGAATCAATCTACATAAAAATTGATCCATATATACCTGTCTTCTTCCGCCGTCCATTGCCCTTTGATGAGGTTCTTGTACGGTCGCTTCTTCGTACTGTTTTGATAATCTCTGGCTGCACTTTTAGTGACCACTTCTCCGATAGGGCTTCTGTTGCCACCATTAAGGACCAAGTGTTTCTCCCTCCTCGGACCAAACGTCATGTTCTCTTTGTTGTCGCTTCTAGTTTCAATCGACATTTTCGTCTTCATCACGATCGGGCGGTCTCTAGAACACTCTTGTTTCTTGGAACACAGGCCATCGCTCTTTTGGCCGTATAAGAATCTCTCCACTGCTGTCAACGGCGGCGTAGCTCCGTGGACAAGGCGCCGGTCTTCCATGGAAAAAGAAAAAGAAGAGATTAGTAGAACGGAGAGGAGAGCACAAATCAAAGGAGAGAGTTAAGCTAGCTAGTAGTAGTAATAAGGAATATGAGAAACTTAATGAGTTGCTAAATAAATTCAAACTAATGAATGACCCATTAAATTGATTTTTATTGTTTTTTATTAAACAAATAAAACTAACCTTATAGCTATCGATTTTTTTTAAAAGTTTATAGAAGAGGTAATAGAATAAAAAAAGATTATATATGACCTCCGAAGTTAAAAAAAAAATAAGCTAAGAAGACTACAAAATCTGATAACTAGAAAATATTGATATTTCTTGATTACTATAAAGATCTATTCCTATAAGTCACTAAATTTCTAATCGTTATTTTTTTCCAAAATCCTCCATATTTTCCTATTATACTTTATATGATGCCATTGTCAAGACAATATGTATCCAAAAGAATATAAGTCGATTATAGAACAATATCCAATATTTAATAAAAACCACTTGTGGCAACAAAACTCATGAATTTTAGTCTTCTTTATTCTCCTTTTGCAATATAACATATTCACTAAAAAATATCAAAATAGCAAATGCTAATAAGAAAATGGTGAGCTAATATTAAGACCGTGGAATATGCTAAGTGGTGAGCTAATCTACACACTAGCTAAGAATCGGACGGCTGATAAATATCAAAACCAATTTTGTAACTTTTGAGCTTCATCTCTCTCCGACAGTAACTAACTAAATGGGAATTAAGAGGAGGGAGAAAAAGGCGGGAAGGATTAGTGGGCTAATAACTTAATATTATTAGCTAATGGTTAATAAAATTAAAAATACTCAGATTTCTAAAAGACGATCACATCCTCGTGGGAAAAAACTAGACGTAAAATGTGAGTAGGGTAGTTTAGGAACTCCTGAAATGATAGCTTTTGTAAAACTGTAACGGATGAAGTGGTTAATGGAAGGAATATTAATGGCAATCTTTATGCCGCCAAATATTAACATGGTAATATAGTTATGCAATTAATTAATTAATTAGTTGACTACAATTATTTCGAAGGATAAATTTAGGAGTCGTCTTAGCCCATCCAACAAAATTAAGCAATATTCGAATAATTAGTTGCTAACGTATTTTTAGAAAAAAATATTCAACAATCTGTCGTTTCTATACATTTTTCATTAATGTTGGTTCAATAAAACTATTATTTGGGGAAGTATTGTGCTTATTTACTGGGCTTAAATACAAATTAGACGGGCTTAATGAAATATGTACTCATTTGATTTACAATATTTCTTGGCTTTCTGCAAGAAGATTGCATGTTTGATGTACCGAGTTTCCAACTCGCTTGAAGGTTATTATTACAAGAATTACGTTTTTGGATTGTTTTTGATGAATAAATGAAGTTTTCAGCAAAACAAATCAGTTGTTTTTTAATTTCCTCGTTACTCTTTTCAAGGCAAACTTAGGAGAAAAACAGAGCAGAGCCAAATTGTTATCTACTCAATTTCAGCTCAACTCCAACAAACAACAAAAGCATACTATGTAGGTTTTTTCAATCCTCAGAGATTTGCATCATCTTGTTGATTTTTATAGGAAGCCAGCAATAAGATAACGAAAACATAGAATAGAGAAACATAACAATAATATTGATTTATTATGATGATTGATGACTGGTATAAACTGATATTGCTTCATCGATCACTTACACATCAGTATAAACAACAATGGGGCTTCTCACGTTATGTGTTCCATCAGACCATATTAGATTTGCAGACAAAGGCACATTTGGGTCGAGATTGCTACCCGTAACCGTCACTGTGAAAGACTGTTTCTCGTTCACAGACTTCATAGATAGAACACTAGGGGAGACCTCAACGCTGAATTTAGTTCCGTGACCTGCAAGTACCTTTGATTTGTATGTAGAGTTGGGAGCACCTACGTTAGTGACGGTTCTGTTGAAAGTGACGGTGAAAGAGCTATTAGATTCCGATAGTTTAGCCGACATGCCGACATGGAAGGATAGTTAAGGTTTCTTTGTAAGGTTTTTTCAGTGCAAGTGATGGCTTCACCGGTGATGAGTTTCAGGATAGTGGCATTGTAGTTCATGCCGCAGAGAAAGGCTATGTGGTCTGCTTTGTCCAGTTCATAGACGAGTCCAGGATTAAGAGCGGCTACTGGGTCGACATGTCCAGCTCCATAAGCAAACTCGGTCGATGTAAACCCAGTTCCAGTAGCATTCATCGGCCAAGCTGCGGAGATTAATTAAAAGACCGAATAAGAAGAATAAGGTTGCAAAAAAAAGAAAGAAAAAAGAAGAAGAATAAGTTTACTTGTTGGACAAGAAAGTAGTATTTTCTTACCGGTTGTCATGATGGCAGATTGAATCATGGAAGGAGACCATTCAGGGTAAAATGTCTTAACGTAGGCGGCCACACCTGCAACGTGAGGACAAGACATCGAAGTTCCGGCAAGTACGGAATAGTTTACACGTCTGGTGTCATTCTCTTTTTTAATAAGTGGTGTAAGTGAAGCCACAGGTGAATAGGCAGCGAGGATCTCCACTCCTGGTGCTGTTATATCCGGCTGCAACCATTGTCTAGGGTTAGAAACCAAGAGAGTAATAGCAAGACCAAGATCGTTTAGTATATATATATACTTTGAGAATATCAGCAGCGATGGTGTTTGGACCGCGGGAAGAAAAAGAAGCGATTTTAGGAGCTGCCTGATTAAATATTGCCTCAGTTTTCAGAACTGTCGCTTCTGGAGACCTGAGAAAACAAACACATGGATAAAGACGTACGTCGGAGCATTACCTATATAAAACGTATAAAACAGAGTGAAGATTGTTCGTTACTTTGTGGAGTTAATGTAAGAGACAAGAGAATCAAATTCATCTTGTGATAGAGCAGAGAAGGGCAAAACGTGGATGCCCGCATAGTCTAGTTCAGGGTCTTTAACAATGCATGCAACAGCTCCCATCGATATAGCTCTTTTCAGACCATCAGGATTACTGCATACCAAGATCTTCCCCTTCACCAAGGACTTATCTAGACACTTTGCCAAGCATTTCCTGCAAAAGAGATCATATCGTAGTTAGAACGATCCACGGATGTCTAGCTTTATCTTTATCGTCCCAAGTAAGATTGAGTTTCTTGGGGAGCAAGTTACTCGGCAGATTCCTCGTCACAGGCAGATGACAAAGCAGCAGATTTTCCGTACACAAGAGGGTACTTCTTTCCTTTCATATCAAAAGCATCCACTGACTTACCCTGTTGATGAGAAAGAACAGAAGAATCATTGGTAACTAAAGAGACAAAGATTACTATGAACGTAGAAATAAGAACGTTTCTCGATACTTACGACAAGTGTCTTGCCGTTCCCGAGAACAACTTTGTTGACAAACCCACGGTTCGTGATGCTGGCTGCAACGGTTAAGATCCATGGTGCTACTGCTGAGACTGTTCTCGGCCTCGGACCATCATTACCAGCCGATTCCACAGTGAGGATTCCCTTGGCCATAGCGTGGAAAGTCCCGATAGCGATTGGTTCCTGTTCGAACGGGGTTATATGTCCCACAATAGAGATAGTGATGAGGTCAACACCATCGGCGATGGCATCATCGAATGCAGCCAGTATAGCTTCTGACGTACACCCGTTTACGAGACAGACTTTGTAAGCTGCGATTCTAGAGGCTGGAACGGCACCTCTCACCGTGCCATTGCCGATTCCAAAGAAGCTTGTGCCTGCAACAGCATTTCCACCTGCCGTGGACGCTGTGTGTGTACCGTGGCCAATAGTATCCCTAGCACCTTTACCTGTGTAGTCTCTAGCCCCTATCAATTTGCTGAAAAACCAACAATAACTAATTGATCTCTGCCCAAAACAGTCCTGATCTTCGAATGGGTCCATCTGATCACACTTACATAATATAATCTTAAAAGCGATAAAATAAGAGAATTACTTGTTGCAAGTGAAGTTTTTGCCACCGGAACAAACACCTTTCCATTTCTTTGGAGGACGACCAAAGCCTTTGTCAGAGAAGCTCTCGGATTCCGGCCAAATCCCAGTGTCGATGACGCCGATGATAGTATCACTTTCTATGGCCAAGTTTCGCTTTCGCTTCCGGCCAAATCCCAGTATTCTTTCCTTCCTTTAGTCCCATGAAGTCCCAAGACGCAGTCGTTTGGATTTGTATCTTCTGGCTCGGAAACACAGACACAACTCCTTCCATTTCTAAGAAAAAAAACATAAATTGGTTTTAATGATCTAACCTTTAAAATCATGTCAACCTAAGTATGTCTCAATCAAAGAACACTCACCGGCTACTCGTTCTCGTTCTGACTCAGTGAGTCGGGCCGCGAACCCGTTGAAACTCCTCTTGTAACTTCTCACCAAACGACCTTCAATCGAACTAGAGTATACATATGTATGTATCACTTGTTAATTAGAATCCTCATAACGTAAACTTATTTTAACTTCTCAATGATTCGAGAATTAAGGAATCAATTAAATCGCACCTTTCTCCGATGACCTCTTGAAGAATACTCATATGATGCGACATTGGTGTGTATTCCAGTCGAGACGGAAGTGAGCCCATGTAGACAACATAAACCTTCATGGATTATCATTATGTATGATGATGGATCATGTAATAGGGAGAAACAAAAATCTCAATAATCTTAATAAATTATAAGAGCTCACTTGTTCATCTTGGGGATCATCTGTGACTGCTGAGACTGAACTCAAGAACGAGACAAGGACACATGATAGGAGACAAAAGGAAGTTGCTCGTTTGGCCATCTTTTTTTTTTTTTTTTTTAAATATCTCTGTTTCTATGGAGATCACAATATGATAGGATGTATATATATTAGAAATAATGCCTAAACCTTGTCAAGAAAAAAATCTTAATTTAACTCTTATGATTCTGTTTTTTTAATTATAATATCTAGTATTACCATAATTTTAATGAATTTCTATCAAATGATATCATTGTATATTGACCAAAACTTCAATTTCTGGTAACATTGCATTTACTTGTTTAGGAAACCTGCATATCTAATGTTTAATTTTTCACATCTATTTTGAACTCAATTTATTTTTGTTTTTCAACCTCTTGCTACAAACCAAAACATTATATTACAACTGATATTTTTTCTCGTTGCTGTTATTTTCATGCTGCTAAACAATTGACATAATAAGAAGAAATATAATATGTGAGTTGATACGAAGGATTCAAACATAAACACTGACACTGCAACGGGCGGTGCGGAATAAAATAATTTATTTGCTGTTTTTATTGATTATTTATTACTTACAAGGCTTTATACCTATTAGTCACTAAATTTCAAATTAATATACTTTCAAAATGTTCTCAAATTAATATGACGCCAAGGGCCTTACTGGATTAAAGATTTGTGGGAATTTCGTGGAATTTAAATTTTATTTTAAAAGTCGATTATAGAACAATATCTGAAGGTTGAACCAAAAAAAAAACACAATATCTGAATATTATTTTTGTAAAGACCACTTGTTTGGCTACAAAACTCATGAATTTTGGTCTTCTTTGTCTTCATTTTTCAATATAATTAACATGTTCACTAAAAATATATAAATAACACATGCTTATAATCAAATGTGAGCTGATATTAAGACCATGGGATATGCCAAGTGGTGTGAAAGGAGCTAATCTAAACATCAAAGCCATATTTGTAACTTTTGAGCTTCATCTGAGTCATCTCTCTCCGACAGTAACTAAATGGGAATGGGAGTTAAGAGGAGGGAGAAAAGGCGGGAAGGATTTGGGTTAATCTTATTACTTAGTATTAGCTAATGGTTATTTAAATTAAAATACTCACTAAGA
>CM051392.1:3578574-3839110 GCA_028015245.1 Cardamine occulta
TTTTGAAAAGACGATCACATCCTCGTGGGGGAAAAACGTAGAATATGAATAAAGGGTAGTTTAGGAACTCCTCAAATGAGAACTTTTGTAAATTTGTAACGGACGAAGTAGGTGAATGGTAATTTATTTGCCGCCAAATAAAAACATGGTCATTTAGTTATGCAATAGCTTATAAGTTGACTACAATTATTTATTTCGAAAGATAAATTTAGGAGTATAAGCCCATCGAAAAGTATTAAGTAATATTCGAATAATTAGTTGCTAACATATTTTGAAAACAAAATTTTCAACAATCTTTCGTTTCTCTACATTTTTATCAATGTTGGTTCAATACAATTATTATAAGGGCCAATATTTTGCTTCCTTACTGGCCCATTATAAAAATTAAAAGGGCTTAGTGAAATACTATTTTTTTTCTTCATATTGAACTGTACCCGTTTTAGTATTTGTAGGTGTTCACGTCTGTTATCAAGTTAATGCAATCAAGGGTGCGTGGATTATTACCATCTCTTTTTTTTTTTTGAAAATTTGGATTATTACCATCTCTTTTTAAAAAAATTTGGATTATTACCTCCTTTTTTTTTTACAGATAAAACGTGACGAAAGAAGTTATGGAATTTAAGGTGGAATATTCCCTATCATTAATTCTCTCAAGATGGTGAAAAAAGAAAAAATATGATAAAGTTCATGTTAAGATGACAATACATGTTTTTAACAACAAAAAAAAAAAGATGACAATAGTATGAATGTACGTTCTATTCTAAAAGAGGTATATGGATTATGGATACCCTATAATTTCACAATATGATCGGCATACGGAGTTAGAATGTTAGATAAATTGAGCTTCACAGTCAATGCTACCAATAAAACTTATACATGGATAATTAATAAATTAATTAAATGTTTATTATAAAACTTTGGATCTATAAATAGTGTAGCTAATGCGCAAATTTATTCATTGCAATCAATAACAAGTTCAACTATCAACAAGATGAAGCTCTCTCTTCTCTCAGTCATTCTCATCGCGTTACTCCTCACAGGTTAGCAGCACTCTACTACCAGTTACCTCATTACACATTAACTCTTTCTCTCAAAAGTTGTTACCTCCTTGTTTCAGGTCAGAGTCCGACGAACGCGAAACCAAATGTCAAAGGCGGCGTCAAAGTTGTAAACCCTCCGATCCCTTGTACGCAAGATGACTGCGGCTTCGTCTGTCGCCACCCGGAGCTTCTGCCCTACGGCTGCCCCGGAGTTGACTGCTTCTGCCTCCAGCCCTGATAAGGAATATACGGAGATAATATTAAGTTATAAATGTTATTTTTCGTATAAAATGAATAAAATAAAGTTGATTTCTATCTTCAGTTTCATCTTAATTTTTTATTTCGAGCTTAAATTTCTTCTCATCGGCTTTCATTGGCGAAAAATGGTAAACAAAGTTCAATACTTCAGATCTGTAGTAAACAAAGATGGTCCGAATCGTGAGTCTTAGGAGTTGGAACATAATCTTACGACCGTGTTTATCGTCTCACATAACCTCAATGGCTTTAATTACAACCAATGGTTAATTGCTATGATGGATACTAATTTAGATGCCAAAAATTAACTGAGAAAAATAAAAATAAAAATTAACTGAGCTTTGTGGATTGAACATTTGCTAAGACCTTTGGAAGCTGATATATAGTATGTTTAAGATTTGGCGTAGATGCAACAATATTGTCAAATCTCGGTTACTGAATGTGTGATGCGGCTCAAGTTTGGAATGATCTTTCCAGAAGATTTCGTGTTAGTAATCTGCCAATGATAATGGTTTCAAATTGAATCCAAATTAGTGACAATACATCCGTCAATTTTGACCAAAAATAAAATAAAATACAAAGATATCATCTATACAACTGTATTTAACCACACGGTTACTTTTCTTTAACCACAGTTTTTTTGGTTAAAGTAAAAAAAATATTGTTTTTAACCAAAATGTTACTTGTATTTAATTAAATTTAATTAGTAGTATTTGTCATTTTCAACCCTACCTATATTAGTATCTGTTGGTGGTCACCTCTGTTTTAAAAGTTAATAATTTTTACCGCTCAAATTACTAAATTAGTGCAGTAAGCTTCTAGTTTCAGTTTCTAAGAAATTGGGATCTGCATCTGTACCATACCATGTGTGGATTATTACTTTTTTCACTCTAACTGATCCAACAGATAAAACGTGGAAAAGAAAAAAATTATGGAATTAAGGTGGAATATTCCCTCCCATTTGATAGACATAAATGATAAATTCATGTACTATTCTAAAAGAAGCATACGGAAACCGCATATTATTTCACTATATAGTTGGCAGACGGAGTATTAGATATATTAATTAATCTATTATATCTAAAACGAGTGGAACTATATCAAATAGTAGTCTTTAATATTTGTTTTATGAAAGTATTGTTTTTATTAATAGATAGTTTAAGTTTATATTGTAAGAGATTTCAATTAAAAAATCCTTTAAGAACTCTTTGACTAAATTATTAATGAAGATCCCCTTTAAATAAGAAAATTTAATAGAAAAATTTCTTAAATATCGACCGACCAACTTAAACCCTTCAACTTCAATTAAATTTGTTAGTGAAAACCCCATCAAATAAAAATTTGTTAGTGAAAAGAAGAAATTATTGGTTTGGTTTGAAGCAGAGTTTTCTTCTTTTGGGGTTTGTTGCAGAATGGGCTTGTTATTGTCACGCTGGCCCATTTGTTCTGTTTTGTCATTTCCTGATTAGACGGCGCTTTGAGCTATCTGAGCTTGAGCCTTGACTAAAGCAGCCAAAGTGATGTCGTTTGGTCCTGTCTGAGACTGAATTGGTGAAGTAACCTTGATACAACTTAGGATTTTCATGTTAAAGAGTAAAATGTTAAACTCCGTTTTATTCGTTTCCATGGACTGAACATATGACCAACTGTTGATAGACTGACGAAGATGCAGCAGTTGTCAGAGTAGAGTT
Source organism: Cardamine occulta (assembly GCA_028015245.1). Classification (NCBI taxonomy): domain Eukaryota; kingdom Viridiplantae; phylum Streptophyta; class Magnoliopsida; order Brassicales; family Brassicaceae; genus Cardamine; species Cardamine occulta. The sequence goes on from CM051392.1 coordinate 3,581,561, forward strand.
TAACTCGATACAGCAGCAAACAATAGATGCTTTATGTTAGTGTCGTTTTGCAAGTCCTTAACTTTGGTTTTATGCTTTATGCCATGTAGGAAGATAAAGAAAGACTCAACGAGCAGTTACATCAGATGGCTGTTGCACTTGAAAAAGCAAAAGCTTCTTAGTTCTTATGGAACTCTCTCAAGGTTGCTATCATTATTGAAGTTAACTTCAACCAAACTCTTGTTGGTGAAAATTGTTTCAAGGAAAACTTACGAAAAAAACAGAGCAGAGCCAAATTGTTTTCTACTCAATTTCTCCAACTCTCAGCTCAACTCCAACAAACAACACAAACATACTATGGGCCCTAAGTGGTTCCGCATTAATGATCAGTTTATTAGAAAAAAACCAGCATAGCATAGCGACACATGGAACATCTTCTCACAGAAAAGGACACAGCAACATAAGAAGAACTAAAATGGTTTGTTTTGACGATAGTGACGATGCTGGTAGAAAGATGTAAACTGATGTGGCCTCATTAGTTACCATCAGTATATATAAACAACAATGGGGCTTCTCACCTTATGTGTGCCATCAAACCATATTAGATTTGCAGACGAAGGCACTTTTGCGTCGAGACCGCTGCCAGAAACAGTTACCGTAAAAGACTGCTTCTCATTCACCGATTTCATAGACAGAACACTTGGCGAGACCTTAACACTGAGCTTATATCCGTGATTTAGAACAATCTTTGATTTGTATGTTGAGTTGGGGGTACCGAGGTTGGTGACAGTTCTTTTGAAAGTCACGGTGAATGAGCTATTAGATCCTGAAAGGTTAGCCGACATCGAAGGATAGTTGAGGTTTCTTGGTAAGGTCTTTCCAGGGCAAGTGACGGCTTCTCCAGAAATGAGCTTAAGGGTTTCCGAAGTGTAGTTCATGCCGCAGAGAAAAGCAATGTGATCTGCTTTGTTCAATTCATAGACAAGTCCAGGATTAAGAGCTGCTATTGGGTCGACATGTCCAGCTCCATAAGAAAACTCACTCGATGCAACCCCAGTTTCAGTAGCATTCATCGGCCAAGCTGCAAAAGATTAGTTAAAAGAACGAATAAGAACAGAGTTAATAGCAAAATGGTTGCTTGTTGTACAAGAAAGTAAAAAAGCTGTGTATGAGTTTTGTTTACCAGTTGTCATGATGGCAGATTGGATTGCGGAAGGAGACCATTCAGGATGAAAACTTTTGATGTACGCAGCCACGCCTGCAACGTGTGGACAAGACATAGAAGTTCCGGACAAAACTGAGTACTTCACATGTCTTTTGTCCCACGTATCGTCGGATGGGGAAGCCAAAGGTGAAAAGGAAGCGAGAATCTCCACTCCTGGTGCTGTTACATCTGGCTACAATCCATCAACCATTGTATCTCAGACCACGAAATTAAAAAAGAAAAGAATCAAGAGCATAAAAATGTTATACCTTTAAAAGATCAACTGCAATGGTGTTTGGACCGCGAGAAGAGAAGGAAGGAACTTTAAGAGCTTTCTGATTAAAGATTGCTTCACTTTTTAGAACAGACCCTTGCGGGGACCTTAGAATACAAACACAGAGATATCAGCACAAAGAAGGATAATCTAGAGAAAATGTAAAGGTTATGAAAAATAGAGAAGATGGTATGTTACTTTGTGGAGTTAATGTAAGAGACAACAGAGTCAAAGTCATGTTGAGATAGAGACGATAGAGGCCGACGGCTAACAGAGGCATAGTCTTTGTAGTCTATATTTATGGATGCAACAGGTAATTCTAAAGTAAATGGTTTCTCGATCGCCAAGATTTTTCCCCTGACCTGAGATTCATTTTTTTCTCCTTCATAATAAACTCCGTGCAAAAGAGGATACTTTTTTCCTTTCAAATCAAAAGCATTCACCGATTTCCCCTTTTAAGACAAAAAAAAAACAAACAAAAGAGTCATTCGTATTTGAAAATGACAAAGTTACTATGATGATAGGAATAAGAGTGTTACTTGATACTTACGACAAGTGTCTTGCCGTTCCCGAGAACAACTTTGCTGACAAACCTACGGTTAGTAGTGCTGGCTGCAACAGTTAAGATCCACGGTGCTACGCTTACCACTGATCCTGGACCTGGACCAGAGTTACCGGCTGAGTGCACAGTGAGAATCCCTTTGGCCATTGCGTGAAAAGCCCCGATCGCAATCGGGTCTTTCTCGTACATGCGGGGATTGTCGTCCCCGAGAGAGATGCTGATGAGGTCAACACCATCAGCTATCGCATCATCGAACCCAGACAGTATAGCTTCCGTCCTACACCCTAAGTCAGTGCAGACTTTGTAAGATGCGAGTCTAGAGGCTGGAACGCCACCTCTAGCCGTTCCATTGCCAATTCCAAAGAAGCTTGTGTTGGGGACTGCATTTCCAGCCGCTGTGGATGCTGTGTGTGTACCATGGCCTACACTGTCCCTAGTGCCTTCGCCTGTGTAGTCTCTTGCTCCGATCAACTTGCTGAAACATTGTAAACGCATCAATCTCTGCCTAAAACAATAATACTAATCTTCTAAGAGAGAAAAATAAGAGAATTACTTGTTACAAGTGAAGTTTTTGCCACCGGAACAAACACCTTTCCATTTCTTTGGAGGAGGACCAAAGCCTTTGTCAGAGAAGCTCTCAGATTCCGGCCAAATCCCAGTGTCGATGACTCCGACGATAGTATCACTCTCTATGGCCAAGTTTCGGTTTTTATTTTTTCCCTCCTTTAGCCCCATGAAGTCCCAAGATGCCGTTGTTTGCAGTTTATAGTTCTTGCTCGGGAACACAGACACAACTCCCTCCATTTCTAACAACACAAAAAGGGTTTATAAAATATTTTAAAACTTTAAAAAACTTTTCAACATAAAATGTTAACTCGATTGAAGAACACTCACCAGCTACTCTGTCTCGTTCTGACTCTGTGAGTCGGGCCGCAAAACCATTAAAACTCCTCTTGTAACTTCTCACCAAACGACCTTCTTCGACCGAACTAGAGTAAACATATGCGCGTGCATAGCACTTATTATAATCATAACATAAACTAATTATAACAGTAGAATTAATGATTCAATTAAATCGCACCTTTCACCGGTGGCCTCTTGCAGAATACTCATATGATGAGACATTGGTGTGTATTCCAGTTGAGACGGAAGTGAACCCATATAAACAACATACACCTTCATGGATTATCATCATCATTATCATCTGTATAACAGGGAGAAACAAAATATATTGACAATTATTATATATAGATTAATTAATATACTTGTTTATCTTGAGGGTCATCTGTCACTGCTGAGACTAAACTTAAGAACAAGACAAGGAGACATGAGAAGAGATCATAGGAAGCTGCTAGTTTCGCCATCTTTTTCTTATAAACTGAATGAAAGTTTACTCTAATTTCTCTGTTTATATGGAGATTAACATATAAAATTGCACAATTTCTCTGTTTATATGGTAATTTTAATATTACCAGCTACATATAAAATCTAACATTATAAAATCTAATATTACCAGAATGACAATGTTAATGATATTTGGTAACATTGCACAATTTTAGAAAACATATCTAAGGTTTTATCTGTCCCATCTATTTTGAACTCAATTTCCTTTCGTTCTTTCAAATACTTGGTAAGAATCAAAATACGTATTTGAATGACATGTTGACAACTGTAATTGTTTTCTCGTTCGTTTTGTACTCTCTAGTTTTTTTTTTTTTTTTTTTTTGGGTCAAACGTCTTCTTTCTTTTGCATTTTGCATTATAATTGACATAATCAGAAAAAAATATATGAACAGCAAGGCCATAGTTTATAGGTTTAGGCGTTTAGTTTGGAAACAGGCCCATTTGTAAACATATCTGACCCAAAAAAGCATTCATCAGCTGCATTTCTGATATGAATTCTGCTTCTTGTTTATGGAACTTTGGATTCTTGATAATTGAGATGATTGAGGATATACTGATAAGTATAATTCAAATAGATGCAAAGCTCTCTGAAACTATGAAACGAGAACAAAACACTAATGTAAAATAAGAAACACTACAACAACAATCTTATGATGATTGATGACTATGGGGAACTGATAAAGGCCTTAAACTTTAACATCAGTATAAACAACAATGGGGCTTCTTACGTTATGTGTGCCATCTGACCATATTAGATTTGCAGAAGAAGGTAGTTTTCGATTGAGATTGCTGCCTGTAACAGTCACCCGTGAAAGACTTCTTCTCGCTCACCGTCTTAAAAGCCAGAACACTCGGCGTGACCTTAATGCTGAGCTTAGATCCGTGATTTATCACAATCTTTGAACTGTATGTAGAGTTGGGGGTACCGAGGTTGGTGACGGTTCTGTTGAAAGTCACTGTGAAGGAGCTATTAGATCCTGTAATTTTAGCCGACATTGAAGGGTAATTGAGGTTTCTTGGTAAGGTTGTTCCACTGCAAGTGACGGCTTCACCAGAAATGAGTTTAAGGGTTTACGAAGTGTAGTTCAAACCGCAGAGAAAGGCGATGTGGTCTTTTTTGTCCAATTCATAGACAAGTCCAGGATTAAGAGCAGCTACTGGGTAAACATGTCCAGCTCCATAAGAAAACTCGGTCGATGAAACCACCCCAGTTCCAGTAGAATTCATCGGTAGAGCTACAAAGATTCATTAAGAGACGGTATAAGAACAGAGTTGCCAACAAAGGTTACTTGCGTGACAAGAAAGTAAAAGCTGGATATGATTTGTTGTTGACCGGTTGTCATGATGGCAGATTGGATCACAGAAGGAGACCATTCAGGATGAAAAGTCTTGATGTATGCAGCCACGCCTGCAACATGTGGACAAGCCATAGAAGTTCCAGACATAACAGAGTAATTCACATGTCTTGGGTCACTCGTTTCACTAGATGGTGAAACCAAAGGTGAATAGGCAGCGAGAATCTCTACTCCTGGTGCTGTTATATCTGGCTGCAATTAATCTACCATTACCTCTCTGACCGCATACAAAAGAGAACCAAGATCCTAAAAAAGTTTCGTATAAGTACCTTGAGAAGATCAACAGCAACAGAGTTTAGACCGAGAGCTGAGAAATAAACAACTTTAGGAGCTGCCTCATTAAAAATTGCTTCACTTTTTAGAACAGTCCCTTCTGGTGACCTGAGAAAAGAAAACACAGAGATAAGGAAATAGAATAGTGTGAAGGTAAAGCGTATCACACAGAGTTAAGCTCGTTGGTTACTTTGTGGAGTTAATGTAAGAGACGATAGAGTGATAGTCCTCTTGTGAGAGAGCAGAGATGGGAAAAGTGCTGACTTCAGCAAAGTCTTTGTAGTCTCTATATATGGATGCAACAGCTATTCCTGAACTAATTGAATTATATTCGCTCACCAAGATTTTTCCCTTGACCAGAGATGCATTACTAATTCCTTCAATAAAATCACCGTACACAAGAGGATACTTCTTTCCTTTCAAATCAAAAGTATTCACTGATCTCCCCTATTAAGACAAGAAACACAAAAGAGTCATTCGTAACTGAAAGGGACGACAAAGATACTATGAATAAGAGTGTTGCTTGATACTTACGACAAGTGTTTTGCCGTTTCCTAAAAGAACTTTGGTGGCAAACCTACGGTCTGTGCTGCTGGCTGCGACGGTTAATATCCACGGTGCTACGCTTATGACTGAGCTTGGAATCGGACGTACAGGCTGCTTGCACAGTGAGAATCCCTTTGACCATAGCGTGAAAAACCCCGATGGCTATCGTGTCATGCACGTAAGAAGCACTAAGAAATCCGACAGAGACATTGATGAGGTCAACACCATCTGCAATTGCGTCATCGAACGCAGACAGTAAATTTGCCGAGCTACACTCTTTCTCGGTACAGACTTTGTAAGCGGCGATTCTTGAATGTCGATAGCGATATCTAAATTGATTATAACTAATCATGACTAGAGATTAATGAATAATGAACTAGTTAACAAAAATAAAAGAGTGGAGAATTAACTAATTAATACTCCCTCTATTTCATTTTATTTGTTGTTTTAAGGTTTTGCACACTATTTAAGAAAACAATAAAATTCTCTATTTTATCCCTCATTAATACACCAAACAAATTTTTTCATTGGTTATTACATTAAATACTAAGGGTAAAAATATAATTTTTTATCAAAAAATTAAATTGGAAATCCAAAACAACACTTATTTCGTAACAAAAAAAAAATCTTAAAACTACAAATAAAGTGAAACAGAGAGAGTAACACCTTTCTCCGGTGACTTCTTGAAGAATACTGATGTGATTCGACATTGGTATGTAGTTCGGTTGAGACGGAAATGAACCCATGTAGACAACATACACCTTAAATTGGGAAGGTATCGTTATCTCTACAATTTAACTCTTATTGAATAGACAAAACCAATGTTTTTAGAGCCGGACCAGAAGGGCAGACCGGAAAGTTTTACGGGTCACCGACCCAACCCGAATAAATTATCGGTTAACGAGTTTAAAATTTAATAATTATTTTATTCAAAAAAAAAAAATATACACCTTAAATGATTATCAATAATTTATCATCAATCATCATCATTTATAGATCATATGAAAACATAAAATATATTGATAATTACTATAAGAAATAATATACTTGTTTATCTGGATTATCATCTGTGACCGCTGAGACTGAACTCAATAACAAGATGAGGACACATGAGAGGAGACAAAATGAAGTTGCGAGCAACTTCGCCATTTTCTTATAAAATGAATACGAAATGAGTTAAAGGTTACAGCAACGTTTTGATTTCTATGGATCAACATGACAGGAAGTATAATTAGTAGAAATCATCCATGAACATTGTCAAGGAAAACAATGTAAATTAAATCCTCTGATTCGGTCTCTTTGATTAGCGTATTTCTCTGAATCTGTTTTATGCTTATTTCAATATGATATCCGTATCAAATGGTATCACTGTCGTAACATATTTAGGAAACATATCCACGGTTGTGTCAAATATAACTATTTTTGTTTATCAACTTTCCTTTTCAAAAAATTTCATTAAAAATATACTTTCTTTTTCAAAAAAAAAAAAAATTCATTACAAACAGGTGAACAAATGATTTGTTTGTTCATTTTTATTCTTAATGACTAAACAAGTATAATTGTTAAAAGAAAATGAAAATATTCTTACCTTTTTTTGCCGTGTGGTATAAAGATAATTAATATTTTTTATCCAAAAGATCATTGTAATTGATTAATCTATAGTTTAAAAATAAAATAAAGAGCAATTTTCTTAGTTACGTCCGAATGAATATATATATAATAGAGAAATTAGTAGACGTGGTTACGTGAAAGTTAAAATATCTTTTATATTATCAAACACAAACCACTAAATTATACTATCTCTCTTCCTTTTATTTTTTGAAATAATTTGGATTTCTGTTCCTTTTTTAAAGAGTTTTCACATATATTAACAAATAATGAATATTTAGTTATACCTATATTATTTAAATAACATTTGCAAATATAATTAATTATCATCTTTATTCTTAAACTTAAAGATGTCCACTGATGATGCATAACTTAAGTTACAACTGATGTTGTATAATCAGTATAATAAACAACAATGGGACTTCTCACGTTATGTGTACCATCATACCAGATTAGATGTGCAGATGAAGGCAATTTTGGGTTGATATCGCTGCCTGAAACAGTCACTACAAAAGATTGCTTCTCATTCACTGACTTCATTGATAGAACACTAGGTGAAACCATGACTTTGAGTTTAGATCCTTGGCCTAAAACAACTTTTGATTTGTATGTTGAGTTAGAGGTACCGACGTTGGTGACAGTTCTATTGAAACTCACGGTGAAGGAGCAATCATATTTCGGCAATTTAGCTGACATTGAAGGATAGTTTAGGTTTCTTGGTGAGGTCTTGTCAGTGCAAGTGACAGCTTCACCGGCGATGAGTTTCAGGGTAGTTGCACTGTAGTTCAAGCCGCAGAGAAATGCGACGTGGTCAGATTTGTCCATTTCATAGACGAGTCCTGGATTTAAAGCTGCTATTGGGTCAACATGTCCAGCTCCATAAGCAAACTCTGCCGATACGCCATCAGTTCCAGTAGCATTCATCGGCCAAGCTACAAAGATTAGTTTAAAAACCGAATAAGAATAGAGTTATCAAGAAAACGGTTACTTGTGGTGCAAGAAAGTAAAAGTTGGATATGATTTTGCATACCGGTTGTCGTAATAGCAGATTGGATCCTGGAAGGAGACCATTCAGGATGAAGAGTCTTGACATACGCAGCCACACCTGCAACGTGTGGACAAGCCATCGAAGTTCCTGAGATAGCAGAGTAGTTCACACGTCTTTTGTCCCTCTTTTCTGAAGACGGTGAAGCCAAAGGTGAATAGGCAGCGAGAATCTCCATTCCTGGTGCTGTTATATCCGGCTGCAATTCAATAAACCAACGTCTCTCAGACCAGAAAACAAAGGAGAACCATGCAAGATCATAAAAATGTTATATACACCTTAAGAAGATCAACCGCCACAATGTTTGGACCACGAGATGAAAATGCAGCAACTCTAAGAGCTGCCTGATTAAAGATTGCTTCACTTTTTAGAACAGTCGCTTTTGGGGACCTAAGATAAGACAAACACACATATATATATATATATATATATATATATATATATATAAAGACAAAGAAGAAGAATCCAGAGCAGATGGTAAGAGTATGAACACAGAGAAGATTCGTTCGTTACTTTGTGGAGTTAATGTAAGAGACGAGAGAGCCAAAGTCGTCTAGTGAAAGAGAAGAGACTGGCCAAGGGGAAACTGAGGCATAGTCTTTTTTGTCTCTAAATACAAATGCAACAGCTGCTTCTGAACCAACCGCAGGACTACACACAGCGATCTTTCCCTTCACCAGAGATTCATTATTACTTCTTCGTAGACAAGAGGATACTGTTTTCCTTTCAGATCGAAAGCATTCACTGATTTCCCCTGTTAAGGAACACAAAGAGTCATCGTATAATGAAAGGGAAACTATGATCATAAAAAACGAGAGTGTTACTTGATACTCACGGAAAGTGTCTTGCCGTTTCCGAGAACGACTTTAGTGACAATCTCACGGTTTGTGTTGCTGGCTGCAACGGTTAAGATCCACGGGGCTACGCTCCCGACTGTCTTCGGATACGGACCGTCGTTACCGGCTGCCTGTACAGTGAGAATCCCTTTGGCCATAGCGTGAAAAGCCCCAATCGCAAGCGTGTCCATTTCGTATATGGAAGGGGTGGCTCCGATTGAGGTGCTGATGACGTCGACACCATCTGCTATCGCGTCATCGAACGCAGACAATATAGATGCAGAGTCACACCCTGTCCTGGTGCAGACTTTGTAAGCTGCGATTCTAGAGGCTGGAACGCCGCCTCTTGTTGTTCCATTGCCAATTCCAAAGAAGCTTGTGTTGGGAACTGCGTTTCCAGCCACTGTGGATGCTGTGTGTGTACCGTGGCCTACGCTGTCCCTGGTGCCTTCGCTTGTATAGTCTCTTGCTCCTATCAACTTGCTGAAACATTGTGCACAGATCAATAATATTAACTTTTGTTTTCGTAGCCAAAAGATTATATGTCGAAACTCAAAACTAATAGTCTAATATCATGGTTGTTCCTGGCAAATACATCTCAAGATTCGACCAATAATACTAATCTTTAAAGAGAGAAATTAATTTAAGAGAGTTACTTGTTGCAGGTGAAGTTTTTGCCGCCGGAACAAACACCTTTCCATTTCTTTGGAGGAGGACCAAAGCCTTTGTCGGAGAATCTCTCAGATTCTGGCCAAATCCCACTGTCGAAGACTCCGACAATAGTATCACTCTCTATGGCCAAGTTGTTGGATAATTCCAATGAATTTGAAGCATTGAAGAGACATTGGAAGTGAAGATTCATGAATGGACATTGGAAATAAAGATTCATTGAACATTTTTGTTTCTAGACTTTTCAACTTCATTGTTCCTACTACTATATAAACCCTCTTTGTTGGTCTTTGTAAAACAGTTCGATTCCTATAATAAATAACAAAAGGGTTTCTCTTAGATTTGAATTGGTATCAGAGCTTGGTGAGAAGTTTCGATCAAGAAATCTAATAGAAACCGGTTACATGGAGGAGACCAATGATCAGCCACGTTCAAAGGAGATTGGATCCTCATCCATCCAATGTCCGATGCTGACTTCGACAAACTATACAGTTTGGGCGATGAGGATGAGAGTGTTACTCCGAGTCCACGGAGTATGGGATTCGATTGATCCAGGTACTACCGATGCAAAGAACAATGATGTGGCGATAGCGCTTTTGTTTCAATCAATCCCTGAGTCACTCATCTTGCAAGTAGGGGATCAAACCACATCTAAGAGTATTTGGGACGCCATCAAGTCACGGTATCTAGGTGCAGACCATATAAGAGAGGCAAAACTCTAAACGTTGATGTCAGAGTTTGATAGGCTGAAGATGAGTGAAAGTGACTCTATCGATCACTTTGCCGGTAAGATATCGAAACTTGCAGCGAAATCAACCTCATTGGGAGAAAGTATAGAACATACTAAGATGGTGAAGAAATTCTTGAAGGCACTTCCAAGGAACAAGTATATTCATATAGTAGCCTCTCTTGAACAAGTTCTCGATCTACATTCGGTTAGTTTTGAAGATATTGTTTTGAGACTAAAAGCATATGAAGAACGCGTAAAGGAGGAAGTTCAAGAAGAAGACCAAGGAAAGCTTATGTTCACAAATAACTATACTAATCTCCAAGGAGGATCCGGAAGTTACTGAGGAAAAGGAAGAGGCAGAAGAGGTCGAGGAAGAGGTGGACGAGGTCGAGGGAGACCTAATAAAGGAGAAGAGAACGTGGAGAATAACCAAAAGCATAAGAAAGATCGTTCTAAGCTCATATGTTGGCGATGCGACAAGCCAGGACATTTCACATCATCTTGCCCTGAAAAACAAACAAGATCACAAGAGGTGAATTTAAATGAGACACATGAAGCTGATGCTCTTTATATTCACGAGGTGGTGTTCTTGAATGAGGATAATGTGGATCCCAAGAAGTTCTATAACAACAAAGGCGATGCAAGTGTTTGGTATTTAGACAATGGAGCAAGTAATCATATGACGGGGAACAAAGAATTCTTTGTTAGCTTAGACGAAGGTGTTAAAGGCACAGTGAGATTTGGTGATGGCTCAACGGTTGATATAGAAGGAAAATGTACAATCTTTTTTGAGTGCAAGACTGGTGAACAAAGAGCACTCAAAGATATTTATTTTATACCCAACTTAAAACACAACATTTTGAGTCTCGGACAAGCAACGAAGAACGGGTGTGAGGTAATCATGCGTAGCAACCTCTTGACATTGAAAGACCCATGTGGAAGGATGCTTGTTCAAGTCACTAGATCACCAAATTGTCTCTATATGACTCCAATGAAGATAGGCAACCAAAAATGTCTCCAAATTCAAGACGGTGAGGAAGCATGGAGATGGCATTCTCGGCTCGGTCATGTTAGTTTCGGTGTGATGAATAACATGGTTCAAAAGGAGATGGTTATTGGGATGCCTCAAGTGATACATAAGAAGGGTGTATGTGAGGTATGCTTGGCCGGAAAACAAACAAGAACCTCTTTCCTGACCAATGCAAAGTACCGTGCTACTCAAGCTTTGGAGTTAATTCACGGAGACTTTTGCGGACCAATATCTCCATCAACGCCAGCTAATAATCGGTATATATTTGTTTTAATTGATGATTTCTTAAGATATATGTGGATCATGCTCATAAGGGAGAAGAGTGAAGCATTTGTCCAGTTCAAAAAATTCAAGGAAAATATTGAACTTCAAACGGGTTTGGCAATAAAGACGTTTCGCACCGATAGAGGATAAGAGTTTACCTCGGTAGAGTTCAATATGTTTTGTGAAGAAAATGGACTCACAAGACACTTAACTGCACCATATTCTCCACAACAAAATGGTGTGGTTGAGAGGAGAAACCGAACCTTAATGGAGATGACGAGAAGTCTACTTAAGGCAATGAATATGCCTAATTTTATGTGGGGTGAAGCCGTATGTCATGCGACTTATCTTATCAACCGAATCCCTACCAAGGCGTTGAAAGATCAGACTCCTTATGAATGTTTCACATCCAAGAAACCAAACATTGAGCATTTGAGGGTTTTTGGATGTGTAGCATATGTGAAGATAACTCGGCCTCATCTTAAGAAGTTAGATGAGAGATCAAAAAAGGTGATTAATCTTGGAACAGAACCAGGTTCGAAGGCTTATAGACTCTATGATCCAGAGATACGGAAAGTGATAGTAAGCCGAGATGTTGTGTTTAACGAGATGAAGGCATGGGATTGGTCTACCTCGTCAAACCAAAGTGATGGTGAACCCGGTATGTTTAAAATATCTGTAGGAGGTTTCTTTGGAGACGGAGATGGCTTCGGAGATGATCAAAACTATGATCACCAAGATTCTGATCAAGAAGAAATAAACCAAGATGAAGAAGCTGAAAATGAAGTTGAAGAAGAGGCTCCACATGTATTAAGAAGGTCTGGTTGTACAATAACACAACCTAAATACCTTGAGGATTATGTGTTATTTGCAGATCTAGAAGGAGAAAAACTCTTACTTACAATCGATGGTGAGCCAGAGAACTTTCATGAAGCCAAAGACTCAAGAATGTGGATAGAGGCAATGAACGTTGAACTGAATTCTATTAAAAAAAAAGACATGGGAGCTTGTTGACTGTCCGGTTGGTGTCAAACCTATAGGTGTGAAATGGATATTCAAGATCAAAAGAAGAGCTGATGGTTCGGTGAATAAATACAAAGCAAGACTTGTGGCAAAAGGATATATGCAACAACATGGCATAGACTTTGATGAAGTGTTTGCCCCGGTAGCTCGGTTGGAAACTACACGGTTACTCACAGCTCTTGCTGCAAATAATGGTTGGGAAATACATCATCTAGACGTGAAGACTGCATTTTTACATGGAGATCTTAAGGAGCTAGTATATGTAACACAACCCGAAGGCTATGAGAAAAAAGGTGAAGACGGTCGAGTGTATAAGCTTTACAAAGCCTTATATGGACTACGACAAGCACCAATGGCTTGGAACATCAAGCTTAATCAAGTTCTAAAGGAGATAATCTTTAGGAGATGTCTAAAAGAGCCTTCTGTATATCGCAAGAATCACAAGACCGAGATCTTGATTGTAGCCATATACGTCGATGATCTGTTTGTAACAGGATCTTCGTTGACGGTCATTAAGCAATTCAAGGAGGATATGTCTCGGAGATTTGAGATGTCAGATCTTGGCAAGATAACATACTACCTTGGCATAGAAGTAATTCAAGGAGAAGATGGGATATGGATGAAGCAAGAAGGCTACGCTCAAGGGATTCTTGTCAAAAGTGGTATGGATTCTTGTAACTTGACTCATGTTCCTATGGAGTCAGGTTTGAAGCTTTCTAAAGCTGAACATGAGCCGGAGATTGACGCCACTGAATATAGAAGAATCGTTGGATGTCTTAGGTATCTTCTTCATACAAGACCTGATTTGTCCTTTGCTGTTGGGATCCTAAGTCGATACATGCAAAGTCCAAGGAGCTCTCACGGACAAGCTATCAAGCATATACTAAGGTATGTGAAGGGAACCACTAATTTTGGTATATTTTTCAAGAAAGGCGGGTCGAAGAAGATCATAGGATATTGTGATAGTAGTCACAATATCGATGTTGATGATGGAAGAAGCACTACTGGACATGTTTTCTACTTTGACTCATCACCAATCACATGGACTTCGCAAAAGCAACCGACTGTTGCATTATCTTCATGTGAAGCCGAGTTTATAGCCGCCACAGAGGCAGCAAAGTAAGCGATTTGTCTCAAAGAAATGTTGAGTGAGATACTTAGTTCATCAAGTGAGAAGGCATTACTAAGGATCGATAACAAATCTGCTATTGCTCTCACCAAGAATCCGGTGTTTCACGGTCGAAGCAAGCATATACTCTCCAAGTATCATTTTATTCGAGAGTGTGTGGAGGATGGACATATTGAAGTGGAACATATACCCGGAGTGGAACAAAAGGCGGATATACTCACTAAGCCGTTAGCAAAGATCAAATTCAAAAGCATGAGAGATCTTATTGGAGTTCAAGAGTTCAAACTTCCTAAAGTTCAAGTTAGAATTAAGGGAGAGATTGTTGGATAATTCCAATGAATTTGAAGCATTGAAGAGACTTTGGAAGTAAAGATTCATGAATAGACATTGGAAATAAAGATTCATTGAACATTTTTGTTTCTAGACTTTTCAACTTCATTGTTTCTACTACTATATAAATCCTCTTTGTTGGTCTTTGTAAAACAGTTCGATTCCTATAATAAATAACAAAAGGATTTCTCTTAGATTTGACAAGTTTCGTTTTGTTTCCTGTCCTTCCTTGATCCCCATGAAGTCCCAAGACGCCGTCGTTTGGAGTTTGTAGTTTTGGTTTGGGAACACAGACACAACTCCCTCCATTTCTAACAACACAAAAACGGTTTCATATATTTAACCTTTGAAAACATTTCAACATAAAAATTGTGTCTCGATAAAAGAACACTCACCGGCTAATCTTTCTCGTTCAGACTCAGTGAGCCTGGCAGCGAAACCGTTGAAACTCCTCTTGTAACTTCTCACCAAACGACCTTCAATTGAACTAGATTAGAAATCACTTGTTAGAATCTTCATAACAATATTTAAAAGTAGTTATAACTTATAACTAATAATAATCAGAGAAATGAATCATATAACTAAATCACACTTTTCTCCGGTGACTTCTTGAAGAATACTTATGTGATTCGACGTTGGTGTGTAGTCCGGTTGAGACGGAAGTGAACCCATGTAGACTACATACACCTTCATTGATTATTATCAATACATGAATCAATGATAGGTTGTATAACAGGGAGAAACAAAATATTTTGATTTTTAACAAAAATAAAATAAAAATTCTGGATTATCTTTATTTGTAATAACCTACTTGTTTATGTTGACGATTATCTGTGACCGCTGAGGCTAAACTAAAGAACAAGACAAGGACACATGAGAGGAGACTAAATGAAGCTTCTCGTAATTTCGTCATCTTAGCTCATGAAACAAATAAAATTTTATTGCAGTTCTAATAATTTCCATGAAGAACTGCATGCAATGAAAGTGTATTTTTATACTAAACAATTTTCTTACAGAATTAATTGATTACCATATCTTAGAGTTAAAAAAAAAAAGAAACTAGAGATCTATTGCTCTTTGACATTCTTTTCTATGTATATTTATTTCACCTAAATTTATGACCACATTTGTATAATTTTAAATAAATGCTTTAATTTTCTTAGAGTTATCAATTTGTTTTCCTATAAATTTTAAATTCTTTAATTACTAGATATGACTAAAGTATTTCTACTTTCATATTTTTCAATCTCATCTAAATATTTTGAATATATATATATATATATATAACTAGATTAGGACCCGTGCGTTGCACGGGTTGAATTCATTAGTAATTTTTGTATGAATTTTTAATATTTGTTCAAATATTATTGTACCTTATTAATCACATATTGTATGTTTTTCTCGTAATAAATTTTAGTTTAATGTTCTATATTTTAAAATGTCTGAATTTAAAATATGGATAAATTTTTTAATTTTTTATTTAAATAAGGACCAATAAAAATCTTATATAAAGCAAGTGAAAATTTAAAACAAATACACCTGTTTCCATAAGATTTTTTGTTGTCCAAAAAATAAATAAATTTAGATTTGTTTTTACCTGGTGATTTTCTTTTTTTTCTTCTTTCTCTGACAGCACATAAAATGGACAATAATTCTATATATTTTTAATTCAGTACGTAGACGTTGAAGTATATATGCTCGTTTGTGTTTATTCAGTATGAAACTGTTTGCTTTTTTATTAAGAAACGACACTGTTGTTTCTTCTATATTGTAGAAACAACAAAACACGCTCTTTAACAAAAAAAAAAGAAACAACAAAACTCTCTTCTACTCGTTCACTCAATCTAGTCTCTCAATCGATCTAACTCTCCTCTACTCTCTCAATCATCTTCTTCTTCAATTAATCTTTTTCAATTCTCCACCTCCTGAGAACAACTCTCCACCGCCTGAGAGCAATTCTCCACCGCTTGAAAATCAAAACGCCCCTATGGATATTGATGATTTACTTTGTCTTCCCAACCGTGAGCTCTACTTGCCGTTCTTATACCCAATCCCAAGAGAAAGCACTATTTGGTATGATTCCAATATCAATTAGCTTGTGATTTGTCTTTTCTTGTTTATGGTTGATATCGCAAATCTCTGCTTCATGTTTTTTTAATTGATATCGCCTACATCTTGTAAAGTGTGTTAATTGATTAATAATACTACTTGTAACGTGTTTTAATGATTGATAATACTACTTGCTTTCTTTGTCATGTTTCAATTGGAAAATTTTAGTTAAATATTGTCTTGTTTTGTTATGTTTTACTAATTGCAAAGCTCTATGTTGCTTTATACCGGTAACGTATGTTTTTAATCTCAAAGCTGTTTGTTGTTTGACTGATTTTCTTACTGATCAACCTGTTTGCTTTTTGTTGTTGCTCCATGATTCCAAATCAGTTCCACCTGATGATTGCTTGGTTGTTTTTAGTTTGTTTTGTCGTTTTGATTGGTCTCTTGATGTCCTGTTTAGTCTCTTGTCCATATTTCAGATTGAAATGCTTGAGATTTGATGTAAAAAAAAATATTGTGTCTTTGTTTCTAAGATATTCTTATATTGAATGAATTAAAGTGATTGTAAAATTTCATATGTTGTTGAAAATTTCTTGGTATACAATGTTATCTAAGATATTATTGTCGTATTTGTTCGTTCCAACATTAAGAATTTTGAGTCCTGCAGTTGTTGTCACTCTTGATAACACAACGTATAGTAATCAGTCAGAAAAAAATGGATTTGGCAAATATAGACCAACTTTCTTCAAGCTTTGACCTTGGCTTTTGTTGATAGTCATTGCATAGCAAACTCGTCAGGAATTGGCGTCTTCTTAGTTTGAAAGGCCATCTTGCATCTGTTGGTGTTAGAATTATTCTAGGAATAAGAACCTTTTTCCTACTTGATCTCCGATAAGTATCTCCGCTCGATAATCCTTGTGCCCATGCGAGTTACTATTAATCTTGTCCCATTGCAAAGCCCTCTCTTTGATTTAAATTCCTTAGTAACATGATTGGTGTATTTATCTTGAGAGTTAGTTGGTGGTTTGGAATACTGAGAATTTCAGAGTGTTTAAAAACTCGTGGGGTAAAGAATATGTTGATTTGCCACTTCTTCTTTGTCATCACCTATACTATCAGAACTCAAATATTCCTTTTCTTCTCCTTCTAGGCAAGATAACATGTAGTTATTCACCTTATCTACTGTCTCATTTGTAGGAGTAAGAATTGCACGTTCAATCAGATAATCCTTGTCTTTAAACAAAGTATGGAAATCTGGATATGTAGTCTTCGCAATGTGTTCTTGAATCTTCATCGTTTTGCAAGAGCAATTCCTGGTCTATTTGCAGCTTGGATGTTTCATCATTTGAATTTCTATGTTTTAGAGGCTTAGGTGTCGTGCCATCACCAACACATAGTAACCATCTTGCAAGATCTTTTTCCGCTTGGTGCAACCTCATATTTCTCTCAAGAGTGAATACAGAGCGATAGTTCCATAAATTTGATCGGTTGATCGTTGCTTTAACTGTTTCTTGTCTGGTGCCTTGCGGTATGACCGAAATTTGTCTAAAATCGCCTCCAAGAAGAACTGTTTTCCCACCAAAGGTTTTGGCTGCATCCGGATCTGTCTCGAGAGCACATCTCGCAAACTCTTATCAAGAGCTTCGAAAGCAAATCGATGACACATTGGTGCTTCATCCCAAATTATAAGATCTGTTTGTTTAAGTAATTCAGCGAGCATAGAACTACGATTGATGTTACACATGCTGTCTTGATGAAGATCTATCGGAATCTTGAAACGGGAATGTGCAGTTCGGCCATTAGGTAAAAGTGTAGCTGCAATTCCAGATGACGCCACTGGTAGAACAATTTTTCCTTGTGATCGTAACTTTGAGATAATCGTCTTGTAGACGTATGTCTTTCCTGTTCCACCGGTCCATTTAAAAAAACAATTTCCTTTTTTATGGTCGATTGAGTTGATCACAGCGTCATAGACTTTCTTCTGTTCGTCATTTAATGTTTTTATCAACCTGCAAGGTTCTTCTTCTCATTCAGGAATGTTGTGATTTTGCTCGTCCGTTAGCATTGTGTTATTCATCTTCTTTAGCAACGCCTTGTCCGGTTTTGGCATATCTTGAATTACGCTTAGTGATCTATCATTCAAGCCATGATTCTCTCTATCTCTATAAGTGTGTAACTTTGTAAGACTTGATCCTGGGAATTCCATACTTGTTGAAGTCTAACGTCTTCCTTTGTATCGTGGAATATCTTCGCTAGATGACGCCAACAATGCTCACATAGTGAATGTGGGGTACTTAACTCGCAGAAAATTAACAATGTCACAAAGAGTTCACGGAGCTGGTAAGGATATGCATGTTGTGCTGCTTCATCCATGGCTTCGTTCCATTCTCAGACGCCATTCAACATACCTCTTGCATAGCTGCTTGGAATGATGTGTGCTTTACATTGTCCACGGTAAGTATATCATCAAAGCTTGTTTTACCTCTGTCTATATTCACCAACATTCGCAAATAGTATAGATCTCCTGCTCTTGGATGAATGTTCACTAACCTTCCAATGCTGAATCTTTTTTGTCTTTTTTTCCATTTTTTCTCATCTGAATTCCACACAAACTTTGTAGGGAACTGGTTGTATGTAAGTTTTCTTGCTTCAGGACAACATTTGTTCATCTCCAAATATTCGGTAAACATTGTTCTCTCAATTCCTTCTTTTGAAATAATGTTTTCTAGATTGCTCCCTTCAGGGTAAACGATGGTCTGTTGGTCCGGTAAGTGTAACGGTAGCCTTGTTACTGCAGGTTTTCGTTCATGTATATCGAATGCGAAAATTCGCCACGGAGCTTCACATGCTGAAAGGTAACGACATTCCAAGTAGTTCTTTATTTCATTAATCTCTTCTTTTGATTTTTTCTTCTTCTTTTTCGATTCACTGGTTTTACTTTCTCGATCAGCATAGTAGCCATGTCTACACCTTTTGTGATATATTTGAATAAATATTTTATGGCGGCGACCTGTTGCACCACTCTACATTGATGTGAGCCTTGTATTTTTTCAGGAGTAAGAGATTATGAGGCACAACGTAGCGATTGTCAAGCTTTGTGTCGCCTTTCATTACAAATTTTGTTTCATCAGATCTTCTACGGTATGTAATGTAGCCAGCTTCACTGATAGTTGTAGCGTCATTATAGGGCCTCGGAAATTTTTTTGTGCATTTATTATTTTCCATACACTTTCTCCCGCATGGTCCATGCATCATAAGTGTTTCAACCAATCGAAAACCTTCGGATCACTTTCTGTGTTTGGTAACTCAGATGTAATGAAACTATCTATATCCTCTGGTGATGGATTTTCCTTAGAGTTGTGTAGCGATAAAAGTATGTGTGCATGTGGAAGGCCACGTTTTGAAACTTCGATTGTGTGAACAACTGTTTATAAATTTTAAAATCATTAGTAAATATAGCTCAAGAAAAATAATTAATGGATATAGTTAATATTAGTACTGCAGAAATGGGGCGAAGAATAGTCCATTTTGTAGATCTGCAAGAAGTTCGTCTAACTTCATTTTAAACACTCGACATACAACATCCGGTCTATCATTTGCATTCTCGTTTCCTGCTCTCTCTATATGATCAGTCACCTCTTGCCACTTTGGATTTGCAGTTATAGTAATGAAAAGATCTGGATTTCCATACCATCTGCATATTGCCATTGCATCTCGATAATTCTCCGCCATGTACCGGTCCGCTTGTGAATGAAGAGGGAAGAATAATTCTCTTACCAAGTGTTTTTGAATCTGAATCCCTTGATCAATTGCATCACATACATTGTTGTATAGGTCTGCTCTAAGCTTTTATCCGGTTATATTGATAAAAGTTCATACGTTCTTGTTCGATAGTAGTATATGCATCAACGATGTATTGGTGAAAAAGACGACCTGAACGAACTATTGTCCCCGGAGAAGATAATCTTGTATGTATCGATATGCATAATACTCTCGCATAGTAACATATGATCTCTTGATTGCGAGCCGAATGTCTTTGAAATGCTTTTCTCAATGTAGCCTTGCTCACCATATGGAAACAGCAAAGGATACTCAGATGTCATGTACAATGGATGTAAGATACTTATCCATTGAGGTTTATCCATTTTAGGATGCACTATAATGTCTCTGCGAATTTGGGATAGTCAAGTCACCCACAATAAGGCCCATGATCTCATCTCCTTCGGAATATCAAATTGTGCGCCACGCTCTTTATTCTTTATCAGCCTAATTGAGAATTCTTCACCTGTTCCCAATTCGTATCTATCTCTAGCGATTCTGAACACCTTAGCTAGCTTGTTGTTAATGTCTATCATTTCAATCAATCTGCTTAGAATTTCTTCATCTAATTCATTCGTTTTTCCTTTTGCTAGTGCTTTGAGACGGTTTTGAACTTCGTGACATGTATCATATATGTAGAGCATAAACGTGGTATTTCTCCTTTGTCCGGTAGCGATGATCCAATTTTGTGGTAATTCGACCATGCATACGAAAAGTGTAAGGACCATCTCCTGAGTTGATATCGTAATCTATTTTCCCTCCCATAGATGTAAAAGCAAGCATTGAATTGTATGCTCTTATATTGTTTCTAAACGATGTTGATCGTGATAGTAGGTCATCTAAATAAGCTGGAGGGTGTCGAGGTCGCGTGAGGACAACTCGTCCTTGTTGACAACAAATTGTAAATTTCAATGCTTTCCCAATCAGTTGCACTTTCAGATTTCCAAACCAATGCATCACAAGAAGTACATGTCATCAACTCGTAACCATTATTTTTTGCTAGTTTTCTTCTTAGGCATCTGCGTCTTTTGTCTCCAACATGTTTTCCTTGATTCTTATCAATATCTTCTCCGTCGATGTATTGCTATCGAGAATTATCTTCATTTTCGTAATTGTTGAGACATTTTCTAGAAAAATTTCCGTATTTGAAGTTGATGGGCTTGATTTGTTGGTAGTTCGAACTACCTTTGTTTTTTTGTTGTAAATCCTGCAATATATTTTTGTTACATAGAAGTGTAAAATTGTATATTTTAATAGGATAGAATATCAGTTCTTACCAATTTCTAAGCTGTGTAGTTGTAAGCTCGGGACCCTATATTTTGTAAAGTAATGTTAGGCTGGAATTTTCGAAAAATATATGTGAATTTAAAAGTGGGTTTTATACTTACACTTTGATTTAGTTTGTCGACCCATGTCTGTAATGTAGCTGCTTTGATCCGCTTATGAGGTTCTGCTATAAGCGTCTTCTCCATTATAGCAATCTGAGCATCATTCATAATACGGCATTTCCTTTTGTTATCTCGTTGTTTATCTTTTTCATTATTTGCATATTTATCTTTGGTATTCATGTTTTGATGCCTCAGTTGATTCTCGTAATTTACACAATGTATGTTCTTCAACTATTTATAGATTGGATTATATTGTCAATTTCCTTATAGCTCTAGGTAATTATAGTGGACTATTTTTTCCTTTTGTTTGAAAAAGGAATGTGTACGCAGATTTCTTTTCTTCAATAGCTTTGGATTGAATAACTAATCATCCTTATCTTAGTAGCGTTAGTTATTTTTACTTTTTTAAATGTTATAAATATTTTTAAAAGTAACCATATTAGCACATTC
The DNA here is from genome assembly GCA_028015245.1 of Cardamine occulta. Taxonomy (NCBI): domain Eukaryota; kingdom Viridiplantae; phylum Streptophyta; class Magnoliopsida; order Brassicales; family Brassicaceae; genus Cardamine; species Cardamine occulta. The sequence continues at coordinate 3,603,531 of CM051392.1, forward strand.
GTTTTTTAATTGCTTTAATTTATGTAATTACTAATTTAGTATATTTTTAACGTTTGTATTTTAAAAATAATATCCCTTTTCCTAAAACTTTATTTTACTTTCATGGTATATTATTACTAATTAAGTATATTTTTAACATTTATATTTTAAAAATAATATCCCTTTTTCCTAAAATTTTATTGTACTTTCAATGTTTCATGTCATCTCTACTAATCTTTTTTTTTTCCTTTTAAATTTTTAAAATTATTTTGTTTTGAGAATATAGTGATGTTATTTGTTTTATGTGTGTGATCGATTTTGTTGATTTCACGTAATGATTGGGTTCTTGATTTTTATTAAGATGAACATAGAGTTCCAAGCTGTGAATTGATAGATTTGACTTATTATCAAAATAAACCATCAGATTTTGCAAACCGCAATTGATGATTCTGGTATAATTGTAATGCTTGGGTAATTCTTGTGTTTTTGGTATAAAGATTCCAGATTGTGAGGAAAGAATTTGTTATACACGTGGGGGCGTAATGAGCAATCAAAATCAGAGTAACATGTCTATATTCCCTCTGTCTATAATTAAGAAACAAAATTAAAGGATAAAAGGGTGAAAAGATAATAGAAACCAAAACTATAGTATAACTTTAGGTGTTTCTCATTGTATAGTATATTAAAAAAAATTTAAAGCAACCTAACAAACTTGACCAAAAAAAAAAAAAAAACCTAACAAACAGCTTAGTCTTTAAAAACTATCTTATATAATAAGATTTAGACTTCAATTCGTTGTTTTTTCTTAAGATTGCCAGTTGGTTCTTTCTGCTCTTCGCAATTGTTTTCACAATTCTTGTCGTTCGAAATTGGCTGAAGATAAAAGACAAAAAAAAACCAAATGTTAAGTTAACTAATATACCCTTATAATACTAAGCAAAAATTGGCATATCTTATATGTACCTTTTTGTGGTTGAGAATCTTTGACACTTTGAAGCTCGATACGATCTTTCAAAATCCTTTTTCTTAATTTTTATTTGAATAAATAAGTTTCACCTACGATAGACTTCACACTTTTGGGAATCTGTGCCAACTCTTGTTCGTCCGAAGTTTTTTTTTAATCTGTATCAAAATTGGCTCAACTATTAGATAAAATTTAAGTCAACACAAATATAATATATTTACATTATATATCATTCTTACGGATTCAGCGATTGTTCCAAGTTGATTTTAGAACCATCTTCATCAAATATGACAAAAGTTGCAGAATCTTTTCCATCGTATACTATTACTTCAATTCTGAAACTGGAAGATAAATAATGAGTTAGTATCTGCAAAACTTAATGATAGAAAAATAATAGATATTATAATATTGTGAATAATATCTCAGCAATCCTACGCATTGTGATTTACCACATTTTTGGCAAGAAAGCGATGATTCTGACTTTGTTAACTTTGTTGAGCAACTTGAACACGATATGTAATTCCAACCTTTACGTGACACAATCTCGGTAATAGTTGCCTTGCAAACAAATTTCTTATCCTGAAATTAATAAGTTTGAAAATATTTCGCAATTATCTTAGTATCACTAACATTTAATACGATATGCGATAAATTATCAATTGAATGTAGTTGCATTACCGAGGGACATCGAGATGAGATAAACTCCCAAAGATCATTAATTGAATGTTGGGCTTCAGAATCTTTATTATCAATTGATTGTTCTTCAGTCATGTCGCCTAGATTAACAATACACCCTCCATCGTATTTAAAGCTAAAGAGATACAATATAGATTTTAATTAATTCGATAAATTAAGTATCAACAAATAAGTAATTTTGAAACTAAAAAAAAACTTAAAATATACCTTTTTTAAATGCAAGAACAGAATCAAAATCATGATTCAAATAGAATTTGGTTCAGAAGATGCCGACAGACAAATTGCACTTTGATACGTCTTTATCAAAACACTTGTCATGATGAGAACAATGTTATCACTTTTCATCCCACGATATTTATCTTCCAATTGTTCTGCTTGTTCTTCCCATATTGTTCTTGATATTTCTATTCCATTTTATTCATTAAAAAATATGAACAAATAAGAGACACAAAAATAATAGTAGCCGTTAAAAGTATGATGAGAGTGCAATCTAAACGAAAAAAACTTACCTTTCTAATAATAAAGTCAGAGTAACCCTTCTTAGTTTGGCTGTAGTTTGACTCTGAACATCCTGTTTTGTCCATATTTTTGATATAGCCAATTACATCTATATTTAAAAAAAAAATCAAATACACATATAAATATATATATAGAATATAAATTTTAAATTTAAAAAATCAAGAATGTACTTAGTATAAATCTTCAACTGTATCTTTCAATTTAGCCAAATACTCGTAATTTGAAGTCGAAATTTTTCATGAGCTATTTGGCAAAATTGTTGTCTAGCTATTTTTGTTCTTCAGCTTAATCTGATCATAAATTTATGATCGGAGACTTTGTAATTATTATAGCAGTCTTGCAAAATGAAATGGCAAATTTCAATAAGATGTCCTACACATAATTGACCTCCATACTCTCCAAGACGGGAAGGGTGTACAGAACCTTGAATAGTATTATCCTCTAAAAACTTGGATTAGAGTTAGATAATAAGTTTTTAAAATTAGGTAAACATATTTTTAATTTAATAATAAAACTAACCTTCTCATCAAGTAAGAGGAAATTAATTCCTATGAGCTCATTGTTTTTTTTCAGATTTCTTGCCTCCCACTTTCGATTAGGCGAACTACTGCGACGGTATGAGCGTTTTTTAATTGATCCAATGTCAAATACTCGCCCTTGTTGTTTAGAATTTCAGAAGACTCATTGTAGTTCTCTTGAAACCGAAAACAATTAAATAAAAGTTTATGAACTGTTTAGATCTGTAAAACTTTTTTTGGTTATGAATTTGTGAAGGTGTCAAACAGGTTTTATAGAGGTGGGAAATTAGAATTCCTTTTCCTTTTAGAATTGTATTCCTTTTCTAAATTTCTTTTTCTTTTTTTGATAATTCTATGGTTTTATTCTTTTATTTTTGATTTTAGGTTTTAGGATTAGGAAATAACTTTAAAACTTCCTTTTTCAAATTAAATGTTGTAAAAATATAATTTTAATTTAATTATAAACGTTTTATCCTTTTTTTTACTTAATAACTATAGAGATGGAATAATAGAATTCCTTTTCCTTTTAGAATTGTATTCCTTTTTTAAATTTCTTTTTTTTTTTTTTGATAATTCTATGGTTTTATTCTTTTTATTTATTTTAGGTTTTAGGATTAGGAAATAACTTTAAAATTTCCTTTTTCAAATTAAATTAAATGTTGTAAAAATATAATTTTAATTTAATTAAAAACGTTTTTATCCTTTTTTTTTACTTAATAACTATAGAGATGGAATAATATAATTCCTTTTCCTTTTAGAATTGTATCCCTTTTTTAAATTTCTTTTTCTTTTTTTTGATAATCTATGGTTTTATTCTTTTTATTTATTTTAGGTTTTAGGATTAGGAAATATTTTTAAAATTTCCTTTTTCAAATTAAATGTTGTAAAAATATAATTTTAATTTAATTAAAAACGTTTTTATCCTTTTTTTTTTACTTAATAACTATAGAGATGGAATAATAGAATTCTTTTTCCTTTTAGAATTGTATCCCTTTTTTAATTTCTTTTTCTTTTTTTGATAAATCTATGGTTTTATTCTTTTTATTTATTTTAGGTTTTAGGATTAGGAAATAACTTTAAAATTTCCTTTTTCAAATTAAATGTTGTAAAAATATAATTTTAATTTAATTAAAAACGTTTTTATCCTTTTTTTTTACTTAATAACTATAGAGATGGAATAATAGAATTCCTTTTCCTTTTAGAATTGTATCCCTTTTTTAAATTTTTTTTTTTTTTTTGATAATCTATGGTTTTATTCTTTTTATTTATTTTAGGTTTTAGGATTAGGAAATAACTTTAAAAATTCTTTTTTCAAATTAAATGTTGTAAAAATATAATTTTAATTTAATTAAAAACGTTTTTATCCTTTTTTTTACTTAATAACTATAGAGATGGAATAATAGAATTCCTTTTCCTTTTAGAATTGTATCCCTTTTTAAATTCCTTTTTTTTTTAAGATTATGGACTACCTTTAAAATTTTCTTTTTCCTTTTATGTAATTTCCTTTTTTTGTTTTGGTCATTATCTTTTATTTTTTCTCTGATAATCTATGGTTTTATTTAATTTAACACGTGTCAAAATCTGATAATTTTAATTGACACTTGTTTTGGTCATTATCTTTTATTTTTTCTCTGATAATCTATGGTTTTATTTAATTTAACACGTGTCAAAATCTGATAATTTTAATTGACACGTGTCACGATCATGCGAGTTACTAACTTTGAATCATTCTCCTTTATATAATAAGATATTCCCCTAAATTAAATCCTAATCATGAGATTTGTAGTTTTTTGGCTATCAATTGGTCAAATAACCAAAATGTAAATTTGGTACATTATTGCAGAGTTTTATTTTTCTCAATTTATTGTGTGATATTTGTCTTCTTCGGATAAAGGCGGACATTTATCATTTTATTGGGCTTGAAGATGAGCCCACGCAATAGAATAAAGATGGTTGGTCAAACTCTTGCCACGTTGTCTATAGTTCTTAAAGGATCATCTTCACCAAACCTGAAGAAATATGTTCTTGAACATCTCCGAAGCTAACTCCGAACCTCAATCTATTTCTTCTTCTCCTCCTCCGTGGCTTTTTCACAAAGGTTAGTTTTCTTAGGTTTGTTACTTTTTTTGTGTTGGAGCCGATTCTAATTTGGAAATTCAATGCCCTCTTCTGCAAATTTAAGTCAAAGCTTGTGATGAAATGGGAGAGGTGAAAGGTGGTTCACCGTATGGCTCAGGGACTTATGCAGCTGATGGGTCACGCGAGCCAACTGAACTGGAGATTCAGCAGGCAAATTACCATGGCAAGTACTTTGCAGGAATAGCCAAGAAACTCAAGAACCGGTCTACCAGTGTCTAAACCGAATCAACTCTGTGTTTCCTATACTAATCAATCTGTAAATGTGAAGGAGAAAACTGAACATAAGATTGACATTCATATACAATTTCAAGCACTCTTTGACTCTCTTTTCAAAGTCCTTTTCATCTTTACCTCGCGGTACTTGTTCGCTATCGGTCTCTCCCCCGTATTTAGCCTTGGACGGAATTTACCGCCCGATTGGGGCTGCATTCCCAAACAACCCGACTCGTAGACAGCGCCTCGTGACAGAGCAAAACACTCTATGTGTAGCTAATGATCAACAAATCTCATTTCCCTCCCATAGATTCTAGCTACATTCTCAGAAACTATATTGATCATGTAAAGCATTACCACTTGATATCAACATGAAGAATCCCTATTTCTATGTCATTGTGATCTTTACTCGTATCTCATCTGGAACTTCAACGATCTTCGTGACCCCAACCGGTATTCGCAGCTCTTATGTCCATATAAAGAATCAATGAGAAATAAGAACAGCTTGATTAAAGTGTTGTGTATCTGAAGATGATTGTGCTTATTTACGTTTTCATCGTGAGAAAATTGCAAGAATCTCCATGTGTACACTCCCTTCTTTGAAAAGCTCTGCAAACACCAAGAGCCTCTCTCTTCTTCTGCTTCGTCTCTTCATCTTCTCTCTGAGTATTCACTACAATGCTCCACTTTTATGATCCGCCCCAACACATTAGCTCCATTAAGATTATCTGCAATTGAGAGAAGAATCGGAATCAAAGAGAAACAAGAACCAATGTGTAGTAAGAGAGATCCATAAATAAAAGGATTTTATAGACTAACCAACAGCAAGATTTGTACTTCTCTGATCTTCATAAGCAACAAACGCAAATCCTTTTGATTTTCCAGTTCCTTTGTCTCGAACAAGATTCACATCAACAACTTCACCATATCTTCAAAACTCAATGAAGAAGCCAAAAATTCAGAGAAGAATCATTCTCAAGTATACTAAATTCACAATGTGAGAAACTTGTACTGTGCAAAAATGGCGAGGAGATCACCCTCCGTGAGATCGTAAGGTAATCCTCCGACGGAAACATAAGCTGAATCTTTGTACTTGGCGTGCCAAGATGCTTCCTCGGAGATCAATATCTAATTCTTTCGAGTTAATGCTCTGTATCTGCTTCACCAATGTCAATGGATTCATCGCTGAATCGATTCTCTCGGAGTTAAACCCTAAATGTCCCAACTTGCGTAGAACGGAATGAATATTCTCGCCGGAGACGCGTAACAGAAATGAGTGGGTCGGGTTACGTTGGCTAAACGGATCGGTTTGATTTTAATACATTTACCGGGTCACAGATATTTTTTTATTTCTCCATTTCTTTCTATTTTTTTTTTTTTTGAAAATCATTTCTTTCTATTTGGTTTATTAAATTGATCTAGAAAAATAAAACCACCTAAAATCATTTGACATACATAAAAATGGTTCAACAATAAGAAAATGACAATTTGTGGTAGTCATTCACATAAAAATTGTTATCGTGCAAATTTAATTTGTCGATATGTTTTTTTGAAAATCACGTAAAAAATCACTTAACATACAAGTTTTGAACAATATCTTTATCAAAAAAAAAAAAAAAAAAAAAAACTGAACAATAAAAATGGAAAGAAGATATATATAATCATCATTGTTATAGATCCTGATTGTTTTCTTTTTGTAACTAAGTTTTTTGCTTCTTTGTTTGGTGAGCACCATAATAAACAAAGTTATCCTCCCACAATAAACAAAGTTATCTTCCGTACCGTATGTACTAAAAGGCTAAACAATACCCATATGGCTTATTGAATTATATGGATGCGTTGGATAAGATAAGAATCTTTGTTAAATACCAAATTTTCAAGATTCTCTGATGTTAATTCTTGAAAGGCCAATAATACCAACGGTGGATCAATTGTGAGTGAAACCCTCTTCCTGAAGAGGAGGTTTAAGTTCGTAAGTAATATCTACTAAATAGTAAATACGCATAAGCTTAGGAGATAAAGGGAAACCACTACTTGTAAGTGGAACTTCCCAAGAAAATGGTAAAAGAACAGAGTTTTAAAAGACGTACCACACTACTTGTACTAACTCTAATAGATATACAATGGAGTCATCCTTTTCCCCAAATTGTAAAGACTGCAATATACATATAAAGATTTACCAGAACCGGTTTTTTCGCCTTTTTCATCTCACATGGCAATCATAAGGAGAAGACGCAAACGCTTGATCTGGAACCACCAGTGGTAACTTCTCAATGTATACAAACAAACGTTTCTGGTTCTCTCTCGCGATTGCTGTGAGATTCGCTGCATCTTTTTGGTCCAAAAACATCCATAGATCACCTGACTCTACTCTTTTAAGGCTGTCTCTACAGAACGGGCATGACTGTGACCTCCCTCGCCTAAGTAAAACAATGACCCTTTTTTAGAAAACCGTTTACATTCAACAAGTAGAAGCTTTTTTAGTGACTTACCAATCGCGATAACACTTGATGCATAAAGAATGAGTACAGTTTGGCAGCACGACCATGCTGTTCATCTCCATACAGATTCCACATTCTTCTTCCCTCTCCATTTCAATCTTTGAGAGCTCACGTTTTTCGCTCTCATCCTTCGTTCTGTATCGCATATTGCAGACTTCTTTTTGTTTGCGGTCTTCTAGGTCTGTAATACCTCTTTGTAGTTGTAACAACGACGGGAATATCACAGCTAAAAGTGTACCAAAAAATTAAAAAAAAAACAATAAGCATAAACGATATTATCAACCATGTTTACTAAAAATTATATCAGCAGCAAAACAAACATACCGTAGAACTCTCTAATACTGGCTTTTCTTTCGTAAACCGACATTGTGGTTTTTCCATCTGCATAAGTCTGAAACAAATATAAACGCAAGGGGGTGAATCAAACAATCAAAAAGAACATAATGGTGAATGTGGTAAGACAAAAGGGAAAGAAAGTACCATATAGATAAGAACTCTAAGCAAACCAAGTGCACCAGCTAGGTGACAATCAGTCCATTGTACAAGAAAAAGAAAAAACTGAGCAGCCGGGCTACACGATAATCTCATCTGAACTCGCGCTCCATCCTTCTCCCGAGGAGAATCTAAAGCTCTGTTATTCATTTTCATAAAAGAAAAACACAATAAAAGTTATAAGCACCTCTGACCATAAACATCAAATGTAGTTTAGGAATTGATCGGTTCAAGTATCCATAGAAGTCACAAACTGTCACAGCTTTAACATTGATATCAACCACAGGAACATTCTCATATTTCATAAAAAGTTGCAGCTTCAACAGTAGTGGCAGTACAGACATTGATTTGTGTCTAGAACATTACTGATTCAGCTAAAGCAGCATAAGAACCCACTTGAGTGTTTCAGCTTCAAGTCAACTAGTTAAAAACAAGAATCAATAGAGGTCATCACGAGCTCAACTTTGACTTCCTTGTACTAAACACAGTTCGAGTCTAGATAAACCCCTAACTCAATGATTATCTCAACTCTTGTGCACATAAGAATAACCTCAGAAACCCACTAGTGTACCTATGAGAGATTTTGACAGATTTTACAGCAAACAAGAAGGAACCTTTTATTCTATTTTCTTACATGCAAACCAAACCAAACAAAGGGGAAAGATGTTTAACTTGAACGCTGTGATAAACGGAAAAAAAAAACGAGACTTTATGATAAAAGCCGATAATTTCGATAAAACTAAAGAAGGAAAAATAGGAGAAAAATCGGGGAATTACAGTGTATTAGCGTGTTGAATATCGGCTTCTAGAGCTTTTAGAGAATCCTTGAAAGACAATTTGGCCATGGCAGTTGAATTTCCCAGAAAATTATTCCCATCAAACGAAAACAGAGAATCAAGAACCAAAACGATGATTCAAAGCATCGAAACAAGAAGGAAATTTTCTTTTTCTTTATTTGTTAAAAAATGGAAAATTATCAATGAGTTAGGTGTTTCACCCAATCCGATATCAAAATTACATAAATGAAGACAGAGAAAAGCAGAGGAGAGTGGGGTTTTTTTTGTAAATTCGGAATTTTTTTTCTCGATAAACCTTTTAAGCGCTTATCAGTTACGATTCTCGAAAGGGAAAATTTGCTTTTTCAAGAAAAGTCGTGAGATGGCGCTTAAATTGACGAATATGCCCTTGTTTCAAATACGGTTTTGGTCTCCTGTTTTGGCGTACCCTGTTTTTTCGTCAAGTTTCCATTAAAGTATTACCACTTGGAGATATTAATATGACACCTTATCGTAAATTACTATTTCGCGCACTATCTGTTTGACCTATATTGTTATTTATCATCACTGAGTTTTTAAATATTACTATTAAAATTTTGATTGTATTAAATACTCTACACAATTTTGAAAAGATCTAAAACCAACGACAAGAAAAGTAATGGAGACTTGTGTTACAGCACAATATGAAACAATTTATATACTCCTTCAGTTTCATGAATGTTTTAGAAAAAAAAATATTTTATAAAGATATATGTTTTATATTTTCTATGAAATATAACATTTATTGTTTTGTTCTTATTAATTAGAGATAAAGTAAAAAAATTATTAATATTTAATTATAAAATAGAAATATTTTAAGTTTTATCAAAAATGTTTTAATATTTGTGTATAACCTTAAAATTTTATCTTTATGAAATGGAAGAAATATGTTAAAAGAGGTGTCCTAATTCTCGGATAATGTAAAGATAAAAACAACAACCTTTTTATACAAGGTGATACAACTTTGAGACCTCTAAATGAAATGTAACGTCGATTTCTACAATACAATATTTATAATATTATCAAAAATATCAGGCATCTCCAGCAAACAAGAAAAAGTTTAGAGGTCCCAAAGTTGCACATATTTCCTATTGTCCTTATTACATTGGACCACGTAAAGGTTTGATAGGGATTGATGCAGGAGATTTCAATTAATTCTGATTAAAAATGCCAACAACGATGGAAAAATTGTTCCCCTTTCCTTGTTAAAAAGAACACAACGAAAAGTTGAGTAGCATAAACCCAACTGGTAGAAGCATCTCAAATTTGATCAAAGAAATTTTGGTTTGAATATCTTACGTTGAAAGTTGAAACTATCAAAAATATAATTAAAGTACGTATTATCAAAAACTATCAAATTTTGTTTTTTTTCTTCTATTTTTTGGCAAAGAACATTCAAATAGGTCTTTCAGCCCTTGTAACACCTAAAACGTTCATTATATGATATTTACTCTCTTAACAAAAAAAAAAGAGTATGTATTATAAAATAAATAAAAGGTGTGTCATATCGTCTTAGAATCAAAATATAAACATGGGATTGTTATCCATGGTAGGTCAAATTACCAACTTTGGATGCATGAATAGTAGTAGTTGATTAAAGGCTAGCTCAGGCAAAGGGCCATATATATGTATCTTAATTTAAACAAATCACTTAGTTTTACGTGGAATTTAACTTAGACAAAGCATTTAAAGACATGTATAAATTAGTGAATTTCAAGTGTCGTAAGATCTTATTAATACGTATGATCTGTCTTTGCGTAGCATCAAGAGGAGATAGCGAGAGAGTAAGAAAGATAAGAAGGTTCCACTGATCATGTGCGTCCTTGAACACGGAGCTCTTTAAGTACATATATAGACGCGATCGAGAGTGCTCCAATTCGAACAATTAATATCGAAACAAAAACAAAAATGTTATTCTCTATTGTTTTCACTTTTCTTGCTCTTATTCTTGTTTCTGGTCTCTTCATCTCTCGGCGACTACGTGTTCCTTTCTCTTTGAAAAATATCGTCAGATTCATCAAAATCGCACCTTCTAAATACGACGATGAGGAAGAGAGGAACGAGAAACGGTAGTTTGCTTTTGTTAAATCATATTTTATGGATAGCCAGGTCTCAATATTAACTGATACTAACTATTTTAGAATATTCCTCTCTAAAGTGTGATGGTTATAGCTTCAAATCTCTTTAGCACTAGGATTAGTTCAGTATTTATTTATTCGTTTAGGTAGTCGGATGTCAAGCTAAACCGGGCCTTGCTCAATTGGGTTTCTAAACTTTCTTTCTACTAGAAATGCATCTTTTGTTATATCATCTATGAAAGCCTCAAACTATTTTTTGTTCATAATAATTTGTAGTGGTGCAATGGGAGAGGAAGTGAAACGAGAGAGAAATAGAATGCCAAAGCATGTGTCGGTTATATTGGACGGAAACAGACGTTGGGCGGAGAAACGAGGACTCGAGATATCGGACGGCCACGAGGCCGGAGCCAAAAGGCTCATGGAGAATGCTAAGGACTGTTTCGCTATGGGGACCAACACTATCTCACTATTTGCTTTCTCCACCGAAAATTGGGAAAGACCCGAGGTGATTATGAAAATGAAATATGATTTTCAAAAACTTTCCAAGATTTTTTTAGTTTAAAGTAATCAATACGTTTTGGACCTCATGGCGCATGTTATTTAGTTTCTTTTTCGCTGCCCGTGTTGAAAATCGTGACCTTGAAAACTTCCACTTTTTTAGTGGCCATCTAATACACGGTACCGATTTAGTTTTTCTTATATTTCATATTCGTTTTTTTTTTTAAATCAGGATGAAGTTAACTGCTTGATGGCCTTGTTTGAGAAAAACTTAAAGTCCGAGATGGCTTACTTCCAAAGGTATGCATTCCAAAATGTTGTTTTTATCCTCTATTGAAGCATTATGTCTTCATGTTAATTTTTCCCATTCTTTTTTTTAGAGATAAAATCAAGATATCGGTGATCGGGAACCGGGAGAAAATCTCTGAGTCGCTTCTAAATTTGATAGGAGAGGTAGAGGAAGCTACAAAAAGCTACGAAGGGAAGCATCTCATTATAGCAATAGACTATAGTGGAAGATTGGACATCTTACAAGCATGCAAAAGTCTTGCAAAGAAAGCAAGAGACGGGTGGATTGAAGTGGAGGACATTAACGAGAAGGCAATTGAGAAAGAGTTGATGACAAACTGTAGTGAGTTTCCAAATCCTGACCTGATGATTAGAACAAGTGGAGAACAAAGGATCAGTAACTTCTATTTATGGCAATCTGCTTACACTGAACTTTACTTTCCTAATGTTCTATGGCCTGATTTTGGCGAAGCTGAGTATCTTGAAGCCTTGACTTGGTATCAGCAAAGGCAGAGGCGATTTGGTCGACGAGTTTAAAACTTTTCATTTTACGTCTCACAAATAAATTGTTCAATAAATCCTTACTGGTTGGATTGGTTCATGAGACCCAAAATATTTACGTTTGTTTTTAATAGTGCAACATTTAAAAAAAAATCTGATATCGTTTTAGAATTTTTAACTTTAAGTTTGTAACTTTTACGTGATATTTTATATAAAAACGTTTGTGTTATCTTTTGTGGGAGAGTACATTTATTTGACATATAATGATATAAACGTAAACATACTACATTTTGGCATAAATCCAAAAAAGCTAGTGCTTAAGGCTTCAAATTTTATTAAATTTTGATGATTAGATTTTGCAATTGAGAAGTTCTAATCTCGTTCTGGTAATTGGGCCTGGGGATATTAGCGGCGGGCTCAATTGACACAACATAGTTTGAATGGTAGATAACACAATTTATAACTACACTGACAACTTCATTGATTGAGCATCATCTACTTAATTCAAATAGCCTACTAATCTTTTTTACTTGCTCTGTTTCACCTAAGAAGCAAAATAGAAATACAGACAATCAATGCTTAACTCGTGTTTATTTTAGTTAAATAGTAACTAATTTATTTTAGGCAAGGTTTCCAAAAGAGAGAAACAACCAAGAGCCAGTCATTCAAATATTTGCTCTTAAGATTGATTATTTACAAATTCTATTATAATCCATGCAAACACTTACTAGGCTCTTCACACTCTCTACAATGTTGTATCTGCTCTGTTTCCTTCTGTCTCTTCTATCTCTTCTTCTACTTCCTTGCCTCCGACCATGCTTTCCTGCTAAAAAATCTCTGAAAGATGAAAAGGAAATGTAAAATCTTGTTTTTTTTTTTTCTGGTTAACTTTCCCGCTAAAATCTTCATGACTTAGCTTTGGTTTTATGTTTTGTAGTGACGAGAGAACTTATGTGGTCGGAGAGGAGGAGCCACCTACAGGGCTAAGGAGAGACCTAATGCCGAGACACGTGGCAGTGATAATGGACGGAAACCGTAGATGGGCCAAACAGGCCGGATTGCTGACTTGTCAAGGCCACGAGGCTGGAGCTAAACGTCTTATAGAGTTTGCCGAGCTCTGCTTCAAACTAGGGATAAATACAGTCTCAGCTTTTGCTTTCTCCACTGAGAATTGGGGAAGACACAAGGTGTGACATTTTAGACAAAGTAGCTTACATTTTCATACAATTATTGACTCTAACAGATTGTTTTTATTATTAAGATTGAGGTTAAGTGCTTAATGTCTTTGATCCAACACTACCTCAAGTCCAATATCCAATACTTCCAAAGGTATAAATACAATTCGACTGTGCCTTTTTTTGTTTAACATATGATATGCTCATTTATTACCAAGATCTTGTTGTTTCAGAGAAGAAACTCGAGTTTCTGTTATCGGGAATCTAACGAAGATCCCTGAATCTCTTCTCCATACAATCCACAAGATAGAGGAAGCTACGAAATGCTACAAGAAGAAGCATCTAATCTTGGCAATAGATTACAGCGGGAGATTCGACATCTTGCGCGCTTGCAAGATTATTGTGAAGAAATCAGAACAAGGTTTGATCCGTGAGGAAGACGTGGATGAGAAGTTGTTCGAGGCAGAGCTTCTGACCAAATGTACCGAGTTCCCAAGTCCTGATCTATTGATTAGGACAAGTGGAGAACAGAGAATTAGTAACTTCTTCTTGTGGCAGCTCGCTTATACAGAGCTGTTCTTTTCGCCGGTTCTTTGGCCTGACTTCGATAAGAAGAAGTTACTAGAGGCCCTGGTTTCGTATCAGCGTAGGGAAAGACGATTTGGCTGCCGGCTTTGATCCTCTGTTATGGTCATAGGACTTATCCTATTAAACTACTCTGTTTTAGTTGCAGAAATAATTGCACTGTCGTACATCTAGTAAGATTTTGATATTTCATATGAAATATCATGTTTTATGTGTTTTTTTTGGTTAAAGGATACTATTTTATGTGTTGCGTTTGTTCTTCTCTGTTTCAAGTACGTATCCATAAGTCGTTATTAAAATTGATATCTTCAGACACAAGAAACCAATTTCACATGGGTTCTTCAAAAGCCTAAAGAAGCTGGAAAAAGATGGATACCCTAGGTTAGGCACATACCACTTAAATATTTTACCTATTTTATATTTACAATAAAGAATTATCGTTAAAACATTAAACACATTACACATACCTGACAGGCTGATACCACTTAATTTTTTCACCTATTTTTTCTGTTTAGATTTTAGATCAACAATAATAATCTTGATTTAGACTATAAAGGGTATCAAATTATTTGAGAAACTTTTTTTTTGTTGGTTAAAATTATTTGAGAAACTTTTGGATGAGTTTTCTACTGTTTGAAATATCCACTTAATATAATATTATTATGAGAATCTATGTGAGAGAATGGTTTTAGTATTTATATTCTGCGTGTCTTCTTCTCCTTTTGTATACCCCTAAATTAATTTATTTTATATTTTAGAAATTTTAGGCTTCAAAAACTACAAAATATATATATATATATATATATATATATATATAGAGCTTTGAGCACATTTGCATTTGCATACCTAGCTCTCCCTCAAAACCGCTCCTAGACCATCTACTACGCAAAGCCAGGCCATGCGTTTTAAACTCGTACATGGAGAAACTTGAAAATCATTTTAAATGTTTAATCACCAAGGTCCATATTTTATCTTCGTATGCCACCAATCTGATGACATATGTTTCTGGTTATATCAAATTATTGATAAAAGATTCCTAATACATCACTATTGACACCGCGTATTACCAGACGCTTCCAAGAGTATTAATGTAATCGAACAAATCAATTCTGCGAACTTGTTAAACTAACTCCACTAAAATCTTTTCAGTGTTTTGTAGCTTAAATCGTTAGGTTTAAATAGATCAACATTGACACCCACATTAAACAAACAAAAAAAACAATTAATGACACCAACAAGTTCCTTAAACTACCATATTTTCTATTATGTTTTTGATTATCACTTTTTTTTTGTCGGTTGCATTGATTAATATTAATTAGAGTCATGTTCAAGTTGACAAATTTGCGTCTCAAGTCTTGACACCATTTTAATGCTAATTCAATATAATACTTTTTTTTTTGTGTTGTGAGAGACTTGTTGATGATGGAGAGAATTGGAGATGGCTTAAGGAAATCACGTAAGTTGTTGTAAGGACAGTGCATTTAATTTATTTGAGCCGCCCCTCGATAAAGTGATGTGTATTTGAATTCTTTATATGAGAGCTTCAATTATGCAAAGCCAACTAAATGAAAGCGTAAACACAACGATGTTGTCTCTTCTCTCCGCTCTTTTATCTTTCCTCTTTCTGTTTCTCATCTCTTGTTTTTTCATCACAAGCCATTTTTGCTTCCCTCTTTCCTTACCAAAACTCCTCGGATTCAAAATCACAGCTTCGAGAGACAATGATAACAACGTAGACAAACGGTAGTTTTTTTTTGTTGAATACGTTAATTTTGTTGGTTTCTCACATTATATAAGGCGCTTTTTTTTAATCACAAATAATTTTAGTTGTAGATTTATAATACAACTAGATAATATTTTATCAAAAAAAAAACTAGATAATATTCCCGTTGTGCACACACAATATTATTATTAATTTTATTTCTAAGATTTTCACATATATTAAGAAAACATCTAAAAGTTGATTATTAATGCCTAACTTTTTGTGATTAATAATTTTTATAATCCTAAACCAATAGAATTCAATTATTTCTTCTGAAGTTTACAATTTACAATAGAATTTAATCCCAACTTGGGACCGGAATAATTTATTAAATTAGAGAGGTTATTAATTTATCGAGTATTAATTTATAGAGATTCTACTGTACTTGTGATGAGATTAAATAATTACTTAAGAGAACATGCATAATATTATTAAAAAAGAATTACAAAATTTAATTTCAGTTTGTTATTAATAGATTCTAATTGTAAATAGATTAAAATGAAATTTGTTACTTGCAATATAAAACTGTTTAGTTGGATCAAAGTTCAATTGAAAAGTTTTCAAAATTCTCTTTAATTATTTTTTTCTTTTTGTTCTCAAGCTCTTTGATTTGTTTTTTTTTTCATTATTTGTAGTCAAAAATAGGGTTGGGCAAGATTCAGTGCACAATCACATTGGAAACTTATTTGAATGATAATAATCTACTAAAGCGAGAGAAATTAATTGTTCTACTTCCTCTGTTTCATATAAAAGGCAAAGAAAAACAAAGTGACCAATACTAACTTGATTTTGATTAGGAAAAGGAAAATCAAACCAGATTAGTAACTAAGTTCATTTCTGGCAATGTTTCCAAAACTATAACAGAGCTTTTGCGAACACCATATAACTTCATCTGCTTTGTTTTATTAAGAGCTAACAATGACAAGGACATACCAGAAAACGAAATGCAAAAAAAATAAAATAATAAATCAATGCTAAATCTTCATATTTTTATCTCTGATTTCTTGTGTTTGTGTAGTGACAAGGGAACTTATGTGGACGCAGAGGAGGAGCTACAAAGAGAGCTGATGCCGAGACACGTGGCAGTGATAATGGACGGAAACCGGAGATGGGCGAAACAGGCCGGATTGCTGACGTCACAAGGACACGAGGCCGGAGCGAAACGGCTAATAGCATTCTCCGAGCTCTGCTTCAAATTGGGGATTCAAACGGTCTCAGCTTTTGCTTTCTCCACTGAGAATTGGGGAAGACACAAGGTGTGGCATTTTAGACAAAGTAGCTTACATTTCTCATACAATTAATTGCTGCCTCTAACAATTTGTTGGTATTATTAATTAAGGTTGAGGTTAAGTGCTTAATGTCTTTGATCCATCACTACCTCAAGTCCAAGATCCAATATTTCCAAAGGTATTCTTACAATTCGATTGAGATTTTATGTTTGTTTAACATATGATCTGCTCATTTATTACCCACTTCTTGCTTTCCAGAGAAGAAACTCGAGTTTCTGTTATCGGTAATCTAACGAAGATCCCTGAATCTCTCCTCCGAACAATCCAAGAGATAGAGGAAGTTACCAAAAGCTACAAGAAGAAGCATCTAATCTTGGCAATAGATTACAGCGGGAGATTCGACATCGTCCGTGCTTGCAAGAGTATTGTGAAGAAATCAGAACAAGGTTTGATCCGAGAGGACGATGTAGATGAGGCATTGATCGAAAGAGAGCTTCTGAAAAATTGTACAGAGTTCCCAAGTCCTGATCTATTGATTAGGACAAGTGGAGAACAGAGGATTAGTAACTTCTTCTTGTGGCAACTCGCTTATACAGAGCTCTTCTTCTCACCGGTCCTTTGGCCTGATTTTGATATGGATAAGCTTCTAGAAGCCCTGGCTTCGTATCAGCGCAGGGAAAGACGATTTGGCTGTCGGGTTTGATTCACATTTGATCCATTGTTCTGATCTGTTCATCTGTACCGTTGGAACTTTGTGTTGGTAAATCGAAAAAAATGCAATCTAAGCAGCCATGTATTTCTTGTTTAATATACAGTTGTTACTAAAATAGATATCTTGCAACACAAGTAACTGTAATATATCCAAAGTCTAATGAAAATCAGTGTTCTTTGAGTATAAGAAACATCCATTATTACACATCATATACAGTTTACATTACACCAATTTTTTTGATTCAAGATTTTCGACCACCGAAGCGACGTTGTCTCTGCTGAAACGACATCAAGGCTTCGATAAAACCGCTTCTCCCAAAATCAGGCCAAAGTTCTTGAGCAAAGAAGAGCTCTGTATAAGCCAATTGCCACAACAAGAAGTTACTCACTCTTAGCTCACCGCTCGTTCTTATCAATAGATCCGGGTAAGGAAACTCAGTACAGTTCGTCTCCAATTCTTGCTCGATAAGTCTCTCGTCTATCTCCTCGACTTCGATCTCACCATCTTTTACTCGCTGCGCAATGCCTCTGCACGCTTGTAAAACATCGTATTTCCCACTGTAACCAACGGCTACGATTATCTGAAGCCTCGTGTTGCTCTTCGTAGCTTCCTCCACTTCGTTTATTACCTTTAAAAGAGATTTTGAAAGTTTCGATGAATCTCCAATAATCGATATCCGAACATTGTTCCTACACTCAAAACATTAGCTTTTAAAACATAATTATCACAAACAAACAATTCTTGATGGATTCTTGATTATGATTATACCAATACTTACTTCGCTAAGGTCTCAAGCTCTGATTTAAGAGTTCTCTCGAATAAACTCAACAAGAAATCAATCTCGATCTGAAGAGAAATTAGAAATCAAATCGAGCTGTGAGAAAAAAAAAAAAAAACTAAAGTCTAGGGTAGATCAAAATTAGGCTTAGGTCTTACCCTTGGTCTAATCCAATTATCAGTAGAGAAGGCAAAAACTGTGAGGACTTGAATTCCCCATTTACCACAAAGCTCAACGATCTCTCTCAAAGCTTCAACACCAGCTCTGTGACCATCCCAAGGTTGAAGACCTTGATTCTTCGCCCATCTTCCGTTTCCATCCATTATAATCGCCACGTGATTCGGCATCAGCTCCGGCTGGAACCCTTCCGGCAAAGTTTCTTCTTCCGCCGCATTAAACGCAACTTCCGATTTGGAAGATCTGACTCCGAATTTGATTCCTCTGTCCACGAAATTCGATGAGTAAGAGAGCAAGCAGTCTCTACTTAACCGCCATCGCCGCCCTAAATCTCCGGCGTGAAACCGCCGGAAATCGAAGGATGTAGGAGTAGGAACGCGCAGAGATAGCATAATTATTAATTTGAAGTTTACTCAAAGGCTTATGGTTCATAACTTCATAGGAGAAGAAGCATTGTATAAAAGCGGAGAAGAGGCTGGAACTTTCCTCCATAGATGGTTCTGGTGAAGTGACTGAAAACGACGTCGTGTTTTGTCTGTGTCGAAGATGATGATGCTGCTTTCAAAATTGAGCGCCACAAACCAAATTTATCGTTAGAGATTTTGAAGCTCCAGTTTTATTTCTTTTTTTTGTATGGTTTATATGGGTTTCCTATTCGTCCACGTCTCCTAATTTTCCCAATTTTATTATCTTTACAAAATGCATTAGAAAAACTCCTACCAGATATTTTTTTCCTAAACTCTTACCAGGAAACGAATACCAATTAATGTTTGTTAGTCAATTTTATTTAGGAAAAATACCATTAAAAACCTCTAACTTAATACATTTTTCCAACTAAAACATACAAATTTTTTGTGTTTCCACATAAAACCTCCAACTAAATTATTTTTCCGAAATAAACCTTAAAATAATCTAAAATGTGCATAAGATTAAGTTGACTAACAGTCAACGTTACTTCCATCTAACACACTTAACAACAATAATTTTGTGTCAAAAAGTATTATTTTCTAATTATATAGAAAAAGCTAAAAATATAATTAGAAAAACCATATTAAAAATAAAAAATTATGTCTTTTAAATAAAAATTATTTTATTTAATTAAATAAATAAAAATATAATTATCTTCAATTATTTTTTCTAGCAAAACTTTGTTTTTTCTTTTTATTTAGCTTTTTAATTAAATAAATAAAAATAAAAATTTCTGAAAAAAAGAAATAATCTTTTTAATTAAATAAATAAAAATATATAATTTCCGGAAAAAATAGGAAAAGAAAAAATAAATTAATTGATTATAATATTAACAGTAAAGATTAATTAAAATTCAACATTATAAATATTGATTAAATTAATATTATAATATTAATTACCATTAACAATGCTAACAAATAAGAAAAGAAAAGAAAAATTAATTAATTATAATATAAAATTTTAATATTATAATCAATTAATTTATGTTAACATTTTAAATATAACAATAGTATTAATAATATTGTTTTATTATGTTATTGTCGTTTAATTTTTGTTAATAATATAAATAAAATTATATTTTATCTAAAATTATGAAAATAAAAAAATATTATAACAATAAAACTTATTTTATCTAAATAAAAACTATTTTCTAAATATATATATTTTAATATAGCAGTGTTATTATTTTCTGAAACTATGTTTGTAAACACTTTTTCTCCAGTTTGGACTATCAATTATGGAGTGAGTTTCTAATATTAATGTATGGTTGGTAAAAAAAATTAACATTTTTATTATTGTAAATATAACATTTAACTAATGTAATATTCATTTTTGTTTAATAATTTTTATTTAGAGAAGATAATTTTTATTGTTAACATTTAAAAAAATATATTTTTATATTATTTTTTGTTTTATTTTATTTTTACTTAGTTTTTGTTTTTTTCGTTATGATTTTTTAATTTTTTCTAATTAAATTGAAAAATAATAATTGTTTAACAAAATAAATTAATTTTTGTTAACGGTGTTAGATGTTGACCGTTAGTTAACCCAACTTTACGTACATTTTAGATTATTTGAAGGTTTGTTTTGGAAAAACAATTTAGTTGAAGGTTTTAAGTGGAAACACAAAAAATTGGATGTTTAAGTTGGAAAAATGTTTAAAATTGAAAGTTTTTGAATGAGAATTGGGGCCAGAGCCCATTAGTGATCTGAATAAAAGGGCCCAACGTTGGAATTGCACGTGAGTTAGCCTTTCGGGCTGTAAATTCGCCACGTATTAGTTTATCCCGCCACGAGACCTTTATTTAAATACCAAGGATACCCTTAGATTAAGGGATAGAAACATATGACTTTCATTTTGCAGTGAAGGACTTAAGGGGATATAATGGTAAATTTCATTAGGAAAACGAAAGTTTTTTTCAGCATAAATACAATTTAACCGTGCACGGACAGTCTACGTCGTCACCAAACTCGAAAAAAGAAACAAAACAGTTTGATTCGTGTTCTCTTCCTTTTGTCGGGTCGTGTGATTCTTTTACCGAAATGGGTACGAGGAACAGAAGAAAAATGGACCCAGAAATTGTCATCGCCAGAGATACAGATTCCGAGTTAAGTTCGTCAGAAGAGGAAGAAGAAGAAGAAGAAGAAGATAATTACCCTTTGTCGGAATCTGAGGAGGAAGATGAAGCGGTTAAAAATGGAGGGAAAATTGAATTGGAGAAGAATAAAGCGAAAGGGAAAGCACCCATTACCGTCAAGCTTATTAAGAAAGTTTGCAAAGTAACGCTCTTTCAAAACCCTAGCTTTCTATTTCGACGTTTTAGCGGCTTTCATTTTTGAGTTTGTTTAATTTTCTTATTTTGGCTTTATGTTTTCAAGTCCTGGGTAGGCTTTACCGAATCAAGGTTAATAACTTTTTTATTTTATTTTCAAACACAGTTGAAAAGTATCTACTTTAAAGTTTTTGGATTTAATCATTAGTGTCTGAAATTATCTTCATTGTCAAATTATGTTCTTCACTTTGATGCAGAGACAGATGATTTTGATTGTTTTTTTGTTTTCATGGTGGATTTATAGGTTTGTAAACAACCGGGTCATGAAGCTGGATTTAAAGGAGCAACGTATATCGACTGTCCCATGAAACCTTGCTTCTTATGCAAAATGCCTGGTAAAAATCCGCAATTTCTGATCAATGCTTTCTTATATGTGAGCTTTAGATGATGTGGAATGGTAAAAATGTTTAATTTACTCAATGTTTTTGCTATTTACTGCATCAATTGAAGGCCACACCACAATGTCATGTCCTCATAGAGTGGCTATTGACCACGGAATAGTCCCAACTTCACATAGGAATACAAAGAATCCTATAGACTTTGTGTTCAAGCGCCAACTCCAACCGAGAATTCCCCCAGTAAGTCTCTTTTCACTACGTTGCTGTATTTTGAGGCCTGATGAGATTTCTTGACAAAAATATTTTGAATTATCTGTTATATACAGATCAAACCAAAATATGTGATCCCGGATCAAGTTCACTGTGCAGTTATTCGATACCACAGCAGACGTGTGACATGTTTGGAGTTCCATCCAACAAAGAACAACATTCTTCTCTCTGGAGATAAGGTTTATAAATTAAGCAACATTCATATGTTAAGAATTTACTGCATCTATTGTCTCATTGTTTTTTTTCGTTTCTGTTGATCTTATGGTTCACTCTCTGAAAGAAAGGGCAAATTGGAGTCTGGGATTTTGCTAAAGTGTATGAGAAGAATGTGTATGGAAACATACACTTCGTACAAGTTAATAATATGCGGTAAGTTCATAAATCTGGCTCTTGATCTCATTGTCTCTGTTGGGATTTTACTTTTGTATTCAGGTGTCTATATCTTTTGTTGAATCAAATTTATATACTGTTGTTGTTATTGCAGGTTTAGTCCCACAAATGATGATATGGTTTATTCTGCATCCTCTGATGGAACAGTTGGTTATACTGACTTGGAAACTGGAATTTCATCAACTTTGCTGAATCTCAACCCTGATGGATGGCAGGTAACACCATCGCCTCTCTTCTCTGATTTATCTACTTTGACCATTTTGCTGATATGACATATCTTTGGTTTATAGGGCCCAACTAGTTGGAAAATGCTGTACGGTATGGATATAAACTCGGAGAAAGGTGTAGTGCTTGTTGCTGATAATTTTGGATTTCTTCACATGTAAGTGATTTTCATCCCCTTAAAACTGTGTGTAGACTAGCCTCTTTGTTATTGTTCAAATGAGCGCTGGACTTATTTTCTTGTGATGTTTTGTACATAAGGATCGACCATCGTATCAATGACAAAACGGGTGAGCCAATTTTGATACACAAGCAAGGAAGCAAAGTTGTTGGCCTCGACTGCAACCCGGTCCAGCCTGACCTTCTTCTTAGTTGTGGGAATGATCATTTTGTAAGTCTATCAAAGAGAACCAAGATCATGCTTTCTGGTCCGAATTGTTAGAACATGTTCATTAATGAATTTGCTTGGTTATGGTATCAGGCACGAATCTGGGATATGCGTAAACTACAACCTGGAGGTTCTCTTAGTAATCTTGCACATAAACGAGTAGTCAACTCTGCTTATTTCTCTCCATCATCTGGCACAAAAATCCTTACAACTTCTCAGGACAACCGAATTCGAATATGGGACTCGATCTTCGGGAACTTGGATATGCCAAGCCGAGAGATTGTTCATAGCCATGATTTCAATCGGCATTTGACGCCATTCAAAGCGGAATGGGATCCCAAGGTTGGATACTTATGCTTACCTCTATGAGGTTTCCTTTTTCATCGTTTACCCTTTTTTATAGCATTTGTTATATTATTCATCTGCAGGATACCTCGGAGTCACTCATTGTAGTTGGTCGTTACATCAGTGAAAACTACAACGGAGCTGCTCTTCACCCAATAGATTTCATAGATTCAAGCAATGGACAATTGGTTGCAGAGGTTATGGATCCAAACATAACAACTATTACTCCAGTCAACAAGTTGCATACGCGTGATGATGTTTTAGCCTCAGGAAGTTCAAGGTTCGAGGGTTCATTATCCACCTGATATAAGATGAGTAACTGTTAAGTGAAAACTGTTTTGATGACTGATTTCTTATGGTGTGGAATTGGTTTCAAAATCTTGTTTTGCAGGTCGCTGTTCATTTGGCGGCCACAGGAGAAAACAGAGATGGTAGAGGAGAAGAAGGATAAGAAGATTATTATATGTTCTGGTGACAGCAAGAAGAAAGGAAAGAAGCAAAAGCGTTGCAGCGATGATGAAGATGATGATGACGACGAGGGCATGTTTAGCTCCAAAGGAAAAAACATTAAAGCCAGCAAGTCTCAAGCAAAAACAACCAAGTCTACTCGGAAGACAAAATCTTGAGATGAAGAACGAAGGGTTTTTTAATGTATAACTCAGTTTTTATTCTTTTGGTAGGTTTTCTTGTACATGCTCTGTTTTAGTAGCATGCCCTGTTTTGCCTTTAGCCGGCGATTTTGCTTTTGCTTTTTTGAGGGCATGATCGGTTTTGTATGGCCCTTTCTGAACTTCTTTTTGGTGTATCTAAAGTATCAATCGGAGTAAGAATGAGAATAGATCGACCTTGAATCTTCTCTTTTGTTTTTGAGTTGCCCTGTTTCATCGAACTTGTTGGACTGATTCATGATAATCTCAGTGTGATGTAAAGTCTTATTATTCTACGTCATCTTGACAGCCAAAACTCATCTGTATTTCTTATGTAACGAAAATTAACAATATAATCAGATATGTAATGCAAACAAACTCCAGCCAATCATCTTATTGTTTGAAGTATGGTCTGCCACTACTTCATCTTTTTATATGTGTGAATACACCTACATTTCTTCTAAGATAAATTATACATAGAGTTGGATGGACGCAGCTTTGATTCTAACTTAAGCTATTGAATTTCAGATTGACCTACTTAATTATGGATTTTGGTTTTAACATTTCAGCTCAAAGGGATTTGTGGAAAACTCATTATTCAAAAACTCACTCATCTACAGCAGCAAACAGAAAGACCATGTTTACAAAGGAATGAGTTTTTCATCTCTCATCACATCAATCCAATACAAAATCGAATCTAGGGTTCTATATTTCTTCTTAAAACCAAACTTATCTACTTTCTCTCTTCTCCCAAGAAGCTTAAAGGGACATCTAAACAACACATCCAAGAAAACCCAATTCGCCAAATCCTCAATGTCTGTCTGAACAAGCCTCTCCTTCACCACAATCTCATCCCACAAATACTTTCTCTCACCCATCTCTCTACCATACCAAAAACCTTCATCAAACATTGTTGTTTCGTTAACTTTCACCCCAAGTTTCCTCCCGATATCAGGCCAAATCTCCTTCCAAGTGAACCCTACTCCATTAATGGCGTTAAAAGCTTCACCTTTGTCGCGTACTCTCCCACTTGTTGCAGCGAATATATGCTGCTCCGCGACTAAATTTGAATCAGAGCCATCAATGTAACTCTCTTCCCAACATTCTCTTGTCCCTCCAAACACAAAAGGAAGATTCAAATACTTACACATCGCTCCATAAACACAAAGACTTCCTATGAAATTGTACAGAGTTCTTGTAGAGCTTCCCATCAGCAAACCAGGCCTTTGAACCGACCAAATAACCGATTTACCAGTTATCTTCTCCTTCAGAAAATCCTCCAAAACGTAATAGAAATTCTTCCCAGAGCTCTTTCTCGGACACTCCTCGCTGTAATAACACAAACTCGAACCTTCTCCACGAAACAGAGTCTCTTCAACCAGAGACACGTAATGCTTCATCCCCGTTTGAAGCGAGAAATGCTTTAACCTCTTAGCGTTTGGTAGAATCGCGTCCAAAGCTTTTGTCAGCATCATCTTGTTCTGGACGCAACACTCGTCTGTATCCAATGGATACTGACCAGACCACGTGACCCAAAACACGTGACTCACGATGTCTTGTAATGGAGACAATCTCTGTTTAGTCTCAGATGCGTTAAGCAGATCGCAGGAGATGAAGTTGTACATCTTCGCCATGGAATTGATCTCCGGGTTTCGCGCTACGCCGTATATTCTCCACTTAGGCTTCGACGTTAGTAGTGTCTTTACAAGCTCTCGACCCACGAGTCCGGTGACGCCGAAGATCAAAGCGACGTTCTCGTCTTCGTTTCTAGTCATCAAGCTGCCATTTTCAGACCCCATTGTGACGATTAGAGAGTTTATGGACTTTGATTACGATCGAGTTTCGACAGATATTTATATAAAGAAAAGTTGTGGACTGATTCAACGGGTTCTCAGTGAGTTTCAAGACTCGATGCCTACCTGTTTTATAGACTATTATGTTAGAATATCCAAGCAAGTTGCTTTGGACACAGCTACGATTTAGCATAACAATGCACAATTTTTAATATGAATAAATTAAAGTCAACAGTGTTTGGAGTTCCATGTTACAAAAAAATTCTTCCTTTTTTTTTGGAGAAATTTAGAGGAAAAATGGAGTTAACAATCCAATCAATTTTTGTTTGGATTGCATAAGTACTAATGCATTGCAATATTAGTGTTAATATATACAAAAGAAAAATTAAATTTAATCATGATTTCGTGGTTGGCATAAATACATATTGTTAGGTTTTTGACATCTAAGTTATTTTGTTTAAATGATCTGACGTCGTAAAGACTTGGTTATGCGTGTGGGTTGAGCCATGCTGTAAGACTAGAGTCATTGATATGGTTCGAGCCTAGCGACACCCGAGAAAATATCTGGTATAGTTATAATTGTCTATTGGGTTACACTAAAAATAATTTATTTATCATTTTAATTTGTGGTTCTGGAACGTGTTGCGAAAGCCACGGTTCTTATAGTAGCTTTTAATTGAGCCGTCGTGAACAGCATTTTGTCCACTTCTCAATCGAACGGTCAAGGTTGCGAGGGGCGGAATCTGGCCGTGGCCATTACGTTGCTGGCCGGCTTTTTTAATTATTTACACTCTTCAAGTGGGTCTCTAATATTTGTTTTGGACTTTTAGTTAACAGTCTTACCGGTCAAAACCGAATATTAACCGACAACTTTTTTTTTGTTTGGTCAAATTTAACCGACAACTTATTCGATGAAACTCTGAACCCGAACTCATGTACCAGAATCCAAACTAATCTGAGATCTAATTGTCGTTCAATTATGCAGTGGCCAAACATGTATAGTCATATCGAAATTCATACAATACATTTAATGAAACAAGTGTGAGTGTGACCAAGTGGTTTCGATTGGTAATATATTGTAGAACAATGGATTCCTTAAAAAAGTAATTAAAAAAAAAGTTTGCATATTAAAATGGTGGAATCGTTAAACAGAAAATTGAACTTTTAAATTTGGGGACTGATTTTTTTATTAATGACCTTCCAAAATCTACAAACATAATTCAATTTTCCTTTTTAATGAGCAAAATTATGGAATTGTAGAATTAAATTATCGGAATGACAAAATGGGAGAACATAATAAATGAAAGTATTCTAAAACTATTTGATTGATAAAAATTTTGGAATGATAAAATGATTTTGTTAATATGTTTTTCGGCAGTCAAAACTTTTTTAAAAAATATTATTGATAAAGAATACTAGTCAAAACCTTTGATCACATTAACAAAACAAAACAAAAAACTTTGATCACGTATTTGTCAATCTGGTTCATGAAACTTATTTTTATATGAGAAAATTGAATTAGAAGTGACAATAATTGCCCGGTCTGCGTTGGAGAGACTGAGAGGGAAGGCGGTACATTGTATCTCTTCTCCCAAAGACATCGAAAAGCTAAAAACCACACACTTGGCTTGCTTTTGTTTATATGGACCATGTTTTGTGGTAGACCTACACATTTCTCTTCTTTCAATTTTTGTCTTCCTCCTTGGTCTATGCATTGTATAGACCCACTTCTCATCTTTTTTTAAAAAATTCAATGTTTTATTTAATTTTAAACAATAGTAGCTTCGAATTATATAGTGTGTTTATGTTTCCAATATTGGATAACAAAAAAAAAAACAATTTGCTTGGCAGAAATTCAATTACTAACTCCTAACCACATGAAGTATCGGAGTCAAGTAGGTTTCGAAAGTAAAACGGCATGGAGTTTTTAGTTCCATGTTACAAACGGTATGCTTCAGAGAAAGGGGTCAAAGCATAAATAGCTAAACATAAGCACCCTTAAACGAAAATACATGAATATGAAGGATCAAATCATAAATGCATCTCTATTATGTTGAGACGAATTGAAACCTTGACAACTATAATCAAACAAGTTTCGCGACGGTGATCAATTTCGCCGGGAACGAAGAAGAAAACCCTAGAAATGGCGGATAAGCTTGCGCCAGAGAAGAGACACGATTTCATCCATAATGGTTTCACTCCTACTCTCTTCTCCCTCTATCTGTTTCTGCTATTGCAGTCTGATTTCATTCACGAGATTTGATTGGATCGATTATGTTCTTCGATTTCCGATGTTATAGGGCAAAAGGTGTTTGAATGGGATCAAACCTTAGAAGAAGTGAACTTGTACATAAATTTGCCTCCAAATGTTCACCCAAAGGCTTTCCACTGCAAAATCCAGTCGAAACATCTCGAAGTTGGCATCAAAGGCAACCCTCCTTATCTCAATGTCAGTTCCTTTTACTATCTTTCAACGTTTTGGATCCGTTTGACTCGCTAGTCGGAGAAATTCGACTCGATTTTCTTAACATTTGTCAATTTTTCAGCACGATCTTAGTGCCCCAGTGAAGACGGATTGCTCTTTCTGGACTCTAGGTACTCTATATTTTGATTGTGAGTCTGTATTGGGCGCTTATTAGATGAATTAGTTGTTTCATTTCTAGAGAGGATAATTTGAACCTGAAAATGTGAGCTGCGTTTGGTATAAGTAGTAAATATAGTTTGGAATGTGGAAAATTTGAGAGTATAGGATGGTGTGTGTTGGTTCTTTAGTATGCTAGAGTATGTAGTTTCCGGTTACAGCAATTTAAGAGTGTAAATGAGCTGACTCTATGCACTCTCCGTCCATCTTATATAAAATTTTTAGGGACATAGTGTGGAAGTGGTTGCTAATCTGAATTCTTTGTTTGATTTGGCAGAGGATGATATAATGCACATTACCCTGCAGAAGAGGGAGAAAGGGCAGACATGGGCATCGCCGATTCTGGGACAGGGTCTATTGGACCCTTACGCCACTGATCTTGAGCAGAAGCGACTTATGCTGCAGAGGTTTCAAGAGGAGGTTAGCTATTTGTAAAGTTCTCTTGGTTTAATATGGTTTCTGCTTTTGCAAAAAAAAAAAATATCTTGTTGAAGTTTATCTTGGTTATCTAATTGATCTCCGAAGCAAATCTTGGGCACCATCTGCTGGGTAGAATGAATCTATGGCAAAATATGATCCAATTTGGTTGAGTCATGACGAATCAAATTGATTGTTTTGTTTGTTCAAGCTCTCTTATTTTGTTTCTTGTGTCTCTGTCAAGTAGTGAGTCTCTTATGTTCATGGATAAACAGTCTGAATAGAGCTGGTGATAGTTAAGCTATAGTTATGTTGTGGTGCCTACTTTACTATGGTGATGAGCCTGCTCACTTTTAGTGCAACCAGATTCTTAACGGTTTGGAAATAAATTAACATGTCCTTAACGGCTTTGGCTTATTGTTTTGGATGCATAGCTATCTATTTAATTTGTATTGAGCTCAACTTTGCTTTTCGTTCTCTGTCGATCAATATTCTTTTGACATGTTCCGTCTCTATCGGTTTTTGCAGAACCCGGGATTCGACTTTTCGCAAGCTCAGTTCACGGGTAATTGTCCAGATCCGAGGAGCTTCATGGGGGGTATTCGTTCTGACTAAATATAGTCCTACTCTTGTTTCTTTAGTATCCATAATGAACTCGAAAGTCAATTTGACTTAACAAAATGTCTTATGGCTTATAAATAAACGCCCTGATTCTCGTCTGTATAACTCGTTAATATCAATCATATATTCGACTTTTAAGCAATTTATAACTCATAAATAAGAGACTTTCGTCTCTGTTTAGTTATTATTTTCTACCCGACAACAGATTCGTAACATCAACCCAAGTCCAAAGAGCCGTGGATTCTCATCTCCAGTTTGATTCTTGTTTTAGTATGTGACAGCTTCTTGGTAAAAAGTTTCTCTTTAATAAGTGCTTCGGATAAGGAATTCGAGAAAAACTGATCATTCTCTCTTTGTCATGGCAAACTCGTCGAATAGAGGAAATAGTATGCATAAAAATAAAATAAAAATTCGTTTTGGTATTTTCTACGAAAATTTGAATATAAATTACTTACACTTTAAATATTAGGGCAATTCTCAAAAATAGCACAAAATTAAGTTTTTGTGACACAAATAGCACACATTTTCATTTAGGACAAAAATAGCATTTTTATTAAAGGTCAATTTTCTTATATAACCCAAATATCTTAACTTCATACTTTTAGGATTTAGGGCTTAGGGTTTAGGATTTAACCCTAAACCCTAAGTCCTAAACCCTAAACCATATCTCCTATCCCTAAAAACTATACCCTAAATTTTAAAATACTTAATCCAAACCAAAAAATTAAATGATTACCTTTTATTAAAATGTTAATTTTGTTCTAAATGAAAATATGTGCTAAATTTGTTACACAAACCACTTTATGTGCTATTTGAGGAAATTTCTTTAAATATTATCACAAAAATAAACAAGTTTTAACTCAAAAGAGTTAGGTAAATTTGTTTTAAAATAATATATTATAAGCAATATTTGTCAATATTACCTTATTTTATTATTAAAAATAAATGAAAGAAGAGAAAAGAGAGCTTTATTAGGCGCGCGTCATCTCCATCGCGACACATATCATAAGACACAGAGAAGAACGAATCTCAAGAAGTTACGTATAAGCTCGTAGCCATTAGTTTTGTCATTTTCCCGTTTCTCTCGTATCTCTCATAGACTCCTTCTCTTAGTCTTCTTCGTCTTAGCTTTATTCCATGATTCTTCTTCTTTTTTCGCTACCTTCTCGATGACCCTCTGCGCCAACCTCCATCATGACGCTGAATCCTCCTCCGTCGCACCAAACTCCTCAATCACCGCGTCGGATTTCCAATCGCCGCGTTCTCATCGTCGGGAATTATTGCCACGACGTTCTAATCAAAAACGGATCAATCGTAGCTGAAACCCTCGGCGGCGCCGCCTCTTTCATCTCTAATGTCTTAGATTCTTCCTCTGTCTCATGCGAATTGGTCTCCAAAGTCGGTCACGACTTCAGATACGAGGTTGCCCACTCTCCGATCGTGGTCCCGGAGAAGGAAACTACAGTTTTCGAGGCGTATTTTGATCTGGGAATCGATGGGATCAGTCACGCTGATCGGGTATTGAAACGTGTCTCTGCATGTGATCCGATTCTTCCTTCTGATATTCCCAATTCAAGATTCGATTTTGGGATGGCTGTTGGAGTCGGCGGCGAGATTTTACCAGAGACGCTTGAGAAAATGGTGGAGATTTGCGATGTAGTAGCTGTGGATATTCAAGCTTTGATTAGGGGTTTTGATCCCGTTGATGGAGCTGTGAAGCTCGTAAATTTGAAAGAAAGTGGATTTTTTCATATCTTGTCGAGAATTGGGTTCTTGAAAGCTTCATCAGACGAAGCTCTTTTCATGGATGTTGAAGTAATGAAGCAATTGTGTTGTGTGGTGGTGACTAATGGTGAAAAAGGTTGTAGAATTTATCATAAGGATGATGAAACGACGATTCCTCCGTTCTTGGCGAAGCAGGTGGATCCTACCGGCGCTGGAGATAGTTTCCTTGGAGGTTTAGTGGTTGGGCTTGTAGAAGGTTTGACTGTTTCTGATGCTGCATTGTTAGGGAACCTCTTTGGCTCCATCACTGTAGAGCACATTGGTCAGCCCAAGTTCGATTTGATGATGCTTCAGGTTTGATTTTGATTTCTGGTAAATTAGAAGCTGTCTTATTTGATATTTGATAAGCTTCCAATCTGAAAATGTGATCAAGTCTGAGATTCTGCTGAGAGAGACTTTTCTTGTTTTACTTCATAGTTAGCCTAGCAGCAGTTGCATTCAAACATACGGTAGATGCAGAAAAAGGTGTTGGTTAAGCATTAACCGAACAATGTGGTTAAGCATCAACAGAAAACTGGCTATGTATTAGAGAATTGAATTTATGGATCGCTTGATGTATTTGTGAGTGTCTCATCTTTGATATGAGGGATGTATTTGATAGAAATTGGCTCATTGGCGAGCGCAACTGAACATTGAACATCATCATTTCCATCGGTTTTGTTTTCACCTTTTTAACGCATTTGCTTTTTGATGCGCAGAGAGTTCAGGATGAAGTACAGAGAAGGAAGAAGCAATGTAGTCTCTCTAGCAGTGATAACAATGATCATGAAGAGTTCCATGCGAGTCTAAGTCCAGCTCGTTTTTCGAGCACAGACTCTCCACTCAAACCAAAGTTATTGGTTAATGGTCACACTTATGATCGGTGATGATGATCGGTACCTGTGAATACGAATCTTGAATCACGTCGTTTTTTTTAACTAACAACGCTCTTCTGAGTTGTGTAAGCTTCTACGCATTGAATGAATTTTGGAAATTTCTTTTAAGTGTATAAAACGCGATGACCAGCGTCTTCAAACGCGCTTTGTGGTCACCATCGCACAACTTGTCAAATTGAAATGAAAATGTCAAATTAAAAAAAAGGTTTAGATGAGATCACTTAATCAGAGAATTTATACATAAAAAATTCATTCTTATTATTTGATCTTTGTGCTAATATTACATGATGTCAATTATTCTTATTTTAATCAAAGTTAAAAGGAAAAAAAATCATGCTGAACAGAAGTTCAATTAAAGAAAACGATTAAATGAACTTGGGAAAAATCCAAATTAAATGAACACAAAAACGGTCTGCGTTTTCGGTGTGACGCCTACCGCATCCTCTTTAGTTTTGTGTTCGGCTGTGGACTTCCGAGGTGTGTGCTTCAGCCTAGAATTGCATTGTGATTGCTCCGGGGCTTGGTTCGGTGAGTGCTTGATGTTGAATAGAGGCGGCGGGTTTGGTGGTGTAGCGTGCCAAAACCGTTTTTGTGTCTTTGTTCCAGGAAGGGCAGTTTGCGTCACTACTCAAAGTTTGAGGACTAGCTTCGTGTGAAGGGCGTTCGTTGTTTCTAAGGATCGGAGTTTGGGTTTCTCGAAATTGCGGGATGCAAATAACCAAGTTGTTATAGTTTGGGATCAGGTGTTTCTTCACCAAGTACTCCTTCGCTTCTTGTCAGAGCGTATCCTTTCAATTCTTTGTCATGTGTTTGCACTCTTGTTGTTGCTTTGACGATCATTATTTATTGCTTCTTAGATTTCGGTTTTTTTGTTTTCTTCGTTGCCTCTGCCGCTGTCACAAACAAAAATGGATAAATAAATTAACATTTGTTCAAAAAAAAAATCCAAATTTTAAATATCAACGGTTTATTTATATGCAATTTCGCATGTTGTCAAAACAGAAGTTATATATCAAAGTCAAAGATCGTCAACTTTGTTCCTGTGAGACCGTGGTCATTATCAGCGCGTGAGATAGACGTGGCGATTCCTATTCCCAAACAAATCTGGAGGAAGAAAATTCCTGTGATATTGGCATCTTCTCTACCCGATTTCTCAAATCCTGATTTTTTCAGTTATATTCCTCTTTCCCTCTTCTCCGACGCTTCCCGTCGGATATAAGGGATTCACTTTGTTCTTCAGATCTTGAATTTGAGGAGAAGCGTTGACTCGATTTGTCTTATAATCGTGTGACAATGAAGCAGAAGAACCAGCAGAAGAGGAAGAAGAAGCGCTCGTGCGCTGCAAAACCTTCCGGTGACGGAGCGACGTCTGAAGGGAGCAAAAAAGACTTGGAGGAAGAGAGGAAGGAGGACGATGAAGGAAACAAGGAAATAGAAAAAGTTGAAAAAATATACATCGAATCGTTAATGGAAGCGTTTTGCTCGGTTTCAATGGAGGAAGCGAGTGCTGCTTATAAAGAGTCAGGTGGAGATCTGAACAAAGCCGCTGAGATTTTATCAGATCTAGTTGAAAGCGGCGATGATCCATCGACGAGTTCGGTTGCGAGTGGCTCTTCGGGTATGGAAACTGCGTCTACCTCTGATTATGGTGCTGGTTCAAGCTCTAGCTGTAGCGATGATCTGACGAGAAGATGGATTGAAGGAAACAAGCAGAATAGAGTTATTGCTGCTACAGGGATGGTTTCTTCTGTGATTGCAAAGGATTATTTAAAACCGAATCCTGTGTGGAAAGAGCTTCCTATGGTGGAACGGTCTAAAGAGCTCTGTGGGAGTGGGAAAAAAGCTGCGGATAGAGAGATAGCTGAACAGTTTCTTAGTTCAATGCTTGGAGATGATTGTGAGCTTAGCATGGCTGTTGTTAGAGATGTTCCGTGTGAGTAGTTTATCTTTGTCAAATTGCTATATAAGGAGAGACTTGATTGTTCGACAAATTGATATGGAAGAGTCTCTTTTTGTAGGTCAATGTGGTTATGATGTCGACATGGTAAGCAGATTATCATCAAACTTACATGGGGGATGTATTGGTATATTGACAGGAAATATGCTGATACTTGCCCGACAAATTTGTTTTGAAGCTTTAATATTGTTTTCTTCTTAGGCCTTGAATATCTTGCTTGAAATGACTTCTTCATCAACTGATGATTCATCATTGCGTGGTAAATGTTTCGGAGTAGGAGTCAATGATAGTGTAAGTGATTGGTTTTTCTTTTTTTTTTCTTCACGGATCTGTTTGTATTTGTTTTTCCTACACGATAGAATAAAGTGCAATCTCCTGGCTTGATTTAACAGCTAGCAGAGACTTCTTTTGATACTGATACTTCTGAAAGTGAACTATTCTGGGGTGACTATAGTCGAAGGTACTGCTATTTGATTCTTAGGCCTTCTTCTGGTTATTGCAAGTAACTAATTTTGGAATTGTTGGAGTTGATTCATCCATTAGTTAGGATAAGTAGCTCTCTGCAATCCTGTCCTTGGTTCATCATTGACCAGTTCTTATGATAGAATTGCTATGTATAAACAGTTGTGGAAGAGAGGTCAAAACTAAATATGTTGCTTGCTTTTTTTTTACACTGTAGGGATTACGCAAAAGTTCTCACGAGTTCTGAAGAACCTTTTGCAACTAGCCAAGGAAGTTATGAGCAGCTTGGTCTTCCACAAAAAGTTTTGGAGTCTCTGTTCAACATTCGCCAGAGTCCTAAGCATGAACCAAAGACAATGAGCTGGAGGAATGTGGCAAAGAAAATGCAGTCACTTGGCATTGATGCTTCTTCATCTGGTGGGGAAGAGCATCAGCCCAATACGTCTGGTATTTACTATGATTTCTTGATTATAAAAGTAATTGCATTTATGGCTGCAGATAGCAGGCTCATTTTGCTATGAGTTTGCAGGTTCTGAGCTTCTGATGTATGTTGTTTTACCCGATGAAACACTTAGCAATTTTTGCTTTGGTGTCATTGGCAAAAACATCTGAGGTTCTTGACTGCTTGTTTGTGTTGCAATTCTTGGATCAATTTTTCTTACTCCTGAATTACATTACTAATCAATCAATACATGTGTTGCAGTGAAGGATGATGGATATCATGAACTTAGAAAAGGGGCAACTGACCAGTGGAATGTTACGAAGTCCTACTATCAAAAAGTAAGTTTTACTTGCATTCATATCTCTGGCTCTGATGGACTCCTCAATTAAAGTATTTTTCTCTTGCTTGAAGGCTGCAGAAGCATATTCGAAAGGAGGGAGGGCTCATGCAGCTTACCTTTCTGACAAGGTTCATCTCACGGTCTATATATCATGCTATTGTGGCAATGTTTTTGGAAGTGTGATATAAACTTGTGTCCTTATTCTTATAGGGGAGAGCGGCATCTAAAGTTGCTCAACGAGCAGATGATAAGGCAAGCCAGGATATATTTGTCTCGAGGTTAGCTGTTTTGAGGCATTATAGAAGTTATGCTGATGCAGTTTCACCTTTCATTTTGTTGGAGACTAAGCCATTGTTTGCATCTATGACTATGCAGAAACAAGGATATAGAGAATGTGGTAACCATCGATCTGCATGGTCAGCATGTTAAACAAGCAATGAAGCTACTGAAGCTACATCTCTTATTCGGATCATATGTCCCTTGTAAGTTCTCATCAAACACAAATATAAGTCTTTCTTCTTTAGTAGATCATCATCGCCTCGTATTATCTTCGTAAAACCCCAGATATTTTCTTCCTCCTAACAAATTGTGTTATTGTGAAATCATCCAGCCATCCAGACACTACGAGTGATCACAGGATGCGGGTCTCATGGGTTTGGGAAGTCCAAGGTGAAACAGTCGGTAAGTTTCTTTAACACCCTTTCACATTTAAACTGAATGTGAATCAAACTCTAGAACCTGTATACATAAATGATATCATACCCGATTAATTGTGTGCACGAAACCAAGAATTTAGTATTTTAGTCATGATACATATGGTTGTTTTATTGGTGATCAGGTGATAAAGCTGCTGGAAAGAGGAGTAAGGTATTGTGAAGAGAACAGAGGGACATTGCTGATCAAGCTTGACGGATGTAGTAGAGAGTTCAGTTTCTTAGACACAGAGAGTGACTGTGAGTAAGTGAAAACTAAACTAAAACTAAATTCAGGTTTAGCTTTAGATGTTAAATTTATGTATTTTTGTCTATATCTGATTCTAGATCTGTCTGTTGACTAAATGTTCTGATGCTAGATCTGTCTGTTGACTAAATGTTGAGTAAACAAATCTTCGCTTCCTTCATTCCCCTTTCCTAGTTTCACGTTATCTAAGTTATGGAAACACATTGGCTGACACAGACAGCATGTATATTATTTGTTATAAATATTAGGGGTTTGCTAATAATATAACGTTTTAATTATTATGTAACTATTATAAATTCTAAAAAACTACTACATGCATAATGGTGATAGATTTAGAACACAACTCTTCTAGATAAAATAAAATTCAGAACGGTAGAATCTTTCATAAGTGAGTACGGGAGTCGTTTTAACACAAAAAAAAAAGGCATCCAGCACTAAAGCTCACATCAATTGAGGATCAGTTGGAGAAAATTTCAGGAGAGTTGAGTTACAGAGGCAGCTCACCACTGTCTACAATCACAACTTTACTCTTGGGAGTTCCACTTTGATTTCCTTCAGCTTCGATTTTGTACACCACGTCCATTCCGGTCACTACCTTCCCGAATACTACATGCCTCCCGTCCAACCTGTATAAAGTCCCGAGCTTTCTAATCAGATGACAGAAACAACATATCGACAAGTTCTACTCCGAAACTGAAACTCTAAGCTTAGTAACTACCAACATGCCAACCTCATATCAAACAACTTGAAAGTAAACGAATTGAAAGATCAAGAAGGTTGCTTTATGTGTTTGAAATTCAGCTGATTCTGTACTCACCAGCTGGTTGTTACAGTTGTAATGAAAAACTGTGATCCGTTGGTGTCTTGACCGGCGTTTGCCATTGATAGGAACCCTGTGAAAAAGGAAAACAATTGATCAGGTTAAAACCTCACACGGAGAAAGAGTCAATAATGTTGTAAACACAGAATACTGAAAAAACCCTCACCTGGGCCAGTATGCTTGAGTTTGAAGTTCTCATCAGCAAACTTCTCGCCATAGATAGATTCACCTCCCATTCCATTTCCATGTGTAAAGTCACCTCCTTGAAGCATAAAGCTTGGTATGATCCTGTGGAACGAACTCCCCTTGTAATGAAGGGCCTTCCCTTTCTTCCCTATTCCTTTCTCACCTGCGTATACGGTTCATGTAAGCTTTCATTTCAAGGTAGATAAAACTTGTGTCCTAATATATGACGGCGATGATATTCGATTGGTCTAGGATGAAAATGAGTAGTGTTTTGTTTGCTCACCTGTGCACAATGCTCGGAAATTCTCTGCAGAAACAAAAGCATGAAGTAAGTCCTCTTATAAATATCTTGTTCATACCCAAGCTTGGAATCAAGAATCAGCAGTAAAAGAAACACGTCAAGTGTTAAGGGTACCTGTAGTTTTGGGGACTGTCTTGCCAAATAGACCCATGACAATACGACCTGGACAAAAATCATCAACCGGTATGAGACATTTTCAGGGGAAAACAATGGAAAAGAGAAGAAGAAACTGCAAAGCATTTCACGTAGTCTAGCATACAGCACAAGAACTATCATAAGAATAAACTAAGGAACAAGGTTATACCGGCTGCTTTTCCATCAATTTCAACATCGAAATAAACCTTGTGAGTGATCTCCTTTAAGTTTTCCTTGGACTTTTTGGCCTGAAACATGGAACCAAACATCCAGTAATCAATATAAATACTAGCAGCCGTTTCATAATATTTACATCAATACACATTGGGGGGCACTTCATGCAGTGACTAGCTCTCTGCAAAATATACAAATTCGATGATGTTGAACCTCTAGTCACATCTTAAGGTCCAAAATCGGAATTTCTAAACAACCATTTCGTTGTTCCACTTTCCTGAATCTCTTACGTCGCTTATTCAACCATTTCAAAATACCGAATCACATCTCATACATGGAATCAAATACAAATCAAGATAGAAAAACCTATAAAACCTATAACCAATCGCACTCAATTTGATATTATTATCGAGACCGTGCAAAATCTAAGAACTCAATAAAACATACTGCTGCAATCGATCGAATAGTTTGAAGAAAAAGGTGCAGGTAAACAAAAATGTACCTGAATAGCGGTTAGGGTTCCGAGAAGAAGAAGACTCCATAGAAGCAGCGTCACTGAGCTCGCCATCTCGCACCGTGCAAAGTATTTTCTCCAGAGTTCCTTTTCTTGTTTTTTTGTTTTTGTTTATTGTCCACCTCTATTTGCATCAAGACCACGTCGAATATCCAATTAGACTTCGCCACCTGGCTTGTCGATTAACAGTTGTATTTACTATTTAGGCCCTGAATGTTTTAGAACTGTAATGGGCTATTGAATTATTGGTGGCCCATTATTCTATTTACGCTAAAAAGATATAAATGGTTTTATGAGCCTATAGGCTTAATAACTCAGTTACTCACCCATCTTTCTTTTCTTAAAACATTCAAAAGTTGTTTTATGCTGCTAAATAATTCTTTTATGATATATAGTTATAAAGCTTCAACTTTAATTCTTTTTATGAATAAATGATAAGTTTATATAAAAAGAAAAGAATTGAACGAAATTCCGAGTTGGAAATCCTAATGTAAGAGATGTTCGGGTAATGTTTTTTACGATACTAAAGTCTTATCTTATCTTTAGACTTCAGTCAAAATAAACAATAAGCATGTCAGTGTCACGTTACTTTTGTCCCAGCTAATACTACTCTGGTTATACCTTCTTTTTTTTTTTTTGTCGGTATTATGGTTATAACTTTTTAAGTGGTTTTAATAAACATTAATGTCAGTATCATTTAACTAAGCACGTTTCCAGTCACATTAAGAAGTTAAATATTGTTAAAACTTTACCTGGCGCAATCTTCCAGTATAATCC
Organism: Cardamine occulta; assembly: GCA_028015245.1. NCBI lineage: Eukaryota > Viridiplantae > Streptophyta > Magnoliopsida > Brassicales > Brassicaceae > Cardamine > Cardamine occulta. The sequence goes on from CM051392.1 coordinate 3,642,751, forward strand.
AGATTATAGACACAAGATTTGTTTTGCAACTAATATCTTACGTCTTTATTTTACTATTACAGTAACAAAGCGAGAAGCCGAGAACTGTTCTTTTACTGTTTATAGCCTAAAAGTGGATTTGGCACCACCAAATACAGCCAACACTTTTTTTGTTTGACTTGCCTTTTCAACATATCTTATCTGTGTTTTTTCTTTTTTTGGTCGACATCTAAAATCATGTTTCTACTAAATCCTATCAACAAGATATTCAAACGATATCTTTACTTCGGTAAACAAAAACAAATTATGAACTTCAACTCTCGTGAGTCGTGAGTGTAATCCTGCAGCTGATACGTCATCAAAACCAATACTTTTGAATCGTGGATAAATAATTGTGTGTCGGTATGGCTACGAAAGAGATGTAAACGTGTTGAGAGAAGACAAACACATAACACTACAAAAGCTTTAGATCTGCATCTATGGCGGATCCATGTGATAGTTAGTGGGGTCAGTTGACCCCACAAAAAAAAAAAAAAAAAAATTCTGTGTATAGAAATTTTTTTTGGTTGAAAATCAACTTTGAACCCATGAAACTTTAAGTTTTTTTAGTCAATTTATTTTTTGAACCCATTAACTTACTTTTAAAAAAATTTCAGTAATTACAAAACCTAAAATCCATTTTATTTTTGACCCCGATAAAAAAAATTTTTGGATCCGCCACTGTCCCCACCAATGTACCCATTTGCCTTTTGTTTGTTGTCTGGCTATTTCAAATCTGTTTTTTTTTATTTTTTAAATATCTCTGTTTTTGTGTTCACACTTGACGCAAAATATCTTTCGTATTATTTAGGTTCTTCTTTGTGTTTATGGGGAAAAACAACTAACACCTGACGATTAGTCTAAGTAATAATGGGAAAGTTCTACTCCTTAAAATTAGTTACTTTTTTCCTGGGAATTAACGAGGATAATTAAATTATCAGATACTATCAAAAAACGAGATTCCCTCTCAGTAAACAAGTTTTGTTGTGTTTTGTTTTTGTGTGTGGTTCAGGTGTGAGCGTGTAGAGGTTTGACGAGGGAAACACTTGGAAATGTTGTCCAAATTAAATAAACATTAAATTGAGGAATGATCTGACTTCTGAGTATTTAAGTAGACACAGAAATAGATATCACCTTTTCACGTTCTTGGATCTGCACAAGAAGACGATACATACACATATACAGAGATGGACGAAAAGAGAGAAATGGGTAGTTACAGATTCTGTCTGATCTTCACGAGGAAGTTCAGAGTGACGGAACCAGGTCCGGTCGATGACGTCAGAGATGTTTTTGAGAAATACGCCGAGGGTGAGGTTCACATGTCGCCGGAGCAGCTACAGAAGCTCATGGCGGAGGAAGGAAGAGGATCGAGTCTTGAGGAGGCGGAGAGGATCGTTGACGAGGTGCTTCGCCGGAGACACCACATTGCTAAGTTCACCAGACGAAATCTGACTCTTGAGGATTTTAATTATTTTATGCTTTCTACTGATCTTAATCCTCCGATCGGCGATCAGGTTAACTTCAAAGTTTCCGGTCAAACTCTTTTTTTTTTTTTCTTGGAAAAATCCGAGATTATGGGAGAAAAAAAGTATTGGTTTTTTCGGAATATGGATTGATTGTGTTTTTTTTTTTACACAGATTGACAAAGAAAGTTTTAAACTTTTAGATACTCTTCTGTTGATTCTACCGGAAAAATCAGATTTTTTTTTTGTTTTTTTGGAGTTTTCTCTTACATCGCTATTTGCCCCTTTTTTTTGTTTTGGTGTTGCTAATTTCTTGATTTTCCGACCTAAATTAGTTGATCAGGATGTAAAAAAGTCTTCTCTTTTGGTCTCTTTGAATGAGAAGGGAGTAAAATTTCTCAATCATATGGTCTTGGTTTACTCTGCTACTGAAATTCTATAATCTAATTGTTTGAGTCACCTGTCTAAATTTAGAAATTTACATTTTGGATACTTTCTATTCTAAAAGTGGCTTACTTCTGGAGATCTTTTAGCTGTGAAGCTGTAAAATTCAGGAATTGGCATAGATTCTCATTTCGTCAGTGATATTTGATATGTGGTTTAACTAACCATTGTTGGGTATTGATTTCAGGTCCATCAGAACATGGATGCTCCACTGTCACATTACTTTATATACACAGGCCACAATTCCTACTTAACTGGGAATCAGCTCAGTAGCAACTGCAGTGACCTTCCCATTGCAGATTCATTGAGACGAGGTGTAAGGGTGGTTGAGTTGGATCTTTGGCCACGTGGTGACGATGATGTCTGTGTTAAGCATGGAAGGTATATATTCTTTGGGTCTTGCTTAGTTTAATATGGATGAATTGGTTCTATGGACTGTTATTATCATGTTTCTCACTTTTGATGAAACTACAGGACCTTGACCAAGGAGGTGAAATTGGGAAAATGTTTGGAATCTATTAAAGCTAATGCCTTTGCTACTTCAAAGTATCCTGTTATTATTACTCTTGAAGACCATCTCACGCCTAAACTTCAATCTAAAGTTGCCAAGGTTTTCATTCTTTTCACCCCTATTATATTTTTTAGACCTTAAAGTTGATGATTCCATCTGTATAATGTATATGAATACTGCAAAGTGTTTGCTCTTCCGCAGATGATAACTCAGACATTTGGAGACATGTTGTATTACCATGATTCTGAAAGTTGTCAAGAATTTCCTTCACCAGAAGAGTTGAAGGAAAAGATTCTAATATCAACAAAACCTCCAAAGGAGTACTTGGAAGCTAACGATGTGAAGGAGAAAGATAATGGAGAGAAAGGGAAGGATTCAGATGAGGATGTATGGGGCAAAGAGCCAGCAGATCTTATTTCTACACAATCTGATCTTGAAAAGGTTTGCTTTTAACCTTTGCAAGTGTATACTAAAATACCAATTGAAGCAAATACTCTTACCATCAATGGTTTTGCTTTGACTGTGAATGTTCATTTTCTTCTATTCATCTCAGGTCTCAACCAGTATAAATGATCTCAATGAAGATGATGAAGATAGGGGGTTGTGTGATTTTGATATGTCATGCCATTTACAAGCACCAGAATACAAGCGCCTTATTGCTATCCATGCCGGGAAGCCAAAGGGTGGCTTACGGATGGCTTTAAAGGTTGATCCAAATAAAATCAGGCGACTTAGTCTGAGTGAGCAATTACTTGAGAAAGCTGTAGGGTCACATGGTGCAGATGTTATAAGGTATAGAAATATCATATTATAAATAAGCATTATATAGTTAGTGTTTGCTTCTAGTATTAATGATTCGAAAACCTCACAAATGAACAGATTCACCCAGAAGAACTTTCTGAGGATATATCCCAAAGGCACAAGGTTTAACTCTTCAAATTATAAACCTCAGATTGGTTGGATGAGTGGTGCTCAAATGATTGCATTCAACATGCAGGTTTGTCTCAACTCTTCATATCTTGTATCGTCATCTGGGTTATACTGTTATGATGCTAAATATGAAAAACATAAATGTAGGGGTATGGCAGAGCATTGTGGCTAATGCATGGAATGTTTCGAGCAAATGGAGGGTGCGGTTATGTCAAGAAGCCAGATTTTCTTATGAATGTAGGTTCTAATGGACAAGTTTTTTGTCCCAGAGAGAATTTGTCTCCAAAGAAAACTTTAAAGGTTATAGAGTTGAACATCCTTTGGTAACTTCATATATGCGTTCCACAGTTTCTTGCTTAACATCTAACAATGGCAGGTGAAAGTCTATATGGGAGATGGATGGCTTCTAGACTTCAAAAAAACTCACTTTGACCTCTATTCTCCTCCAGATTTCTACGTTAAAGTATGTGAACTCCAATCTTGATTTTTCCGTCTTTCCTTTATTTTGATCCGAGCTAAATTTTAGCTTTGGTCAATACAGGTGGGTATTGCTGGAGCACCTGTCGATGAGGTGATGGAGAAAACAAAAATACAGAATGATAAGTGGACACCCATTTGGAATAAGGACTTTACATTTCCATTAGTTGTTCCTGAACTTGCTCTACTCCGTGTTGAAGTGCATGAGTACGACGCAAATGAAAAAGACGATTTTGGAGGTCAAACTTGTTTACCAGTTTCCGAGTTAAGGCAAGGCATACGCGCTGTTCCGCTCTTCAATCGAAAGGGAGAGAAGTACAGCTCTACACGGCTTCTTATGCGCTTCGAGTTTGTCTAAGACGCCATCTTTTGGTGCGTGTATCCATCTAGATTTATATCTTCTTACTTTATTTTGTTATGTTGTGTTTTATATGTCAGGCTCCTTCATTGAGGAATAAAAGTCAAATTTTACCAGAGGAATATATAGATCTTTTGCATTCCTTTCATATATGATTCCGTTTATATACGTTACCAGTTTCTTGGGATGAAGTTTTGTTCAACAAGAACCAAAAGCTAGGAATTTTATTATGAAGTTATTATAACAGTAATAAGATCTCTTGTCTTAGCATAAAACCATAATCTCTTTATTCTTTTTCTGGATCATTTGGTATTGGATAGCTTAAAATAGTTATTTATAAGCATGAGGACTTAGCAAGAAGCTTCATATCTTTAGCTCCATTAATAGTTATTTAAGCCTTTTGTCTCTCTGTTTGCTGCACTAAACACGTGAAATTCTGAAATAGAGTATATATTCTGGAATCTTTTGTTGCTATATGAATCGCTTTATGCTGATTAATCAATTTTCTTAGCGTTTCTTTACATTTAACAATTTAAAGGTATATATTCTTAATCCGTAGACAGAGACCACACCACTCATATATGCTTATTAGTGAAGAAAAACAGATTCTTGTTCTATTTTATCTTTCGAAAGATTGGTAACTTACAATGGTTTTGAGATTCTTCAAGGACTTTAGGAGCATTTTAACAGTGACTTGAAAGAGTTTGCGTACCGTGAAACGTGGAAGGAAAGATAGAAATGAAATGTATGAAGAAACCCAAACGTTGAATCCATGAAGCTTCCCTGATCTACATCATATGCTTCTGGAATTAGATACCATAATATTTGTTTAAGCTGGTTTATAGAAAGTGGGGTTTTTCAACATGACTCTCTGTGTTGGGAATCTATGGTAATGAAAGCTAAGAGCACTGAGCAAAAGATGCGTGTCCCTATAATTTAAAGTATGGAAGAAAAAAGAACGATATATATTTGATTGATGTGTATGAAGATCATGCCAAATATGCAGGAGTTGTTTATTGACCAAATTGCAGGAACTTTTTGAAGAGAATCCGGGAGGTGAAAAATATAAATAGAGATTTTCTGGTGTTATTGTGAGGTATCTTGTTGCATTTTCTTGAGCTGAGATTTCGAGTTGGAGATAGAAAGACTTGAGATGAAGAGACAGATGGGGAGATACAAAATGGGATTGTGTTTCAGTGACAAGTTCAGGATGAACAGAGGAGCTCCACCTCCGGATGTAGTGACAGCATTTGTACAGTATACCGAGGGCGGGAATCACATGACAGCAGAGCAGCTATGTCGGTTCTTGGTTGAGGTGCAGGACGAGAAAGAGGTGTTGGTTTCAGATGCAGAGAAGATCGTAGAAAGAATCACATGTCAAAGACATCATATCACTAAGTTCTTGAGGCATACACTGAACCTTGATGATTTCTTCAGTTTCTTGTTCTCAGATGATCTGAATCATCCAATTGATAGTAAGGTATTGACTCTCCTATCGTTTCTCTTTTTTTTTGCAACTTGGAAAGTTCCAATCTTTGAACTTTTGTTGTTTCAGGTGCATCAAGACATGGACTCTCCCTTGTCCCACTATTTCATTTACACGAGCCATAATTCCTATCTTACTGGGAATCAGATCAACAGCGAATGCAGCGATGTACCTCTCATTAAGGCATTAAAGAGAGGTGTTCGAGCTCTTGAACTTGACCTGTGGCCTAACTCTACTAAGGACGACATACTTGTTCTCCATGGCTGGTATGTCTTTGTGTTATTATGTATATTCCAAGATCTATAGGTCGAATGTTTGTCGGAAAATAAGAAAGTAAGTTTAATGCTTTTAGGGCATGGACACCTCCTGTGGAACTGATCAAATGCTTGAGATCTATTAAAGAGCATGCCTTTTCTACATCTGCATACCCTGTGATCATAACCTTGGAAGATCATTTGTCACCAGATCTTCAAACCAAAGCAGCTGAGGTGCTTTCTTGATCTCGCTGAGGAATCATTTCCATATTAGTCTCAGAAGTTCTTGAAGATATTCAAAAAGTTCTGTTTTTTCTTTGAATCTGTTGCTGCAGTTGATGAAAGAGATATTCATGGATATGGTGTATTTTCCCGAGTCTGGTGGTTTAAAAGAGTTCCCTTCACCAGAAGATCTCAAGTACAGAATTGTAATATCCACAAAGCTTCCCAAAGGTAACTTAAAAAAGGACAAGGATTCTGAGTCAGATGTATCAGTAAAGGCGTCATCAGATGCTTCAACCGACCAAGTAGACGATGAGAAGGTACTTGCAGTCCATATTTACGAGTTTTAATCTCTCAATGGCATCTTAAATCTCTCCGTTTGCTTGAAATGACTTGTGTAGACTGACGAAGAAACAAATGAGGCCAAAATTGGAGAGGATGGATTTGATCAAGAATCCAACAACTTGGATTTCCTCACCTACAGTCGCCTGATAGCTATTCCTTCTGGAAATGCTAAAAATGGATTGAAGGAAGCACTTACGATCGATAATGGTGGAGTTAGACGGCTGAGTTTGAGGGAGCAGAAGTTCAAGAAAGCCACTGAAATGTATGGAACCGAAGTCATGAAGTAAGTATTACATGCCCATTCAAAAAAAAAAAAGCAATTGCTTTTGAGCTAGTTCTTTTGTTTCTTGCTCTAAGCACACTACAATCATAATCTAGATTCACACAGAAGAACTTGTTAAGGATATATCCCAAGGCCACACGAGTAACTTCTTCCAACTACAAGCCCTACAACGGTTGGATGTACGGAGCTCAAATGGTTGCTTTCAACATGCAGGTTTGCTTCTTTTTTTTTTTTTTTTTTTTAACTCATCTGACAGAATCTCAACACACTGTTACATCCTGGGTCTTTAAACTTCAGGGCTATGGAAGAGCTCTCTGGATGATGCATGGTATGTTTAGGGGAAATGGTGGATGTGGGTATGTGAAAAAACCGGACTTTATGATGAACAATGGTCCCGGTGAAGAGATGTTTGATCCGAAAGCGAAATTACCCATAAAGACAACTCTGAAAGTGAAAGTATACATGGGAAGAGGATGGGACTCTGGTTTTCAGCGAACATGTTTCAACGCTTGGTCTTCTCCTAACTTCTACACAAGGGTAAGCAACTTAATTGTTTTACATTTTGAAAGATTCTTGGATTTAGATGATTAGTACATAAGTTGATTCTCTACTATGGCTCTGTTTTTCTCTCTGTTTCATGTGGATTGCACTATTGTGTGAAACCAGGTTGGGATAACAGGAGTAAGAGCTGATAAGGTAATGAAGAAAACAAAGAAAGAAGACAACACTTGGGAGCCTTTCTGGGACGAGGAGTTTGAATTTGAGCTTACAGTACCCGAGCTGGCGTTGCTCAGAGTTGAAGTTCATGACTACAAGATGCCAGAGAAGGACGATTTCTCGGGCCAGACATGTTTGCCAGTGGCAGAGCTGAGACAAGGCATACGTTCTGTTCCGTTGTATGATCGCAAAGGAGAGAGACTAGTTTCAGTTACACTTCTCATGCGGTTTCAGTTTGTTTAAAAACAGAGTTCTTTTCTTCTTATTATTATCATCCTCCAAATAGTTAGTTTGTAGTAGAGAAGCTTTATAAATCAATGATCACTAGAAAGGAATGCCACAAGCCAAGATCCGTACATTACATATAACTAATCAAATAACTATGGTTGAATCTTTAAAAAATAATACTCCATAAGAAGCTTTAGAGATATATAAGCTTCTTAATGGAGATACATGCAAATTTTTACTTTCAAGTTAAGATTAGTGTTTAGACTTTATGTATGGAAGTGGGAAACCCAAAAGTTAATGCAAACAAACAATCTGGATTTTAATCTGGATAATTGCAGTGATTCATTTAAATCTTTATAGGTTTTTGAGAATATCCCTATGTTAGGATTTTTGCTATTTTTGAAGTTTAACAAAAGTCTATGGAATATCAAAGAAACGATCCAAACTAACACTTTGAAATATGACTTGGATGTCCGTGTCGCGTACCCCAACGGCCCACTCTGCTCTTTCCTTCAACATGGGCCGTCTCTTCTCGGTAGCTTCGTATTGTATTTATATCTACACTACATCCACTAAACTAACTTTCATGAATTACTTTCTTAACGTACCCCAAAAATAAAATAAAATAGAATCCATTTACTTAGTCAGTAAAGTTATATCGAAGGCTCAAAGGTTCTAGAAGAGGCGAAGAAAGTGTAGTCGATTGTCTATTTTCAGGCCAATACTCAAACCAGTGAAAATTTGGCCAAAAAGAAATACTGAGGAAGAAATTCCCAAGGTCTCTTATATCTTTAGTACCATAAGTATCCCTCTAATTTTCAAACAATCCATTTTGCATTTATCCAACCATCTATGTAAACTGTAAAACAACCGTTCCTCTAATAATAAAACTTCCTTGGTCTAGTTTTCAATGTTAATGCTGGAGGTTAGATTTCGGATTTTTCATTCTTTTGTAATTTTAATCTTGCGTAAAATATATCGTTTAAAGTTATTTTTGTAGTTTACTATTATTTTCCATCCCTCAGATTTGTTATGAAAAAACGCGGACAGAATAAAAAATAGTTAAAATGAAGAAAAAAAACAAAAACATTGGTTGATTTGGTCTTTTCTGACAACGTATAGTTTTTATTTGATTATTGAAAAATAATTGACTCTAAATAAAGCTGAATTTTAATCATCGTTCGTTCGTATTGGTAAGATTTGATTAAAATTAATTAAGTACAAATATATCCAGGTTCTTTCACTCTGCAAACACAACACCGTTAAAAGACAAAGCAGCCTAATCCCAATCCCCACGTTTAAGGCTGTGAGTACTCAAACCTGACCCGAACCAAATTCGATTTCATGGCGATGAATAATCGTAACGGTTTCACCTACATGGACCGAAAATTCAGCGATTTAAGCGTCAACGACGATTCCTCTGCTTTCAGCGATTGTAACAGCGACAGATCCGGTGAGTTTCCAACTACTTCCTCCGAGAGCCGACGTCTCTTCCTCTCCTGTACCACTGAGAATTCCGATGATTTAATCCGATATCTCGTATGGCGTCTTGAATCTTCACGTTCAATCGAGGAGCAGAGGCAAGCTGCTATGAAGATCAGACTCATAGCCAAGAACAAACCAGAGAACCGGATCAAAATCGCTAAAGCCGGTGCGATTAAACCGTTGATTTCTCTGATTTCTTCTTCCGATCTTCAGCTTCAGGAGTATGGAGTCACTGCAGTTTTGAATCTTTCACTCTGCGATGAGAACAAAGAGCTGATTGCTTCTTCCGGTGCGATTAAACCGCTCGTTAAGGCTTTGAAATTAGGAACACCGACGACGAAAGAGAACGCTGCTTGTGCTCTGCTCCGGTTATCTCAGGTGGAGGAGAACAATATCGCAATCGGAAGATCTGGAGCGATTCCTCTACTCGTGAACCTTCTAGAAACGGGAGGATTCAGAGCTAAGAAAGACGCGTCGACGGCTTTATACTCGTTGTGTTCAGTGAAGGAGAACAAAATCAGAGCTGTGGAATCGGGGATTATGAAGCCGTTGGTGGAGTTAATGGCGGATTTCGAATCGAATATGGTTGATAAATCAGCCTACGTGATGAATCAGTTAATGTCGGTGCCGGAATCGAAGCCGGCGGTGGTGGAGGAAGGAGGAGTTCCGGTGTTGGTGGAGATTGTGGAAGTGGGAACACAGAGACAGAAAGAGATGGCTGTGTCGATATTGTTGCAACTTTGTGAAGACAGTGTGGTGTATCGAACCATGGTGGCTCGTGAAGGAGCGGTTCCTCCGCTCGTGGCTCTATCGCAGAGCAGTACGAGTCGAGCTAAGCAAAAGGCTGAGGCGTTGATAGAGCTTCTAAGGCAACCAAGACGACGACAACAACAACAACACTCTGATTCTATTTCTAACGAAATCGAAGAAATTGAGAGATAGCGTTTTGATTACATCTTCTAGTGGTTTGGGCTTTCTTAGTGGGCCTTTGTAAAATATACATTTTAGTTTTACATACCTTTTGAATAAATATATGGCCTAAGTTGAGCATATTCACATGAATATGATAAAAAAAATTCTTGATGCTCATTAGAAGTCTTTTTAAGAATAATGAGATTTGGATACTTAAATTTTGCACCAAAGTGGCATAGAATTTATGCTGAATTCGCATCAAAACGAGTACACGCACTGTCTTTTAAGGAGAAAATCTGAGAGAACAATATCCAAACAAAAAAAGGTAATAGATTCTTCCATATTCAATAATGGAGAACAACTCAGAAACAAATGCAAGACAAAAAATAAAAGAGAGAAAGTAACCATTTCGGTTAGACTATTGATGTTTTAATACCAAAGGGTTGATCATCTAGTGGTGGTAGAGGCTGGTTCCTTTGTATTCTGAATTCAATTTTTTTTTATATGGATAGTTATTTTTAAAATCAGAATAACTATAATCTAGTTTCGAGTACTATAAAACATTTTAAGTCAAATGTCTGGAACTCACTCCCACTGTTAGAAGAAAAAAGCAGATTTTTATTTATTATTTTTAGAATTACAAAACACAAGCAGATATGTTATTTGAGTGAAGAGCAACCTAAAATCAGGTCAGACGGCACTAGTTTGGATTGCACTTTTCCCACTTGACCGTTCTTAAGCAACTAGTTTGATATGTTCTACAATCACATCATCAATAGTGTTGATAATGGATAAATTCAATTGTATTGACAATAAATTATCTGTGTTTGACAATTACAACTGATGATAAATGATTTCCTAATAAATAAATGATAGGTAAAGTTTATAATTTTATATGGTAACTAACGTACCACTAGTATCTCAGCTATTGGCTATACACTCCGCCACGTTTTTTTTAACTTATGGTCAATGGTTCTGTTTTTGGTCCACGGCTCTGTTTGGATTTAACTACCAACTTTAATTCGGACAACCAACACATCATCTCTGGCCTTCACTTTTTTTCTTTTTTTTTTTTAACTTTGTGAAGGTCCTTTAGATCTTTACATGAGAGCAAAGTCTCACTTTACTTGAGAATATAAATGTGTTTCACAAACAAGAACAATACATCATATCTCTTTGTTTCTTTTCTCTCTCTCTGCCTTAACTTTCACAAAAAAAAAATGAAGGAATCATTCAAAGTGTGTTTCTGTTGTGTAAGAAGCTTCAAGGTGAAATCAAGTGAGCCACCTGAAGAAATCAAGACACTCTTCCATGATTACTCTCAAAACGACAGGATGTCTACAGATGAGATGCTTAGATTCGTCATCGAAGTTCAAGGAGAGAAACACGTAGATTTGAACTACGTGAAGGATATATTCCACAGACTCAAACATCACGGCGTTTTCCACCCTCGTGGACTTCATCTTGAAGGATTCTACCGTTATCTTCTTAGTGATTTCAACTCTCCATTGCCTCTGACCCGCGAGGTAAAAGTTAGGATAAGATCTGTTTGATTTCATAGAGTTGTTTGTTAATGGGGTTTTGGGTTTCAGGTTTGGCAAGATATGAATCAGCCTTTATCTCATTACTTCTTGTACACGGGACATAACTCTTACTTGACTGGGAATCAACTCAACAGTAATAGCAGCATTGAACCGATTGTGAAAGCTCTGAGAAGAGGAGTTCGTGTTATTGAGCTTGATTTATGGTCTAACTCTTCAGGAAAAGAAGCTGAAGCTCGTCACGGCGGGTCTGAATCTTTCCATTAAACCCTTTCTTGAATCACTCAATAAATTTAGGAATTTTCTTGATTTGTTTTGATGATGGTATCAGGACGTTAACGAGCTGTGAAGATCTGCAGAAATGTCTAAACGCGGTTAAGGAGAACGCGTTTCAGGTGTCTGATTATCCTGTTGTGCTTACTTTAGAAGACCATTTGCCTCCAAATCTTCAGAAGAAAGTTGCTAAAGTAAGATTTTGATGAATCATGGAATCTTGTTTACAACAGTGAGTTTGATTGATATGGTGAAATGTTTTGTAGATGGTGAGTAAGACGTTTCGAGGAACATTGTTTCAATGTAAAGACGAGTACACTGAGTGTTTTCCTTCACCAGAGACACTCAAGAATAAGATTTTGATCTCAACAAAGCCACCAAAAGAGTATCTTCAGACTCAAATCTCTCAAGGTTCAACAATAGATGAATCACTTAGAGCTAAAGTAAAAAATTAAAAAAGAGTTAAAAAAAAGTATCCATTGGTGTTTCTTAATGGTTTTCTCAGAGTTTTGTGTTGTGGCAGAAAACTGCAGATGCAGAAGAAGAGATTCAAGATGAAGATGAAGAGACTGTAGCGGTCGAATATAGAGACTTGATCTCGATTCACGCAGGGAACCGCAAAGGAGGATTGAAGAATTGCTTGAATGGAGATCCTAACCGAGTCATACGGTTAAGCATGAGCGAGTAGTGGCTTGAGACTCTGGCTAAAACCCGTGGACCGGATTTAGTAAAGTTCACGCAGCGGAATCTTTTGAGGATATTTCCCAAGACTACACGTTTTGATTCATCTAACTATGATCCTCTCGTTGGATGGATTCATGGTGCTCAAATGGTTGCCTTCAATATGCAAGTAAGAGACTTAATGCTCTCTCCTCTCTAGTATGGAAATTTTAGTAATCACCAATTATACTTGTTTTGTGTAAATTCAGAGCCTTGGGAAGTTTTTATGGATGATGCAAGGAATGTTTAAAGCCAATGGTGGATGTGGCTTTGTGAAAAAGCCTGATGTTTTGCTCTCCAATGGTCCTGGAGGTGAAATTTTTGACCCTTGCAGTAAAAATCTCCAGATCAAGACAACTCTTAAGGTTTTGTATTTCTCTCTGTTTCTGTCTTCGTCTCTGTTTATTCCGTTTCTTGGAAAACAAGAAAACATCTTAGCTTTGTGTCTGTGGTGTACGAGTAGGTGAAGATCTACACTGGAGAAGGGTGGAGTCTGGATTTTCCTCAAGATCACTTTGATCGGTACTCTCCTCCCGATTTCTACGCAAAGGTAAGTGTTCATTCATATGCAGAACACCGAACAAAAACATGGTTTAAGTAGCTCTATGAAGCAAAATTAATTTTAGCAAATAATGAAACCTAATTAGGTTTCTTGCCTATCAAGTCAACCAACGCAACTTAAATGTAGTTGTTTTCTTTCAGATCGGAATCGCAGGGGTTCCTTTGGACACAACAAGTGACAAAACAGAAATAGATACAGACGAATGGTTTCCGATTTGGAACAAGGAGTTCGAGTTTCCGTTGCGTGTTCCTGAACTAGCGCTTATCACAAAGACTACGATAGTAACACTCATAACGATTTCGCCGGCCAGACATGTCTTCCGTTGTCGGAGCTCAAGCCAGGTATTCGTGCTGTCCGGCTCCACGATCGTGCCGGAGAGGTCTACAAGCACGTGAGACTGCTCATGAGGTTTGTTTTGGAGCCTCGTTAGTCGCTTCGTGAATGATGTTAATTTATCATCCGTGTCAATAAATTAAGTGTCGGTACACATTAGTTGGTCGTACGAAGCCACAATGTAATAAAAGGTGATAAACAAAATAAATGATTAAAATCAGTAAAGTTAAAAGATTTGTGATTTTGGTATCAACAATTTGTTCAAACAGCACAGTTGATAACTTAAATATTGTTTCAACATTTGTTATGGTCCACTAACCACTCATACTAGTTGTTTTATTATGGCTATTCGCACTAAAGCAAACTTTCATTATATTTGGAATTAGAAATCCTCAATCAAGACTTTTGGGAATCTTATAAATTATTCGGATATAAAGTCAACAAATCACTTGTCAATTCACACTATGCCACTAAAGCAAAATTGGTTAATTATGGCAACTCTCACTAAAGCAAAATTGGTTCATTATGGCATTAAACAATTCTATAATAATGTTTGTTGAAATGTCATTATGGCATCGTCGTTTTTTTTGGCGACAATGGGTCGACGTTTTAGTACAAAGAGTGTTTTATAATATTCAAATGTTGATAAATAGATGTTTTGAAGAAAGACAAATTATTGTCAAATTCTCTAATATTATCAGGGCAGCCCAACATTATTTGAGACTCTTAACACCCAAAAAAATGCGGCCTTTTAAATTTAAAAACCTAGTTCTTTTTTTATTGATTCTTATGGATTGGGCGTATGCCTTGGTGAGATATTAGTATTTTGTCCCATTTTAGCTAGTTTTTTCATATTGTTTTCGAGTTTTTTCTAGTCTTTTTGTGTCTTTTCAGGTATTTTAAGGCTCTGGAGCATGAATTGAAAATGTTGGAAGACATTGGAGCAAAAAGAGCAAATTTGAGCCAAAAGACGATTTTCCGCCTGCGCGAGCACCTGCTCGGACCTGGCGAGCACCTGCTCAACCTATTTTACCTAGGGACGCGTTTTTTATTTTATTTTATTTTATTTTTAGAATAAATAGAGGTCAGCCGCCTCAGACTTGTATCACGTTCGTTTTTTCAGACTTCAGTTCTTCGTTCTAGGTTTATTTTAGTTTTCAAGACTCCACCACTTTGTTCTTTTCGATTTGGATTTATATTATTCAGCTTTGGATCTCTATTTCCCTACTGTCGATCAATCCACAACTTGTTTGAGAAGTTTTCCTGAACCTTGTTCTTTCAATAAATCATGAACTCATCTCCTTGCTTTGTTGTGTTTGTTTTTGCTATGTGTGAGTAGATCCTTAGCTAGGTTAAGGTTTTCAATGGTGATTTAGGTTGTTAATGGCTGAGCACAAATAGGATTGGAATTTATATGTCTTCGCCAATAGGGGTTCGTAATGCTTAGATTAGTTTGATCACATAGTCTATGATTTTTAGGTTAAACTTATTCATGAGAGTGCTCTAGGTTGCTAGAAAAATCATTGGTGAGCAATTGGTGCGTAGCCAACGAGAGTTGATTGCTGCGATTGATTGTGAACATATTGAACTTGTTTGTTAATGCTTATCATCTTCGTTAGATCTAGACGAGAGTTTCGGTATCTAGGTTGTTAGATAAAGGTGTCGATACATCACGAGAGTGGGGCGACATTTATTTATGTTTGAGTTCTAGACCGGTAGTTAGTTAGCCCTGAATAGTTGCTCAGCCTTGTCTCCAAATCACCGGCGAAACGCCTTGACCTAGTGCTTTTTATTAATTGTTTTACATCGATTTATTTTATTTGTTGCTGTTCCGAAAATTACACAAAACCCATTATTGTCTTAGCTTTAAATTAAAATCTATAATTTCATAGTGTAACCTTGGTCTCTGTGGATTCGATACCCCATATACTACTGCTTTTGTCTGTGCACTTGCAGAAAATATTTTGGGTTAAAACTCGACACATCACTTGGGTTTGTGCACCTTTGTCACATTCCTTTAGGTTGTTACAATACATAGTCAAACAAAAAAAAAACAAAAAAAAAAGAGTTATGCGTGCTAAAAGTGTCCAAAATCGTTGAGGGTTTAAGTTTTCCAGTTGCACCAAATAAGATGAGACTAAGTTACAAAGTTTTGCACCACTTTTAGTATCAAGAGCTTATTAAACCAGTAGATACTAAAATTTCTTACACGTTCAGAGAATGAATTGAGAATTTGGGATGAATCTAAGAAGGCCGATCTTGGTTCCAAGAGACTGAACATCAGCCTGAACCTGAGCTTCAAAATTTGAGTAAGTGAATGGCTTATACTTTGATGACTTTATCACAAAATGTCTCTCTGGAAACACAAAATAACACACTGAGTGTCTCTCAGTCTTCATATTCTTCTTCGTCTTCACTCTATGTTTCACACTCTTGTATTCATCATCACTTATCGCCTGTATATATACTGCATCAGTCAAATGATAAAACAATTATAATCAAAGTCATGAATATTGTGAAGAATATTCCACATCCGGAACTTTGAGTAACATATAAGGTATATTGTGATAATTGGTTTTGCGTTGTAAACCCATAGAACTTAACATAGTATCAAAACATGAACACACGCTGCTCCACCAAACTGAAAATCGATCTGGTCCATTGAAAGAGGCCCGATCGATCTTAACCGATTAAACTTGAAACTAATTCTATAGTGGAATATTGTCGAGATCAATAGTTAGAAGGACTATAATTTCGAAGGGGCGTGTGAAGAATATCCTACATCGGATGTGAGAATGGACCTTGAATAACATATAATGGATATGGATCACTCAATTCATTGCCAATTGATTTTGAGTTGGAAGCCCATAGAACTTAACAAATATGTTTAAAAGTACATGCATCATATCTCCGAGATTGACAATGAGAGTATTAGCAACCGGATTTACACAAAACCAATCTTCACCTTTCATGATCTCAAGGCCACCACTTCCATCTTCTTTTAATATTGAGATCACTGAACTGTCCGTGTGGACTTCCATTCCTAGAGCTTCTCCAGCTGCTTTGCCGGATCTCCGAGGATACCGGTAAACCCGTATGAGCCATGTCGACTCTGATAAGTATTCTGATCTTTGGTCATCCGATAATTCTAGGTTCAGTTTCTGTGCTATAGCTTCAAATAAGGATGTAGCAATTCTAGTTATGTGCCTTCCATATTCATCCATCAACACTGCATAGTCACACACAAACAAACAAATTTAAGTTACAAAACCAATCAATATTTCCTTATAATATAATATTTTCTAATGAATTGAAGAGATTGTCACTGGTCACGGATTGATTATTTGTAACACAAATAAGACATAGATTCTGTAAAACCAAGTTGCATGCAAGATGGGTACGTGTCGGTCCATCACTCAAAAAGTTCCAATTCTTTCCAAATAATCAAAACGTTTTTTTTGTTTTAACTGAAAATTAGAAGAACTTATTAGTTATTTTATATGTAAATAGCAGTAGATATATATACATTATAGAAATTGGGCGGATGCTCTGGGTTTGTGCACCTTTGTCATATTACTTCCTATAGGCTGTTACAATATGAAATTTGATCATCAAATTAAAGTAGGTACATATTTGCGTTTGATCGCGCGGTAAAAAAAATCATAATATTTAAATCATTCTAGTGTAATTGAGCTATTAATCTGTCTAGTTTTTCTCATCCAAGTCATTCATACAATTCGATGTTACTGTAGCCATAGAATCTTGTCAAGAAGCCAGTGGAACCTAAGGAAATGTGTGGAATCCATTTCAATCAATTAACGTCTAGTTTTCCAGTTGCACCAAATAACATAAGATGACGAAGTTACAAAGTTTTGCACCACTTAAGTATCAAGAGCTTATTAAACTAGTAGATACTACATTAATTTTCATACACGATCAGAGAAAGAGTGGAGAATTTGGGAGGAATCTAGGAAGGCCGATCTTGCTTCCAAAAGCCCGAATATCAGCTTGAACTTGAGCTTCAAACTCTGAGTAAGTGAATGGCTTATACTTTGATGACTTTATCACAAAATCTCTCTCTGGAAGCACAAAATAACCCACCGAGTGCCTCTCTGCCGTCATGTTCGTCTTTGTCTTTACTCTATGCTTCACACTGATGTACTCATCATCGCTTATCGCCTGTAACATATAATACACTAGATCAGTCAGATGATAAGACTAATACAATCAAAGTCATGAATATGTTTAAAGTACCTGCATTATATCTCCGAGATTGACTATGAGAGTATTAGCAACTGGTTTTATACCGAACCATTCTTCACCTTTCATGATCTCAAGACCACCAATTTCATCTTCTTTTTATATTGAGATCACCGAACTGTCTGTATGGGCTACCAATCCTCGAGGTTCTCCAGCTGCTCCCCCGAATATCCGAGGGTACCAGAAAAGCCGTAAGAGCCCTGTCGACTCCGATAAGTATGCTGATCTTATGTCATCCGATAATTCTAGGTTCAGTGTTTGTGCTATAGCTTCAAACAAGGATATAGCAATTCTAGTTACGTGCCTTCCATATTCCTCCATCAACACTCTGCATACTCACACACAAACAAACAAAAATAAGTTATAAAACTAATGGATTAAGAATAATGGTGTGACCCGAAATAGATTTTAGATAAGTAAATCCGCAGTCTTAAACGTTTACAGTTATTGAAATAAATTTGTATGTATGGATATATATATATATATACGATCCTACGATTTGAAGATTTTACTTGTCAAATTCTTTTATTTTCTTTTTAACTTGAGACGATGTAGTAGGGATCAAAAAACCAAAACTGCATAGTATTA
This sequence comes from Cardamine occulta, assembly GCA_028015245.1. Lineage (NCBI taxonomy): Eukaryota > Viridiplantae > Streptophyta > Magnoliopsida > Brassicales > Brassicaceae > Cardamine > Cardamine occulta. Next base: position 3,661,161 of record CM051392.1, read on the forward strand.
GAAAAAGCTTCTTAGTGAATGACAAATGCATTAACTAGTGCAATAGTTAACAGGCGTGTTACAATAATATAAAAATGCTAAAATCAACACTACATGGAAGATTATACGTGCATTTGTGAACAGTGAACACGTTGAGGTAGATATGTATATTGGATTCTGGTAACTAAATTTAAATTCAAATAATGTTACTGATTTTTAATAATCTTGGATATTTAATTCTGATAGGATTATTTTATCATATTTAGTTAACAAATAACAATTAAAGCTATAGTAACCCACTATTCTATTGATTGAAATTTTGTAGTACATTCAATTAAATGACCACGTTCATCGAAGCCGCTATATTTTGTTACTATTTGTTATATAGTCCAAGTCCATATAGATCTGGTCTTATAGGACGGTCCATATATATGTACGTTAGCTAACTATATATAGCCTATATTTAAATTATTGACTGACTGATTAATTTATTAGTAAAAACCATTAAAGAAGAGAAAGACGAGAGTATGTAACCTGAAAAAAGGAAAAGAAAAAAGAAGCCAAAACGACGACATATGTAACCTGAAAGACGAGAGTATTGACTGTTGAGCATCATCATCACAAGAAGTAGAAGAAGATGGAAGCTTCGAGAGAGAAGAGAGAGGAACGTAGAAACCTTCGACCACGTTCACGTTCGCAGCTCTAGTCGGCAGTGCATCTCCCGAATGATTTAGAGCAGGTGTTCCATAAAAATACGATATCTGAGAGTTAACGGCGGCGAACAATTCCCGTTTGTTCTCAAACGGCAGATTTAGTAGAGACTTCGATATTTCTTGAACCTGTGACGTTAACGCCAAGGGTACTCCGTGATTCTCCAGACGGAATATTCCCCACTCCATGCATACCTCTCTCAGTATCTCCTTGTCCAAACGCTCCAAATCGATAACCGGAATATGGATATCCTTGTCCTGGATAAGAACCGGTTCGACCTCGGCCGTTGCTGGAGAATCTCCTTCGTTGAATACACACCGGTAAGCCGGTGGATATGACTCACTGTTACTCATCTATTCGCCGCTGAAATTCTTTAGATCACTTTTTTTTTGGTTCAAAAGTTTTTTTTTTTGTTCAAAAGTTGTATACAAAACAATTGAAATGTTTGATGTGTGTGGGTACATATAGGTGCATTTTTATTTATAGGAGTGTATAATATTTCCTCGTAGATATACACATAAAAGTATATTTATTGTCAACATTTCCTTATAATATAAAATTTCCTAATGAATTAAAGATGTTGCCATTTGTCACTGGTCACGGATTTATTATTTGTAACGCGCGGAAATAAGGCATGATTCTGTAAAAACAATGAAACCAAGTTGCACGCAAGATGGGTACGTCACGTGTACCATATCATACTTGACATTACTTGTCACTGGTCACGGATTTATTGTTTGTAACGCGCGCAAATCAGGCATAGATTCTGTAAAAACAATGAAACCAAGTTGCATGCAAGATGGAAGATGGGTACGTGTACCATATCATACTTGTCGGTCCATCACTCAAAACGTTTTTTGGTTTTAATTGAAAATTAGAACTTATTAGTTAGTATTTTATATTTAAATAGCCGTAGATTTACAGATACATACATCAGATTGCATTATAGAAATTTCGTAAAGAATATTTTTCTACTTTTTCATATTAATCACTTCTATCTTATAACAGGAGTAAGAGCTGATAAGGTAATGAAGAAAACAAAGAAAGAAGACAACACTTGGGAGCCTTTCTGGGACGAGGAGTTTGAGTTATAGCTTACAGTACCCGAGCTGGCGTTGCTCAGAGTTGAAGTTCATGACTACAAGATGCCAGAGAAGGACGATTTCTCGGGCCAGACATGTTTGCCAGTGGCAGAGCTGAGACAAGGCATACGTTCTGTTCCGTTGTATGATCGCAAAGGAGAGAGACTAGTTTCAGTTACACTTCTCATGCGGTTTCAGTTTGTTTAAAAACAGAGTTCTTTTCTTCTTATTATTATCATCCTCCAAATAGTTAGTTTGTAGTAGAGAAGCTTTATAAATCAATGATCACTAGAAAGGAATGCCACAAGCCAAGATCCGTACATTACATATAACTAATCAAATAACTATGGTTGAATCTTTAAAAAATAATACTCCATAAGAAGCTTTAGAGATATATAAGCTTCTTAATGGAGATACATGCAAATTTTTACTTTCAAGTTAAGATTAGTGTTTAGACTTTATGTATGGAAGTGGGAAACCCAAAAGTTAATGCAAACAAACAATCTGGATTTTAATCTGGATAATTGTAGTGATTCATTTAAATCTTTATAGGTTTTTGAGAATATCCCTATGTTAGGATTTTTGCTATTTTTGAAGTTTACCAAAAGTCTATGGTAGAAACCGTGTTTGAGCAAGGAATATCAAGAAACGATCCAAACTAACACTTTGTCTATTTTCTTTCAGGCCAATACTCAAACCAGTGAAAATTTGGCCAAAAAGAAATACTGAGGAGGAAATCCCCAAGGTCTCTTATATCTTTAGTACCATAAGTAACCCACACATTTTCAAACAATACATTTTACATTTATCCAACCATCTCTGTAAACTGTAAAACAACCGTCACGGCGGGTCTGTATCTTACCATTAAACCCTTTCTTGAATCACTCAATAAATTTAGGTATTTTCTTGATTTGTTTTGATGGTGATTTCAGGACGTTAACGAGCGGTGAAGATCTGCAGAAATGTCTTAATGCGGTTAAGGAGAACGCGTTTCAGGTGTCTGATTATCCTGTTGTGCTTACTTTAGAAGACCATTTGCCTCCAAATCTTCAGAAGAAAGTCGATAATGTATGATTCTGATGAATCATGGAATCTTGTTTACAACAGTGAGTTTGATTGATGGTAAAATTCTTTTGTAGATGGTGAGTAAGACGTTTCGAGGAACATTGTTTCAATGTAAAGACGAGTACACTGAGTGTTTTCCTTCACCAGAGACACTCAAGAATAAGATTTTGATCTCAACAAAGCCACCAAAAGAGTATCTTCAGACTCAAATCTCTCTAGGTTCAACAACAGATGTATCCCTTAGTGCCAAAGTAAGAAATTAAAACAGAGTTAAAGTAACCATTAATTAGTGTTTCTTAATGGGCTTCTCAGAGTTTTGTGTTGTGGCAGAAAGTTGCAGATGCAGAAAAACAAGTATCAGATGAAGACGAAAAGACTGTAGCCGTCGAATACAGAGACTTGATCTCGATTCACGCTGGGAACCGCAAAAGAGGATTGAAGAACTGCTTGAATGGAGATCCTAACCGAGTCATACGGTTAAGTATGAGCGAGCAGTGGCTTGAGGCTCTGGCTAAAACCCGTGGACCCGATTTAGTAAAGTTTCCCAAGACTACACGATTTTGATTCATCTAACTATAATCCTCTCGTTGGATGGATTCATGGTGCGCAAATGGTTGCCTTCAATATGCAAGTAAGAGACTTAATGCTCTCTCCTCTCTACTATGGAAATTTTAGTAATCACCAATTATACTTGTTTTGTGTAAATTCAGAGCCATGGAAGTTTTTATGGATGATGCAAGGAATGTTTAAAGCCAATGGTGGATGTGGCTATATGAAAAAGCCTGATATTTTGCTCTCCAATGGTCCTGGAGGTGAAATTTTTGACCCTTGCAGTAAAAATCTCCAGATCAAGACAACTCTTAAGGTTTTGTATTTCTCTCTGTTTCTGTCTTCGTCTCTGTTTCATCCATTTCTTGAAAAACAAGAAAACAAGAAAACTCTCACTAAAGCAAAATTGTTTCATTATGCCATAAAACAATTCTAGAATAATAGTAGATGGATCGTCGTTTTTTTTTGGCAACAATGGATCGACTTTTTGTACAAAAAGTGTTTTAATATTCAACAAATCAACAATGTTAATAAATAGATGCTTTTAAGAAAGACAAATTGTTGTCAAATTCTCTAATGTTATCAGGGCAGCCCAACATTATTTGAGTCTCTAACACCCAAAAAAAAATAGTCAAAAAAAAAGAAGAGAGTTATGCATGCTAAAAGTGTCCAAAATCGTTGAAGAAAAGAGATTTGCGATATGAGGGTTTAAGTTTTCTAGTTGCACCAAATAAGATGAGACTAAGTTACAAAGTTTTGCACCACTTTTAGTATCAAGAGCTTATTAAACCAGTAGATACTGAAATTTCTTACACGTTCAGAGAATGAATTGAGAATTTGGGATGAATCTAAGAAGGCCGATCTTGGTTCCAAGAGACTGAACATCAGCCTGAACCTGAGCTTCAAAATCTGAGTAAGTGAGTGGCTTATACTTTGATGACTTTATCACAAAATCTCTCTCTGGAAACACAAAATAACACACTGAGTGTCTCTCAGTCTTCATATTCTTCTTTGTCTTCACTCTATGCTTCACACTCTTGTATTCATCATCACTTATCGCCTGAATATATATACAACATCAGTCAAATGATGAAACTAATTAATATAATCAAAGTCATGAATATGTTTAAAGTACCTGCATCATATCTCCGAGATTGACAATGAGAGTATTAGCAACAGGATTTACACAAAACCAATCTTCACCTTTCATGATCTCAAGGCCACCACTTCCATCTTCTTTTAATATTGAGATCACTGAACTGTCCGTGTGGACTTCCATTCCTAGAGCTTCTCCAGCTGCTTTGCCGGATCTCCGAGGATACCGGTAAACCCGTATGAGCCCTGTCGACTCTGATAAGTATTCTGATCTTTGGTCACCCGATAACTCTAGGTTCAGTGTCTGTGCTATAGCATCAAATAAGGATGTAGCAATTCTAGTTATGTGCCTTCCATATTCATCCATCAACACTCTGCATAACTCACACACAAACAAACAAATATAAGTTACAAAACCAATGGATTAAGAATAATGGTGTGATCCGCAATGGACTTTAGATAAGTAAATCCGCAGTCTTAATTAATTGAACGCTTACAGTTATTGAAATAAATTTGTATGTATGGATATGCCACTTTATTAGACCATTTTTAGATGCTGCCAAAATGTTGGAAACCAATAATCATTGTTGGAGTTTAGTGGAACAAAGAAGATTATAGTGACCAAAAACGTTAATCAAGTGGACAAATTTCAGAAAACGTCTCACAAATCCAGCACTAACCCGGATTTAAATTGACTTCTTAGGTATATAGTATCCAAACGAAAAAGTAAACATCTAGTCAATCAACTCCATGCACGTGTCACTTCCTAACCCTGTTCGTCGTCAACTCTACAGTATTCACCTCACACATGTTATCTGGTGTTTTTAAAATATCTTATAATATATCAATTTCATTTCCAATACTTTTCAATGGACTTCGTAAATATGATTTAATATCACAGATACAGCTCCAAATTTGGAAATGAAATTAACATAAAAATGACCAAGTTCATCGAAACCGCTATCTTTTGTTGTTATTTGTTCTATAGTAAAAGTCGACATGCGAAAAATAAGACCATATTATTGATCTGGTCTTATAGGACGGTCCATATATATCTACATTAGCTAACTATAGCCTATATTTAAATTATTGAGCATTTCAAGTGTTGACTGATTGATTAATTTATTAGGAAAACCCATTAATAAATTATTAAGCTACGAGGGGGAAAAAAAAAAAGAAGAAGACAAAACGACGACGTATGTTACCTGAAAGACGAGAGTTTTGACTGTTGAGCATCATCATCACAAGAAGTAGAAGCTGGAATCTTCGAGAGAGAATGGAGAGGAACGTTGAAACCTTCGACCATGTTCATGTTCGAAGCTCGAGTTCCTCTCTGCAGTGCATCTCCCGAACGATTTAGAGCAGGTGTTCCATAAAAATACGATGACGGAGAATTAACGGCGGCGAACAATTCCCGTTTGGTCTCAAACGGCAGATTCAGTAAAGTCTCCGATATTTCTTGAAGCTGTGACATTAACGCCAACGGTACTCCGTGATTCTCCAAACGGAATATTCCCCACTCTCTGCATGCCTCTCTCAGTATCTCCTTGTCCAAACGCTCCAAATCGATCACCGGAATTTGGATATCCTTGTCTTCGACAAGAACTGGTTCGACCTCCGCCGTTTCTGGAGAATCTCCGTCGTTGGTTAGACGCCGGAAAGCCGGTGGATATGACTCATTGTTACTCATCTCTCCGCCGATGAAATTCTGTCTCCCTCTTTCAAAAGAGACTTTTGGATCAGTATTTTTTTTGTTTCAACAATTGTATAAAAATATTCACAACAATTGAAATTTTTGATGTGTGTGTGTAGATATAGGTGCATTTAGTTACAGTTGATAAATTTACTAAATTATTATAATATAATATTTCCTCCTAGATATACATTACACATAAATATATATTTCTTGTCAATATTTCCTTATAATATAATATTTCCTAATGAATTGAAGATATTACTGGTCACGGATTTATTATTTGTGACACAAATAAGGTATAGATTCTGTCAAAACAAAGAGACCAAGTTGCATGCAAGATGGGTACGTGTACCATATCATATTTGTCGGTCCATCAGTCGTAAAGTTCCAATTTTTCCTAATTTAATCAAAATTATTTATGGTTTTAAATGAAAATTAGAAGAACTTATTAGTTTATTTTATATGTAAATAACTGTAGTCTGTAGATATATATATATATATATTCATTATATAGCATTATAGAAATTTCGTAATAATATTTTTTCTACTTTTTCGAATTAATTCAGTTCCATCTGCTTCTATCTTATAGATTTTTTCCAATTATAAAAACACAATCTTATATTATATATATCTACTAAATTCTCAATATAAAAATAACAAAAGAGAATAATGCTATTGAATAGAAAGAAAAGAACACTATCAATTTGACGAGAATAGGCCTGTTTGATTGGATCCGATATGGGTTTCTCATGAGCACAATAAGATCCAGGGGAAGTAAATACCAATATGTTCGTATATATTTCTTTATTGCTTATATATTCAAATTGACACAAATATTTTATAATTCTGTTTAAAATAGAATGCATAGCATAAAAATTAAAAATTAAAAATTAAAATCATAATGAGTTTATGAATATATATATATATATTATAAACTTCAATGCTTATACATTCAATTCATTGGATTTTTTTTGTAAGAAGATGAATTATTTCTATACATTTATAGTTCATTATAGCAGTAAATCAATATAATAAATAAGTGTTCGTGCAAATTTTACGTTTGATTTTTAGAAATTTTGAGGGTAGACCGCTGAAGAGTAAACAAATTTGCACCACAAAAGATGGTGAAGATCACCGAGGGGGAGGGTTGAGGACGGGTGCGGTCTAAAAATTCTCCGATACACATGTCAGAAAAAAGCTCGAAAAATATAAAATGTTGTAACATGCGCATGAAGTGATATGCATATGCTTGAAGTTGATTTAGTATCATCCTAATGCACATTTTCTCTCTAGAATATTAGAGAAAAGTTATATGATCTCTCTTAAAATGGTGCTTATAATGATATTTAGTATTTACAAGAAGAAGAAAAAAAATAAAAACTTTCACCGGGTGCAGATATCAGATATCAATTCATTTAAAATGGGATTGAATCAATTTATTTCTGCAGAAACCACGTCAAGAATAAGTATTGTGCCGCTAGTTTTTCTAAACACATTAAAAATATGTGTGGATTAGATCGGTGGAATGATGCGCTAGTTTTTTATATTTTTTTATATTCTTTTTAGCTGCCAAAAAAAATGATGCTTTATATACTCATCTCTCGGGATATATGCATGATGCATTTTATTAAGATGTCTTTGCGCAAGAGAAAGACCGTTTTTCAATCGGACGGGTAACAGATAGTTGTGCCCAACCTGTTTTAATCCGTGGGTATCCGTTACCTGCGGGTACCCATGAGTATCCGTTACCTGCGGGTACCTGTGGTGAGGCAAATAATCCGCAAGCCTCGGGATTTTGGGCATGTACATGTTTCGCTAGGTACCCGTTCTCGGCGGGGCAAGTACCAAGCCGACAAACTCAATTACTTGACGGAGCAAGCCGAATACCAAGGCAAATGAAAAAATTGGGTATCCAGTCCGTGGCCACCCCTAAAACCAAGATCGTTTGGAGTTTTGAACCGTGTGGTTAATCTTTTGATGACGGTTTCAAATCCTTGGAACAGTGATATGATATGTGGTTTATTTACTCAAGGAGATGGATATTGTTAGGGGCTTTCGAAATCTGAAATGTACCAAGCAAAATTTGGATATTAGACAACTCAAAAGTCTAAAGATTCCAGATGGAATCCTCTTCTTTTGCTCCCGCAGCCACTAATAAATATTTACGAATAAAGTATAGAGGATCAAAAGACCACCATAAAAATCAATAATCTTATGTGATAAGCTTTATCTGGAATCGTGACAGTTAATAAGACAGATACGGAGTATCTTTTACAATATTTGTCTATCTTGATTGTATAAAAACTAAAATATTCTTACATATCTTAATTGATATATGTTGTCTTTATATAAACACTAACCATACTTACATTATTCTAACTCGTATGTGCCCCTGTTTTTTTTTTTTTTTTTTTTTTTTTAAGAAGTATCATTTCGCATCCATTTGGTATCGAACCGTTTATAAGTTTGACAAAAATATCAGTAAAAAGTGGGGAAAATGCCAATAAATGGTCTCAAAAGTCAACAAAAGGTTGGGGCATGGGTGTCATTGGAAGCAAATTCGTAATAAGCGTTGACAAACAACACAATGACACTATGAGAGTCCTTATCTTACGCCTCCACACTTCCACTTGGTTGGCGCTGATGTGACATACGTGGCACCACGCTTTGCACACGTCATCTTCCATTCCCTCCTTCATCCTCGACACGTGTCATCATTTACATGGTCTTCCTCTGACCTTTTTCATCTTCTTTTTTTACTTTGTTTTCTTTTTAAAAATACATTATGTAAAAACGTATATATTGATTGAGATTTGAGAAGTAAAATCAGTTTGGATAAACAAAACACAGTTGTCGTTTCTTTATAAATACGACGGACATGAATCTGTAGCAGAAGATTTTTAAGATTCCTTCCAAAGGAAAAAATAAGTTATTTTAATTTAAAAAAAAAATTCAGACAGAAGGAGATGAGTTTTGTAGTTCGTCTTGTTGTGTGTCTATTATTGACGCTTACAATTTCATCTTCAGCCCGGAACTCTGTCTCCGTTTCAGGTTTGTATCTCTTCTCTTTGCTTCGTTCTTACGATTCAATCTCAGTTTTGACTTCTAATTGAGTTCGTTTTATTTCAGGATTTGGGAATACTGAATTGGAAAGGAGGTCGTTGATGGTGAACGTTGAAGATTACGGTGACCCGTCTGCAAATCCAAAACACGATCCCAACGTTCCTCCGGCAACGACTGGTCAACGTATCGCCGGCAAAGGCTGACCTGACGTTAGTAAACTCAGATGAGCAGAACTCGTATTGTTTACCTCTTCAGTGTTTGCCTGAGATTAAATTCTCAGTTTCTCTAATCTGTATATCTATATAAATATTTATCGTCATTTACAGACAATTCTCTTCATTTTTGTTCTTGAAAATGGCTACGAGTTTATGCCTTATTTTACAATTTGTACCTATGCAAGATAATTGAATCAAAGAGTAAAATCTAGTTAAACCAAGTGAACAAAGGTATGCTACATGAACAGAGAAAATCGAGAATGTTTAGACATGATGTCAATTAAAAGCATAAAGACACTTTTGGCACATGAGATTGAGACACCATCTCGTGTTAAAAATACTTCCCGGAAGGTTCCACCTTTTCTATCTTCTGATCATACTTCAGTAGCTACCTGAGATGAGACTCGGTCTTATTAAAGTTTTGCTGATGAGATCTCTCAGCTCGATCTCTCCTGGGAATCTAGCTTCTTTCAATTTAGAAAACACCTGCAAAAGAAGCACAATATTGTACAAGTTATTCTGACTGATCTTAACTGGAAATCATCTTCAAGGATTGATAATGAGTTAAAACTAACCTGTTCACCGTTGCAGTAAACTTCAAACGCGCCTGAGCTTTGAAGGTAAGACTGCAGAAAGTTTCCAATAAGCCAAGTGGAAGCCATGGATCCAAATCTATTGGCCCTCAAGGAATGGAACCAAGCAGGTGGCTGCATAATCCCAATCATGGGAAAGATACGATCACCAGCAACTATCATACCAATAACTCCCATCTGAGCAACAGGTACAACCTTAGCTAGAAGGCGCTTTGGTGCTGGTGGAGGGTAATTTGCGAGAATCACATCTAAACCGGGGAAAGCCGTCTCTAACATCTTCTTCATGTTGACTGCAGTTCCCCTGCAAATTAAAAATTGGAGAGAATACGGTTTTAAAAATGTACAGAACATCAGTCACAACAATGTCAAAAGGCATCAGCTCTCAAAATACATCAACAAGAAACGGGAATCAAGAAATGTTACAGTTACAGCTAAGGTTAGGTATCAAAGAGTATTCAAAGAAGTCATGCCATTTAGCACTCATATGTAAGAAACAAAACCAGAGCTTTTCAGATTTTATCACATCTAAGAATAAAATTTCCAAGAAATTCAAAGTTTATCACCCACACTGCCACACATCTCTAACTAAAAATCTCAAATTTTCCAGCTAGCAGCTATAATAAATCCTAAAAAAAAAACTTAAGAACTGCAAATGATGTAACTTTTTGCAAACTCTCTTATAGTCTTATCAAATAAAATCTCAGACTGCCTAAAGGCAATGACTAACTTATTTGAAAACACTGAAACTTATCAAATGATGTATTAGGATGTTCATGTTAATCTGACTATAACTACTAACTAGGCTTGATAGTTTTAATGCAGTGTTCAAATTATCTCAGTCTTCTTCCTAACCACGAGAACCTCACTTAAAAATGCTACATTAAAGGTTCTCTGACTACACTATGATCATATCCAATGAAACAAAAAAACAAAAAAAAATCAAAATCGAATTCCTAAACCTCCATTGCAAAACTAGGTGATCCAAAGAAAGAAATTCAAAATTACTTGAAAGAACAGGAGACGCAGAAGTTGATCTCTACAGTTTTTCCATATCCGATTGGTCCTAAGCCATTTTGCTTCTGCAAAAGAGGAACGTAACAATGGGTAAATAAGTGAGATAAAATAAAAGGAAGGAATACAAGTGAAATACAGCTAATTCTACCTGCGAAGGGAAATCTAGGGTTTCGGAGATGATCGCAGCCGGACGTTGCTGGTGAGGGATATGCGGTGGTTGATGAGGACGGTGATGCGGAGGAGTGCAAAGGTTGAAAAGATCTGAACAAAATAAGAATAAAGGTAGACCCAACAAGATCAACTGTGCCCTCTCCATGGCGGAATAGTTTGATCTCCGATTAACAATTTAACAATTAACAGAGTCAATAGAGAGATTACGAGGGAAGTTGTATAAAGTCTAATCGAAGAGAATTAGAGAGCATATATATTGCCTTGTTTGGATGCTGGAATATAACTATCCTTACTGTTTACCACCTTTAATTTTAAATGTTTTGCTGATGCACCCCCGTATTTAAGGTTTAGTACATTTTCACCCCCAGTTAAATCAATACTACATAAAGCCCTACCAAAAGACTTTGGTCCAATCCAAATTCGCCCCTATTTTAGGTGTGGGGTTTTGCGGGTTACTCCGCATGTTCTAAAAATTTCAATTCTTTTTTTTAAATATAAAATATTCTTGAAATCTAACTTTTATATATGATAAAACAAAAAAAAAGATAAATTGTTTTTGAGTAAATAAAATATAATAAGCATATCTATTTAAAAACTAAATGCTAATGTTTGCAGGTATGAAGTTCGCCCAAAAAATTAGTTCGTTTGCAATTTGCTGTCTGCAGTGGGCTTACTCATGAGATTTACTCCTTAGACATCTTAACTTATTGTCTTAAGTCTAACACCTTCAATTTAAATAAGTGTTTGGATCTAATTAAATAAAATGTACAAAATACTTGAATATGACATCCCGTATCTTTTGTACATTTTATGTAATTGGATCCAAATACTTATTTAAATTGACAATTTCAATACTCAAGTTTTATCTTTGATTCCAAAACTCGATTCGGCTGTAAAAGAAAGAAAAAAAAGTGACAGAGGTTTGTTACACAAAAGCGGCACCGGACGACATGAAGTTCTCCGGGAATTGACTTGTCAAAGCGCGTGCAGTGCACAGCATCTCTACTGTTGTCTGCAGTTACTCTCAATCACAAAAAGTAAATACAAAAAAAAAAAAAGCTGAATATATTTTTATTTTTGACTGAGAGTTAGTTCAAATCCTAGATCCCGCTCTGTTTTGTTCACACTTTTTGTTGCTCTCCATCACTTAGCAGAAACCAAAAAAAAACAAAGTAAAGAGAAAAGTTAGTTTCTTTCTGTGTTACTTCTCCGTTAGTTTCGAGATACTGACACTTTAGGCATAGACCATGAAGATGAAGTCATCGTCTTCTTCGCTCTCACTCTGCTCAAAGACTCAGTCTCTCGGCTGTATCTCTTTAATTCTTCAAAGATTCATCTGTTCCGGCACCTCTTCTACCTACCCATCTGATCAAATCACTGAATCTAGTTTCAAGCCTCGTGATTTCAGCTCCGAACCACCTAGAGCCAGAGGAGATGAGCCAGGAGCTGTGGCAAGGCTCATGGGTTTGGATTCAGTTCCCGTAACTGTTAAAACCAGAGTCGTCTCAAGGAGCCGTTCAGTGAATTCTGTTGATTATTTGAAGAGGAACAACGATGAGACTCAGGGAAAACATAGAAGAGCTAAGTCCACTCTGGATCCGCACCAGTTTCCGGAGTATGTTGAGCTTGAAGACGATAAGTTCTTCATTCTCAGCTTCGAGAAAGATAAAAGTGAGAAGGGTATGGGAGAATTGAAGAAGAGACGAGAAACAAGAGAGAATCAGAGCGAAACAGAGAATCAAACACACATAGAGGGTAAAGAGAACAACGTCAACGCCATGAACGTTTCACCAAGATGTGAGAGGCTTGAGATTGGAGAATCGAAGCGGCACAGAAGGGGGAAACGTAAGAGCAGAAGAAAAAGAAGAGGAATTAAGTTGAGACAGAACATCGAGAAGGAGAATTGGATCGAAAGGAATGGTCGTTGGTCTAGAGAAGGAGATTTGGTCAACTGTGAAGTGAGATCAATGAAAGAAGAAGAAGAAGAAGAAGAGTGTGGAAGTTGCAATGATTCAAGCCCTGTCTCAGTTCTTGACTATGACCGGTTCACTTGTGTTCGACTAACTCCAGAACCAGGTCGGTAATTTCTCAAATTCAAAACTGAAAAACCTTTCTGCTTATGGTATTTTTTTCCTTGTGTTAAAGCATATTTTGTTTACCTATAACAGAGAACAGTTCAAGAAGGCGGTTATCTTCGGAACTTGAATCCAGTTCGCGTAATGAAGCAATTCAAGATCATCATATCACAGTGACAAACAGGTCGAGAGAATCCAACTTCCGACACCATGGCTACCAAGAGATGTGGCTCATGATTTGCAGGCTCACTGTATCCGAGCTTGCAGGGTCAAATTGGGTTTACGGAAAAGCTTCAAAGCTCAAAGATTTCGAAGGAATCATAAGCGAAGATATAGTAACAAAGATCTTAGATCAACTCTTAGAAGAAACAATTACAACACTTTCCCTAACTTCACAAATGTAAAGACATTTCTGTCTTCCAATTATAGTATAACTAAACAGATTTTCAGGTTTATGTATTGGTTCGGCAAGGGATAGTAAGAACAAAGGAGAAACTTGGATTCATTTAAAAAACATCTATATACAAAACAGAGTGATTGTTACGAAGAAAAAAAAATCGATTACTCATTGTGAATAGTAAAGAATCAAGGAAGTGAGGTAATATAAGGTTTCTTTTGCTTTTGAAACCTTTTCACCTCTGTTTTTCTATGTAGACCAAGAGAGACAAACAAACTCTCTTATGTCCCCAAGAATTTTTCACTTTTATTTCTAAAGAAAAATAACAAACATTAAAAAAATAAAATGTAATAGATTAGCAAACGACCTTGGTATCTTTCCTCTGTTTCTTGTGGAACGGTTAATGGAAGTTCAAAACTTTGATTCAAGCCACGGTCTGTTCTGTCTCCATGTATGATTGCTCCATCCAAACTGGAGCTACTCTTGTCTCCTGTGGCTCTTTCACCAGTGGCTCCACCCAAGAGACGTCTGGCTCTTCGAGCCCTGTCCCTTCGTTGGGGAATCTTGATTCCATGCCACCGGCTCTGAGAAGGAAAGAAGTGGATTTCCTGAGCTTCTGTAGCTCGTCTCCATGGACACTCCAGTCAAGCTTTCCGTCCAATGAGCCCCAATCGTTTAAACAAGTTGTAGTCACGGAAGAGGTTATGGGATGGTGATTCAGTCCGTTGCTACGTTCTATGAAGCTCTGGCTTCGCTGTGTAGCAAATGCAGCCGCTCTTGAAGCCAAGACTGTGGAGGAGTCCATCGAAAACGGAGAATTCGCTCCCACCGGTGATGAAGAGAGAATGTTGGAGTGCAGCTGCGGGTTAATAACGCTGCGTCGGATCTGCAAACCCGAAGGACTATCATCTGTACCGAACATATCGCTGAGGTTATTAACCGGGCTCATTCCTCCTACCGCAAGCCTGTTCATACCCTTTCCAGAGAATGGAGATGAAGGAGCTGGCACAGGCGTGTTGTTATTCCATCTAGTTGGAGAAGAAAGATTTTGAATCTCTTCAGAAAAATCGATTTCTCTTGCGTTCAATGCGGATTTCAATCTGCTCCCTGGAAGCTGCAATGCAGGAGGGGTAATGTTGGGCCAGTTCATCCACGTTTTCCCGCCACCTATAGGAGAGGATATGCCGTTAGGACTCAAAGGAGGTGTGGTTGATGCACCAAGAGGGAGAGGGCTGATCGGTCCCATGTCGAAAGCAGAAGAGGAAGATGAGAAGGAAGACCGCGGGGAAGGAACACCTGATCCAGTTGAAGGGTACAACGGACGAAGCTCTTCGGGTTTGTGGGCAAAGAAACAAACTCTTCTCGAGCAATTCGTCTCATCCTTGCAGAGACGGGTCCGGTACTGAGCAGGGTGAAGCCAGCACTCAAAGATACCATGAGCATACTCGCAAGAATCGCCTCTAGAGCAAGACCCTTTACGGAATTCGGGACACGGGACACAGCTGTAATGGTACTTCCTCGGATCACGCCTCCTCGCGTTCTCACCCGGATGAACAAACGGGCATTCTGTCCAGTCATGCGAGTATGCTCTAGAGCACGGCTTGATCTTGAAAGCATACATCCGGAACTCATCTGTCCCATAGACACCGTTCTTGATATCGGGAAGTGTGGGATCAACCGGATACTCCTTCCTCTCAGACCCCCGAGGAGGCGAAACCGAAACCGAAACCTCTCTCTCCCCTTCTTCTTGTCCATCCACTTCATTCAAATCATCACTTCCTTTCAACAAACGCTCCAAAACCTTCTTCCTCGAGCTAAAAACCGGACTCAAACAGGGGAAAATCATATCTACAGGCTTGTAACCATAAGCATCACGAGAATCAGGATCCGCAGAGCCGTTCAGCAGAAGAGTAACGACCTCAAGGCTATTCGCAGACAAGCCAGAGACCGCGCAGTGAAGCGCTGTAGCACCATCAGAGCCACAAGAGCGGTTCACGTCTACAAGACCAGTACTAATGATGTAATCAACGATCTCTTTGCTTCCAAACAAAGCAGCGATCATAAGAGGTGTCCTCTCCTCAAAACCCATCTTCTTTGATCCTAATCTCCTCCCATACCACAAACCAGACCCATCAATGCTCTGGAGACCCTCTTCTTCAACTAGAGACTTAAAACCGGATAGATCATTGCAGGCTGATGATTCGAGCAGAAGAGAGAATTTGAGATGAGACAGCTCATCGTCTCCCATGGCAAAAGCACAAATCTTTCCCGCTCGATTGATTTCACTGCAAAAATTTGAAGAAATTAATTTGAAATCCAGAGCCAAAAACCCAAGATGAATCTTTCCTTCTGGTTAAAGGTATACATAAAAACATATTTTAAAACAGCAGAAACGATTAATAAAAACTTAAAAGAAGAGTTTGTTAGTTCGGATACAAAGTTTCCAACTTTAAACAAACCAAACCAAAAATAAACACTAACAGATCCATAATTAACCATTTTACAACATCGAAAAAACTAATCATGTGAACAAAAATATGTGTCCTTTTGTTAACTCATTTTCCAATCAGCAAATCAATTAAAAACAAACAACTTAAGAAACCCAAAAAGATAAAAAAGAATCGACATGTACGGAAGCAAGTGACACTGATATTGCCAGTGACTAATTAAATGGAACACCCAAGTTTCCAAGTTCATCATTTTCTTGGATTTTCTCAGATTTTTCTAAGTAATCAAAGAAACAAAGAGAAGAAGATTTCTACCTCTGATAAATCTGATCACAGAGAAAGAGCTCTCTTTTCTCGACCACCACCACCAAAACCTCCCTTCACTTCCTTTAAACTACTCAATTTATTGAAAAACAAATCCGACTTTTTTTTCCTCCAATTAACTTTTTTTAGTCTTCTTCTTCTTCTCCTTGTCACTTTCTTCTTAATGTCAAAATAATAGAAAATTATATATTAAAACACACCACCATCTCCATCATTCTTCTTCTCATTCTCTCTCGTATTTCTTTCTGTTTTTTTCTTATTTATTTATTTTGTTTAACCTCTGAATTAAAAAAAAAAGAAAGAAAAACTCCACATTCAAGTTGAATTTGTAAAGTTTTTTTTTTTCCAAATGTAAAAATATCTAAAGTCTGTCTGAAGGAAGCGAAGGTGTACGTGTTACCTCACGTAGAGGATCGTAGCTCCTCGGTTTTGTCACGCTTCACGCGTTTTTCCGGTTTTTGGTGGGATGACGTGGAAACCATGCATCGTCAGCATGTTTTTAAAATGAGCTACATACTTTTTCTTGTCCATTCAGGAGCTAAAGATAAAACCACCGCCTGTGAGATAAAGTCTGCTTTTTTATTGGCTGTCACCGCTCAGAATAATCCAGCACTCACGAAAAACACAGAATCGGAACCGTCTCGAATGGGTTTGGAACTTTGGATAGCAACTTTTTTGTCATAATATGATTTGTGTTATTCATAAATTATCATGAAGTTTAGATTATTGAGATAATTAATTTCTTTTGTTATTTTTAATCCGATAAAGTCGAGAAATTGACCTTCATGCTCAGTTTTTTTCGGTCGACAATTCCAACATAAAGATGGTTAGGTAATACAAATATCCTAAAATCCTAAAATAATTTGTATTTAATTTAGGTAATAGCAAGAATTCGAACAAACCTAACCAAACTTTGTATTTTCTGTCGCTATGCTTGTATTATATTAATAACAATTTATTTGGTCTGATTAAATTATTAATGATAAGTCATACGATCCATGACAATGTTGTCCGATATTTTAATATATTAACTTATAGTACAATGCAAATATAAAAGTATCTATTTAAAACGACTACGGTTTTGTATTGCAGCCAGACCAAATGCATTTGCATGCAACCGAACCCATCAATGCTTTTTGCAGTGGTATTAACGAAGCTGCTCCATTGGCCCTCTCACATTAAGACACAATTCCCAATCCTTTAGTTTATCTATTTTGTACATATCCAATTTTTTCTTCTAGTTTACAATTATAGTATAAAAATAATTTTGCAAAAATCGTATTGGTCTTAATTTTTACTATTATTTCCGGATCTTCTGTATAAAAAATATTATTTTAGACGAATGTATCACTTGGTTTATAATTCATCAGTAAATTGTTCTATATTTCTATTTCAATTGATGCGATGGATAACATAAACACTCTTAGTTTTCTAATGTATATTAGTTTAATATTTTGCTATAGTCACTTAAAAGACAACATGGAAAATGCAAAAGATTAAAACGGACGGTCAGGATCTTGTTTGCGGGATGAGATATTATTAGTTTTTGATATAAAGCGGAAAAAAAAGAAAAAGAAAAGTCTAAGTGTACCATTAGCAAATGGACCCACCAGAATCCATAATCTGACTAGAATGAATGGAATAAGAACCATGTGGGACCCTACTGAAAGTGACTAACCATTGCCATTTTAAAAGTCAGACATCACTGAGGACAAAACAAAGGCCTACCCATATGGCAGAGTCTTATTGGATGTACTATCTTCACTTTTTTGGTCCTCGATGCAGTGAATTAATCTCTCTCCCAAACTAGCCGCCAAGCAATTATGGGCCAGAAGAGCAGATAACGACACGAATGTGGATATACGAGGATAATGACCTGTCCAAGGGCCCATTAAGAAAGACCTAGATTTGGCCCAGTAGCTCGTCTTGTGGATTTTACACAACGACGCCGTTTTATTTCCAGGCGTGAAAATATTGTATGTCGGGAAATTATAAATAGGGTAAACAAAAACACCGAATGAAATATTTCTTTTTAGCTGGGCAGTTTAATTTCATGCGAGGGATGCACTAACTCCAATATGGAATCGAATAATCGCAGAGCTGAGAGCTATTCTTTGGGCAAATTCAATGGAGCAGATTTCTTTTTTTTTTTTGTTTTGTTTTTGGCAACAGCATGTAAAAGATATACTAACGCAGTAGAAGATGTAGAAAGCTTTGTTAGGAGAGAAGTTTGAAATGATCACAAAAGATGATTGAAACAAAATGCAGGAGAAGATAGAATTGACCATGTTTACGAAGTTATATACCAGGTAACTGAACTAAATAATTAAATCAGTTTTATTTAGCTTTAATTGCTATATGACCAATAAAAACAAAATTAACAAACTGCAACATTAGACACCCAACAAAAAAAATGCTGCCACAAACGACACCACCAAACACCTTTAACGATTTTTGTTCGCATTCGTCAACGGTCAATCTCATTGTACATATGATAAAGTACAATATAAATGTCATAATAGCCTTTTATATGAAATAATAAACGTTTATATGTGTAGCTAAAGCTGCTACGGAGCTGCTAAAGTTGGTCTCTCACTCGGAAATCTCCGCAATCTTCTCTTCGATTTTCTCCGAATACTTATCAGAAAATTCCATTTTTTTCCTTTTATTTTTCCAATTTTCACTCGAAGCTTTCAATGCCGGCGCCTGAGGAAGAAGAGCCGATATTGGGCTGGAACAGCAACGGTGGACGAAATCTCCGCCGGAGAAAGCTTCTCGTCGGAGATAGAATAGAGGTAAAATAAAGCTATTGCTTCTTCTTTCCCCTCCCTGACTACTCCGTTTCCACAATGGCTCTTTTGATTGTAGGGTTTATAGGGTTTTTGAGTTTTCTAATTCCGATGATTTTGTACCTAGCTTTTAAGATCTATGTAGTATTTATTCTTAAATGTAAATGTATATATGTTTCTTTTGAGGAATTATATCACATCTGTTTGTAATGTAGTTAATGTTGCTTTGGCTTCTAATCCTGTAAATTAATTGTTTGGCTTGTTTAGGTAAGAAGTGTTGAGGACGGGTTTCTGGGTTCTTGGTATTTAGGAACTATAGTTGCATCTAAAAAGCGATGTCAACGTCGTATCAGATATGATAACATTCTCTCTGATGATGGTACTGATTATCTTGTGGAAACTGTTGATGTTTCTGAGGTAGTAGAAAGTTTAAACCCTGATTGCGCAGACGTTTCTGATACTTTCCGTGGACGGTTAAGACCTGTGCCGCCAAAGCTGGAAGTTGATAAACTGAACCTTGTGTATGGACTCTGCGTAGATGTATTTTTCAGTGAAGCTTGGTGGGAAGGTGTGGTTTTTGACTACGAAAACGGTTCTGAGAAAAGGAGAGTGTTTTTCCCTGATTTAGGTGATGAATTGGATGCTGATCTTCAGTCTTTACGTATTACTCAGGATTGGAATGAGGGTACAGAGACGTGGGAGTCTCGTGGGAAATGGTTGTTTCTTGAATTGATTGAGAAATATAGGGAAGATAACTATCTACCAGTTTCGGTAAAGCAACTTTGGTATGACATACGGGACAGGATTGGTTTTGCGAGGATCCAGGAATGGACTTGCACTACTAGGCATTTATGGGAAGATTTGATGCTGGAAGTGATTGATGATAATCTTAGAATCACCATAAATCAGTTTCTTCATGATTATGACGCTGAAAGATACCCACACCAAGAGTTGAAGCTCTTACAAGAAGCTTCTCAGGCGGTTAGTGAGACCAATGCTTCTCCCAGTGGTGTGCTAGTGATTGCCTCACAAGAACAACAAATTTTCTGCATTGACAAAGATCACAAACCGGCAAGCCAGAGATGCCAGTCCTTGTCTGTCTTGACTTCTGTTTCTGGGACAAGGTCGGAGTCGAGTTACATCAATAGGTTAGCAGAACTTTCCAGCAAAAAAGCTACTGTCGCTCATAAAAAAATGATACTACCCAAAAAACCTGGACACTGGCAACCTTATGATTGTGATGCTAAACCATGCCCACAAGCTGTGTCGTCCTATATCAGGACAAGGAAAAAGCAAATGGCCATACACGTCAGGAAGCATCTTAAGTATTTGGGATGGACCATAGAACATATGGTAGAAGAAGCCGGAAGGCAAAGGTTACGCTACCTCTCACCAGATGGAAGACTCACGGAGCAGTCTCTTCTTCGAGTGTGTTTCATGTTGAAACAACGTGATAAATCCCTGACTCTTTCTGGGATGGCTAAGCCTCCTTCGATGACTTGTGAAAACTGGACGAATGACACCCAGGAAATGAGGTGCATTGTTTTGGCTTTGCCTCCTTATAATAGAAGTGTTGCTCTTGGTGAAGGAAGGAAGCCGTCTGCTGAAACCTGGCTTGAAAGTGAAACGCAAAGAAATGAGGAGGTCGTTAAGGGAGAAAGCCGCGATTTCTGTCCCAGACATGCCGTCCCAGGTCAGAAAAAGACTCTACGTGTTAGGCTCGAGCCAGAAACAAAAGCTCAAGGCTTCCTAAGTTTGAGAAGTAAGCGTAAGCAGAAACCTAACATTAGATATAACTCCAAGCAGAACGAAGCGCTTGTAGGTTTGCGGAATGTCAATCTGAGCATGAGAAGGGGGCAAACTTCAAGAATATTAATGGGTATCAAGAATCGAGTAATTGGGCGTGGTAAAACCCGTGTGTCACGATCAAGCAAAAGAGTGCAGCGGGTAATAACTCCTATCTCCAGAAATCACAGTCCACGTAGTATTCTTTCCTGGCTCATCGACAACAATGTAGTTCTACCAAGGGACAATATACGATGCTGTAACCAAAAGGATGATACTGTGAGAAAAGAGGGGAAACTAACCCGTGAGGGTATAAAATGCAGTTGTTGCCGTAGAATTTTCACCATAAATGGCTTTGAAGTTCATGCTGATGGTGGATCCGGCAGAGCAGCAGCCAATATCTTCCTGGATGATGGAAGATCTCTTTTGGAATGCCAAGTAGAAGCCTATAAAACAAGAAAGAAAGCACAACCACCTGATATTCTGAAGATAAAATTGCGTCAAGGGGAGAACGATATAGTTTGCGCGATTTGTCACTATGGCGGCAGACTGATTCTCTGTGATGGATGTCCTGCTGCTTTCCATGCAAATTGTCTCGAGCTGGAGGTTTTATCTTTTTTCACCAATTTTCACTTAAGACTGTTATTGAACTTTCACAGCGTTTTCTCGTTATTTCTTAACATGTTCTAGTTGAAATATGCAGGATGTTCCGGATGGTGACTGGTTCTGCGCGTCATGTTGTTGTAGTGCATGTGGACAATTCATTCTCAAGGATACTAGCAAATATGCCGAGGAAAAGTTTATTAGTTGCAAGCAGTGCGAACTTAAATGTATGGAATTCTTCCCTATGGTAGTACTAAGGTCAACAGAATATTTAAATAATTTAAAGTTCTGTTTTCTATTTGGTTCATATAGATCACCCTAGCTGCCAGCGTTATGATGGTGCCGGTGATTCATTGGATACATTCTTGGGAGAAAAGTGGTTCTGCAGCAGGGACTGTGAAGAGGTACATAAATCCAAAGCCCTTTTTCCATTCGTGTTTGTTAACAGCCATCAGAAAACTAACTAAGCAGCCCAAGTCAATAACTGCAGCAGTTATGATAGTTTACTCAGCATTGCTCTTACATAAAAAAACTGTTTATCCAGATATTTGTAAATCTCTCTGAGCTTGTTGGAAAGCCGAGAGAGTTGGGCGTAGAGAATTTAACTTGGAGACTGGTGAAGTCGTTGGAACAAGATACATTGATTGACGCTTATAAAATTGAGGCGGTGGCAGAGAATCACTGCAAGCTCAGTGTTGCTCTTGACGTGATGCACGAACTATTCAAGCCTGTAAAAAGACCTCATGGTGGGGGAGATTTAGCTGAAGATGTTATTTTTAGCAGATGGTAAGAGACAAACAAAGAATACCATAAAGTATTACGTGTTAAAAGCCTTATATTACATTTGTTTCACATCAGACTTTCTAACTCTAAGAAAACTGCAGGTCAAAGTACAAACGTTTGAACTTCGGTGGATTTTACACCTTACTTCTAGAAAGGAACGATGAACTCGTTACTGTGGCTACTGTCAGGTAGGCTTGCTAAAGCTTAAATTGCCTCTTAAGATTTCTAAAACTCCAGAATCTCGTGGCCTGTATTTAACCTAGACTGAATTGCTAGCTTGACTTTTTCTGTTTGTTCTCTTTTCAGAATTTTTGGGAAAAAGGTTGCAGAAATGCCCTTCATTGGTACTAGATTCCAGCATCGCCACAGTGGGATGTGCCGGATTTTGATGAATGAACTTGAAAAGGTGATTACTTTTGAAAACTTCACTTCCCCTTTGGCTGAAGAAGCTTTGTTTGATTATCCTGAAGACCTCTAACTGAACTCTTGAAATTACTGTGTTCTCCAGGTGCTCATTGACTTGGGAGTTGAAAGACTTGTCCTACCTGCGGTTCCAAGCGTGCTGAACACATGGACTAACTCCTTTGGATTTACAAAGATGACGATCTCTGAAAAAAATGACTTTCTGAAATTTACCTTCCTGGAATTTGGACGAACAATAATGTGCCAGAAGATCTTGATCAAGAACAACGTGGCAGATCCAATTCCAAGTACAGGTTAGTCCTTATGTGTCTTTGGTGTCCCCATGTTTGTTATGCTATCACTAGAGAATGTAAGCTTTCAAACTCAATCATCTTGAATAAGGTGTTAAACTTAAGATCCTTCATTGTCATGCAGTGTCTCTAGGTGAACCACAGTGTGACATCCTCATGATTGAATACAATGCTGCTTCTGATGATAGATCAGAAGTACATCAGGCAGAACAGCACATCGAGGAGTCTATCTCCACCAAAAATCCAGTAGAGTATGTTCTTTAAACTGTCACTCCTCTCAATCACTAATCCAGAAACCCCAATACCGGGGAAAAAAATGAAAATGAAAACATGATGCAGATGTGTTGCATGGGTCCTGAGAATGAATCAAGGTGAAAAACTATGAATAGAAATCTAGAGGTTATAATAGGAAAGTCCATGAGATAAGGATCCTTACATGGTGATATGATATTGTTGTGCTTTACATGGCAACTAGTTGAGTCCAAAGAAGATAAATTAGACTTGTGAATCTGAATGTGACTAAGAGTCCATGCAACTTATCACGGTCCACAACTTGGTACAATTGTTTGATCTATGTTCGTTGTTTACAGGGGAATAATAACACATGAAGAAGGGTTGGTGAAAAAGAACCGTTTTCTAAAGTGTTATACACGAAGAAGGTCAAAATGCATGAGGTTAACATGAAGCATGAACACTAGAAAGAGAGCATCCTCAGATACTTTGTCTCCACAAGTTGTGTTCAGAATCTTGGATGAGATATAACTATTAATGTTGGTATATAATCTTGAATTGGGAACCAACCCAAAGGTGTCGAAATGTGTTAATAAAATAAGAAAACGAAGGAACAAATGCTTGCCACTCTTCTGACACTTAAATTTTTCTTTTCTTTTTTTATTGTATGAAGTTGGAAAGAGTAAGCAAAGTATTATTTACCTTTGTGTTCATATCTTAATAGAAAATATTCATTTTAGATTTATTGCTATCAATTACTTATGCGTTTATAAATCTAATAAATAACCATGTGAACATATGCAGAATAAAAGAAATCCCGTTAATAAATCCGTCAACCAAAAACAAAACAAAACCTGTTTTGATTTCTCCCCAAAGGTTATTATATTTATATTAAATTTATCACCGAATTTGAATTTGTAAAATATTTACAGAAGTAAGAGGACCCACGTGAGCACCCATGCCCATTTGCATAGAGACACCGATAAAATCAAAATCCCAAAAAACACTTTCTTTGTCAAGATATTTCTTCCATATCTCAATTATTTACAGTGAAAAGCAAAGATGGGTTTTGTTCTTGGAATCTCAGTGTCCGCCATTTTCTTTGTTTCTCTTCTAGTTCTTGAACATGTAGAACAATCTTCTTCAGCCATTATACTGAGCTTGAAGAAACGCCATGGAAGCTCTGGTGGTAGTAACCAATACAGCTCGAGCAGACCATCATCTGGCTTCCAAGGGAACAGGAGCACGTGCTCTCTCTTCCTCGGCACGTGGGTTCGTGATAGCTCTTATCCTCTGTATAAACCGGCGGATTGTCCCGGCATCGTCGAGCCTGAGTTCGATTGCCAGATGTACGGACGTCCTGACTCTGACTACCTCAAGTATCGTTGGCAACCTCAGAATTGCAATTTACCCACGTATACTCTCTTCTTCTTCCTTCTTTCTGCCTTCACTCTCAACTTATTGAAATTTTTTGTCATAAATTTGTATCTAGATGTTGTGTCTGAGTTTTGATGATATCATCAAAATGAAGATTTCTCCGATTGCTAAAGTCTATGGTCATAGTGTTTAATATCTGCTCTACACAAATCGATTAGGTTCAATGGTGCTGAGCTTCTGTTGAAAATGAAGGGCAAAACCATTATGTTTGCGGGTGATTCATTGGGGAAGAATCAATGGGAGTCGTTGATCTGTCTCATCATTTCATCTGCACCGTCCACTCGCACCCAAATGTCCAGAGGCCTCCCTCTCTCCATCTTCAGATTCTTGGTAATGCTTTCTTCAATGTCTCACGTTTTGTTATCAATTTCTATAAGAAACTCTTCTTTCAATGTAGGATTATGGGATAACAATGTCGTTTTACAAAGCTCCATTCTTGGTGGATATAGACGCTGCTCAAGGTAAACGAGTGTTGAAACTAGATCAGATCTCAGGCAATGCCAACGCTTGGCACGACGCTGATCTCCTCATCTTCAACACTGGTCACTGGTGGAGCCACACCGGATCTATGCAAGGGTAAAATCTCAAACATATGATTTTCATTTTGCAATCTCAACAAGTGTCTTATATACTTACAATAACCTCCTTGTGAACACAGATGGGACTTGATTCAATCAGGCAATTCTTATTACCAAGACATGGACCGTTTCGTCGCAATGGAGAAAGCACTTCGTACTTGGGCTTATTGGGTTGAAACCCACGTTGATAGATCCCGAACACAAGTCCTCTTCCTCTCCATTTCTCCAACACACGACAAGTACAAATTCTCTCATATTAAGATTTAATCAAGTAAACATGTTTTGAAAGACTCACTTGTATACATTTTATGATTTGATTAGCCCGAGTGATTGGGCGGCATCATCATCTTCAGGATCCAAGAATTGCTATGGAGAAACAGAGCCGATCACAGGAGCTGCTTATCCAGTGAGTTCCTACACAGATCAGCTAAGATCAGTGATCGTTGAAGTGCTTCATGGGATGCACAATCCGGCTTTTCTTCTCGACATTACGCTCCTCTCTTCCCTTAGAAAAGACGGTCACCCGTCTGTCTACAGCGGTCTCATTAGTGGTTCACAGCGGTCTAGACCAGACCAGTCTGCAGATTGTAGCCATTGGTGCTTGCCTGGTCTACCTGATACATGGAACCAGTTATTGTATACCATTCTCTTCTATTAGCTTCTTTTTAATCTCCCTTCCAACAAATTATTCGGTTAGTAATATTTTTAACGCATTAGAAGAGAAAATCTTAAGCTTACGGAGGCAGTCAATTGTATAAACTTTTGAGGAAATTTTCTTTACTGATTATGATTTCTATATTTTTGTTTCCTTCTAAAAAATTTATTAATCGACTTTGTCAATATCACGGATTAGCATATAGCTTAAAATCAGGACAGCTAGAATACAAAGACCATACATAATCAAAATATATAGAGTTCCTAGCTAGAAGATCTGCACATAAGTTTTGTTGTCTTGGTTTATAGGTTATTTTGATATCTTCAAACATTGGCTTCCATAGTTTGATCGTATTCAAATAATTCCTTAAACGATAATTTTCCATATTATAGCTAATTAAACGAATAATATTAAAGTTATCCCTTTCGAATTCAACCCTTCTAAAATCGTATGCCCATGCAGCTTGTATAGCCCACAAGAAGGCTTGTAATTCGGCTTCTTTAACCGAATGCTGTCTTGGAATCGTCCCAGACCACAATTTAGGACAGTGCTATCAGAGTCCCTTATAATCTATCCTAAACCTGAGTCGCGCTCTCCATCATGATGTGAAGTGTCGTAGTTGCATTTAACCCAATCTATAGGTGTTTTTTGCCATCGTCGAGTATTCGTTTGTCGCATTGATGTTGTTCGTTGGTTCCCTGATATGTCCTGTGTCGTTTCATCAAGCCACTCTTTTGTATCATCTGATGCTCTTTGAATAGTTTCCATCTAAAAACCATATCATTCCTGCCTTTCCATAATCTCCATAATAACCAAATGGGTAGAAGTCGTACATGCTTTTCTAAAGTCGGGTTTTTAGACACCGTAATGAGATATCAAAGTTTATTTTCTAAAGTTATATCCGCACTAGTCAAAAATCCGTATGAAGTTTATTTTAGAAGTCGTACATGGTTTTCTAAAATAAGTTGTTAGTTTCTTCCATGTCACCCATGATATTTTCCTATTCTTCGGTGTAGTTCTCCACCAGAATCGTGCTATTATACTGTTTATTTCCGAGCATAGTTCAATGGAAAGTTGAAAGCAATTCATGAATACACCGCAGAGTAATTTTAAACGACCTTACAGAAAACGTTATCTTATTGGGCTTATCAAAAAACACCCAATGGGCTTAGTGAAAAGCCTTTTAGGGTTTTCCCAAAACCCCTCTTCATAAATAGAAGAAATCTAATCAGCTTCTCTATTCAGCACTCGATTTCTAGGAGTTTAGCAGCGGCAAACCAAACTCAATTAGCTGAGTCGATATTGGAAATGAAAATTTGGCTTCATCAGATAGTCTATGTGGATTTGTTCGTTCCCATATGATTCGTTCCCTTGAAGCAAAATTAATCGTGTTGCTTTCGTTTTTAATATATTCTCCCTAGCTTTCGGTGATTTGTATTTATACAAATTCGCTGATGTTGATGTGGGAGAACACACACACCTAAGCAACTATATATTATTACCGAAATTTTTGTGAAGTTGTAGATTTGGTGTGTTTTTGGAAGAACAGTGATGAGTCAATTTACAGACCTGTAATGATTGCGGTAATGATCGCATTTCATTATGAACATCTAAGGGACTGAGTTCTTCTTCTCTATTTATTTCATATTTGAGTTTTTGTTAATTTGATAAGAAGCCGATGAAGATTGATATAATTGGTTACTGAAACTTCAATAGTGTTGAAATTACTATCTCTTTGACTAGGACGGTCTGAGGCTTCTCTTTGACAATAATGATTTTGAAAATTAGGTTTTGGATGATGAGAACAAATATCAATAAACAGTTATCCCTGTCTGAGGATTAATCCCGTTGAGTTTTAGTGTGCTTGGGTTTGTAACATCATGTCTCCCTCTTTAGTTATGAAGTAAAGTGTCCACTATTTATGTGTTTTTTCCCTGTATGTCTTTCTTTTGGAATTGCTTCAAGTCTATCAACTATAACTTCATGTCTTCAAGTGCTTGGCTTCTAAATAGAGAGTTATATGGTTAAGAGTGTCACTTTAGGAAATGCACCTTAGTCGAAGTCAGAAACTTTCAGATACCTTTGGATCTTAATAGCTACTTTTGTGTCGGCTTCTTCTCTAGCTTACCTTGAGATCTGTGATAAACTCCTGTTATGACAGTGATCAACGTCGAGAAGTTAAAAATAACGTTAATGAAGTTCACTGAATCATATTCTAATTATTAATGGAAGAATCTTTTGTGTAATTGCCATTTGCCATGACAATTTTAGACATGAAAGCTGTTTGTTTAATGGGCCAGTTCGTCTGACATGTTTGATCTTGCAGCAAAGAGGGGATGACAATGTGGTGGTTCCAAAAGTAAAAACTAGTCAGTTATTTTAGGGCCCAACAGATTAGATTATATGGACCCTAAACCCAAAATACGAAGGGCTCCACCACAAAAACACCATGTTTTTTAAGCCCTTCTTATCTCTCGCCTCATTATTTAATTTTCTTCTGTCCACGGAAGTATTTATAGGCCACTTTTGAGCTGGTCCTGATATCAATGCCACTTTTATGTCCCATTTCTGTGTATATCTTACTTATATACTTCCTCTGTTCTTTATTAATCTTATTTTTAGGAAAAAAAATTGTTTCAAAAAATTATTATTTCTCTATTTTCAATGCATTTTTATAAGCTATTAATGATAAATTGTAGATTTCAAAAAAAATAATAAAATGCTATTGATTCAAAGTTATAGTAAATTGTTATTTACAAAAAAATAATGCAACTTTAATATGTTTTATTAAAATATGTGAAAATTTTAGAAATAAGATCAATAAGAAACAGAGGAAGTATATTTCATGCAATTTTAAATTCATAGTAATTAAGTGGGTTTATGATAGTTTTTTAAAGGAAATTATTTATACCCAATAAAATTAATATTTTAAAGCAAATATACAGAAAAAAACATCTAAGTATTAATTAAAATTAGATATTAGTAGTATTATATATTTTATCCAAATCATAACCAAAGTATTTGAACCGAACCCAATCGAAAAACTGAATACATAGGTCTAACAATTACAACATGACCAGAAAAGATAAAGAAATAGGTCAAAAAAAAAAAGGGTAAATGCATGGAAGTTGGAAAAAGAAAGGCTCAAAATAAGGACTAGTTGCTGTTTGCAACTGCGACTGCAACCCTTATTTTATGGGAATAAGTGTGGCTTTTGGTCAATAAAGTTTTTAGACTCTATTAATCCCTCACCTATCTTCATTTATATCTTTCTTATCATTTCCATGACTGCCATTTTCAAGGAAAGTCATTTTCTTACAACTATTGACTACAATAATATATGCCACTCAAGTACTATACCTATACTTTATACTACGTGAAATAATGCAGAAACAAAAAAAAACAGAGAAAATAAACTCTGATCATATTAATTGGAAACATGTTTGACCATTAATTAACTGAAACTTAGGAAGCATAATTCTCTAGTACTGTAGTATAATACTACTCACTCAATTAAAAATCGAGGGGATTTGTTTTTATTTTTTGGGCAACGAGTCATTTAATTTAAAGATGAACAAGTTTCAATTTTTTTATTTTTTTTTTGGTTTTAAAAGTACTGTATCATTTTAGATTTAGACCCTCCTCAACTCCTCGTGAACATCGAATATATATTTCGCAGGTTTACATGAATATGATACAGTATTATAATAGTATCCCTGTACCAATATATGCTTTTTTTAATCAACGGCAAAATATATGAGATTGATAAATAGAAAAACGTGTAACGAGGTTTTTGATGAAATTGCATAACGTTCCTCGTCTTCTACTTTCGCTTAATGTTCACGTAAAATCTTCACATCTCTCCCTACTTGCCTTCTTTTCTAAGCTAGCTTTCATGTGACCTCCATCACCTACTTCTCTAATTTTTTCTTTATTTCTACCAATTTTCCGAGATCTTCCACGATTTAGTGTTGATGTTTCTATTTTTATTATTAAGCATCTCTTTAAATAATTTATCAAAACAAAAACACTAGCTAGTCAATAAAATTCAGTCAAAGACATTGAAACTATTATTTAGAATGATATCGTAATGCGTTATATGAGTCATTATTCTACTAAATGACAATATAGGAGATATGTTATTGGTACATAAGATTACATGATGTATTGAGACATTTTTGTAACTTGTTTAATGATTAAGGGATGTATTGAACCGAGCTACTAAATGCGAGTCTATAATAAAACAAGTTTATAAATTAGTATTACTTATAGAATATTATGTTTAGAGATTGGTTCATGATCTATAGTTTTAGAGATACAAACAAACCTGACTGACCCCTCTTTTAAACTCACAACCTCCACTCTATTATTTGGTTGCAACTACAACACACTAAAAGACAAAAGCCCCACAACTTTTCCCTGCAAGTAAGTACTTGTACACAACATTTCATCAATATTCCAAACAAAGATTATGCATGTAAATCCATATACTGTATATACAACTTTTACTTTTACGAGGATTTCTTTCCCCTCAATATAATTTGTAGCTTCCTATAAATATTTTAGAAATTATTGGTGACCAAATATCCTGATTATGTGGGGTTTGTATACAAATAAAGGAAAATGAGTAATATATTTATTTAGTTTTGTTCTCAATATTCGCCTTTTTCTTAGCATTTTATACATGATTTTGATTTTCCCTATACTCTTTACTTTACACACATATATAGTTAATACCTCAGGCAAATAAAGAAATGATGAGCTGATTCAAGAGAGAAAAGAATACAGAAGTCTCTGAAATCATCATCAAGATTATGAGCGAAGAAGACGACTCCATGAATGTGAGAAGCAGTCTCTCAAGCTTCTTCAAGATCTTATCTTCTTACAATTCAAATGTCCTTTTAGCTGCTCTCGTCTTCCTTCTCTTAGTCGTCCTCTTCGTCTTGCTTCTCCATTTCTACGCTCGCTCTTTTTGGTCTTCCTCTCACCAAGATATCTCCGCCGCTAGACGCCACCGTAGAAGACGAAGAAACCGGAGAAGAAGAGTGACGACAACAAGAATCATACCTTCTGTCCTAGTTGGAGGTTTCGATGGTGGAGTATCTTCTCCAGCTCCTGCTGTTGCTGTTGCAACAAGCGATGACAAAGGTTTGGATTCTTCAGTGATATCTTCAATTCCTCTGTTCGTTTACGAAGAAGACGAGGAAGACGAAGAAGAAGAAGAAGAAGAAGAAGAGGAGTGTGTGATATGTTTAGGTTTGTGGGAAGTTGGAGACTTTGGAAGAAAACTGAGAAATTGTGGACATGGCTTTCATGTAGAGTGTATTGATATGTGGTTGTCTTCTCATTCTACTTGTCCTCTTTGTCGATCCCCTGTTCTCGCCGTCTCCGATGAAGTCAACCTCAAGACGGACGTTAATGCCGTGGAAGAAGAAGAAGAAGAGGTTAGAATGCAATTGTCTCCAGCTGGAGAAGACGATCGGAGATTTTCATTGTCTCTTGCTGTGATGGAAAAAACAGTTCGTGACGGAGACGGGGAAGGAGAGGTTAGAATTGAAGTGTTTGCTGAGGGAAATAACGGCGGAGGATCAAGAAGTGAACGGAGATCAATGTCAATGACGTCATCAGCATCGAGTTCGTTAATGAGGATGTTGAGTAGTAGTAGATCGGAGCGTAACAAAGTGTTCCCGTCGGCGAGGCAAGATTCGTCGTCGTAACAATAATAATATATAAAATAAAATAAAATGTTGTTGTGATCAATTTTGGAAATGAAATATGAATAACCAAAAGAGGTAATCTATTTGGTTGAAGCTAATGATTATGATTACCTCATGACGTTTCTTGATGTCATCAAATTTTCAGCAAATAAAGTCAAAATCTAAGGTACGACTCTTAATTATCTTATAACTTCAAATTCGATCCCATATTCCCATGTACGTATAAATCTTTAGTTGTGTTAAACCTTTTTCCATAGAAGAAAATTCATATAGTTGTGAACTCGTGATGCAAAATTTTAGAAATTAAGGAACTGAAAAGAGAAAATGAAAAAGTGAAGAAATCGACAGTGAAATGTGATTGAGAATATCAAAGCATCTACTGTTCTACTTATTGTTGCAAACTTAAAGTTATGCTTTTGGTATTTTCCATATTCTTGGCCTCTTCTTCTAGCTTCCATATCATTTCATATTTGGTAGGACACCATTCTTCGCAGTTGTATAAGGATTAGTCATTTTCATATACGTAGAACATAACGAGTGATGAATTAAGAAAAACGTTAACTTGTAACGACCACAACCATATGATATTTTAGTATGATCTCAATCAAATAAGCTGGTAGGTTGTTTTCAAAGTCTACTTTTTGATTGTTTTCTCCAATATTCTTTGTATTTGTAGGCCTTACCTGAAACCTCTCACATTTCTTCAATCTAATCCTATCGCCAAAGACAAAAACTAAACTATTCACTCTCAGTTAGAGAAGATAAGGTGCAGAAGACAAAAATGGGAAACCAAGAAGAGGCCAAAATTGATAGAGTCAGTGATGAGGTTGCTAGGCTTTCCAACAAGGTGAATCTATACAAAACTAATCAACCCTTTTCATGAAATTTCAAGTGTCCGGATTTTTTATCTAAGAATGTGTCACTAAAACTACGACGCATATGGTTAAGGGCTGCAGCTTTGTTTAACTTTTGCTTAATCTATTGATAGTTACTTGAAAGTGAGTGTTTAGGTTGTTGCATTGGAAGGAAATGTTCAAGGAGGAATCAGAGCTGAAGATAAGGAGTTTGTGGTGTTGATAGAGTTGGTTATGATGCAAATGCTTAAACTAGATGAGATTGAAGCCAAGGGAGAGCTTAAAGTGCGGAGGAAAAGAGAGGTAACTGAAAGTTACTCTGCTTCTTATCTGAAAACAAACGGTCAAATGATGTCTTTGAGGTCCTCCTCACAGGTCTGTCGTATCCAGAGCATTTTAGAATCGTTAGATGAACTGAGGGCGAGAAACCACGCGACATGAACTGCATCGGAACCATGCAGGATTTGCCTTTGCCAGGGGCGAGAAGTCTGTACTATTCTTTTATCCAAAGACTTCAACAATAATAACATTACAGTGGGAATTGTTTGATTGAGGATTCCAGAGTTTCTATGAAAATAGTTTGTAATTTCGACATGATGGTGCATGTAGTAAATATATTGATATTCCAAGACTCATTTCATTTCATTCTGTAGTTGATATGCCAAGATTGTTAGGTTGGCGAAATAGCTACATTATGAACCTTAGCTACTTACTTTTCGATTTCTTCCTCTTCTTTTCTCTTTGTGCAAACTGAATATAAACCTAGTAATACGATTTATACCAGTCTGGTGAGTCATTTACTAGCCACATTGCAGTCAGTATAAGCCTCCCATAACGTTGTGCTTCAGTCTCCTTTCACGTTCTCTCGGACTATGCCATTTGTGCAGTCCTCATCTGCAACACCAGGTGCTCCACTTGCTAACTGGTTCTCACTAGCAGAATTTGGATAAGGAGAAAATCTAGGATTTGGGCTGCGTCATGAGTTCCGGTTCTGGGAAGCTGTTGTGCTCCTGGTCGCCTTGGCGCGAGCCTTTCTTCCCTGTTAGGTGATTCCCAAAGAAAACAAAAATAAGGACCAGAGGCTTAACTAAACAACACCATTTTGGAATAGCATAGCACATAGGCATAAGGAGGCATGCAATAAGTTCACCTTCCCCATGCAATTTTCCAGATGAGGAGCAAACCTTCCTGCAACAATTTGTCGCCCACAGTTCATGCAATTAAACACTTCACTAGCAACAGGAGGGTGAGTCTGACCAAATATATCAACAACATATTTGGTGTTGGTTTCCAGGTTGTTGTTCGGATCAGCAACCTTAGCACGCGCTTCCACTGACAACCTCAACTCTTCTTCTACCACCTCCAAATCACGATCAAGTCCTAGTCGTGCTATCCGGTGACACTCAGATGCTACATCAGCAATCACTGAATCCACAACATCAAGGAAAACTTGGGATGAAAGCTGCAAACAAAGCAAAGAAACGTAACTCTAACTTAGTTTCAACTTTCAACTAGAAAGTTACTTTGACAAGGAGAATAAATCTTATAGTTTTACAAAACGAGAGTGTGGATTTAACATACAATTTCCCTTTCTTTATCTTTCAAATTGGCGTCAAGATTCTAACTGAAAGTGTTGCTCATTACGGGAACAAATTTATACCTTCTTCACTATGAAAGATACTACTCTATCAAAGTTACTAGTTTCCGACAATACGAGTAACTCGTATATATTCTCAGTTCTCTAATCCCTGTGAGATTCTCACCCTCATTTTGTCCACAGAAAATTTTGGTTGTAAGCTTGAATTATATCCAATTCATATTTTAGTAACGATGTCCAATGTTGAAACTATGCTCACTAGCAGATATGTCCATAAACAGTAGAAGAATTTATCATCAGATAATACTCTGAATGAACAAATACCTGAGCATGAGAAGATTTATTATCTCCTGCGCCAGACATTGAATCGTCCTCTAAACACCAGAATCTCAAAATGTCTGCGGAAAAAAAAAAAAAACGAAAATCAAAACCAAATCGTAAAGAGGTGCCTACAACTAGAGATTTCATCCCCATCACGAGCTCTAGAAACCCGCATTTCTCCAGATACTCGAGGATGTCACAAAGGCGATCACTATCTACCAGATTCGTTTTGGAGGTTTGAAATCAATTTGTACTATACACCAGCGCGTGGACATATAAACAAATCCAGTGTATATACATAAATACAAAGACGAAATCTTCATTTGAATTAGAAAGCTTACAGTATACAGCCGAGTCGCGACGGTGAGCGGAGGAGGGAGAGCGAGTTTTCTCTCTGGATATGTAAAACTTTTCACTCGGCGGAGACACGACCAATCATGACTTGCCACGGCACCGAGGCAGCTACTTCCGTTAAACGGCAAGCGTTTCTCCACTTGCCTAACAAAACGACAAGGTTTCCGTTTTAAACATTCCATGTTGTCCTAATTTGGGCTAGAAAAATATATCAAAGCCCATATCAAGGCCCAGTCACACTTCTATCGGCTTCATCTTCTGGTTTGGTTGGCACATGTATTTTCAGATCCGATCCCAACCATGGTCAGACAGGTAAACCAGTGATTCGATCACTATACCGATTTGTGTTCATTGATAAAATCTGCCAATTATAAATCTGAAAAATCCAAAAAATTCTAGAAAAACCCGGTAAAACCTGGAAAATCTGGCAAAACCGACGATCCGGTATTGTTGGTTGAACTGATTGTAAATAAAAATATTGATTAAACTTTTTAATTTTATTATATATAATATTTTGAATAAAATATGTTATTTATGATTTGACTATGCCATCTGAAGAAAATAAACAGAATAGTGATGACAATAACAAATATTAGTTGATGTGATGTACTATTAGTTTATTTCAACATTAACAATTTATAATTTAATATTTTTTTATTTAATTTGAATTTAAAATATTCAATCACTTTATAATTTTCTTTTTAACATATTATTAAAACATGAATTGCAATTTTTAATTATATTAAAAACTCACTGACATATTGATCAGTGATTAATCCGAATCTATCCGTGGTCTAGGAGAAAATTTTGATTCGCGATCCGATTTGGGTTTAAAAAGATTGGTTGGCACAGTTGCGTTTGTATCTTCTCAAAATCAATCAATCAACTCAAGTTTACAACGTTTTCTATATCGAGAATGCGTGAACAAATTAGTAATTGACTAATTTCAAATTGCTACAAATAAAATACTAGTAACTAAAACGTTTTGTTTTTATTTGGAGAAGGGCAGAAGTCAGAAGAAGAAGCAGAGAGAGACATGGTACTCTCATTGAGTCATAAGGAAATTTCCGGGAAAGTCACACAGTAAGTGGTGGGAGCCACACGACAAGGATATTTATTCAAAGATGAAAACGACGTCGCGCATAAGATATCATTCCAACGCCCATATATAGGCATGTATCGCAATCACCAACGTCGCAGTCTCATTATACACCAACCTTTATGCAAAAATCCTTTTCGTAAATTATCTCCACAAATATATTTAAACTCTTCTTTCTTCTGTGGTGGCATAGTTTTCGTTAAATTTAAAAATATTCTCTCAAGTTGAATTTATATTTCAGAGAGTATAAAGAAACTGAGTTGAGATTTGAGAATATTCGAAATTACCTCTCAAATGGTAACTCCGACGGTGGAGGCCTTGAGTCCTGAAGACGGCGAGCGACGTCCTTTCACAAGAGACAGACACTACGCAATGCATGGTGAGATCTTGATGGTAGTTCTTGTGATCATCTTCGCCGTCTTCCTCTTGTTCCTAGTGTTGCTTCCTTGTCTGAAACGCCGTTACAGTCACCAGTCCGACCTGTCAGAAGACGCTTCTTGGAGTGGAAGACTCAAGCACTCACCTGTTGTAAGCAAACAATCGATTTCGACAAAGCCACAGGCCAAATAACAAACAAGCGTTGTATTATTATTAAGTATCTATTACAAC
Organism: Cardamine occulta; assembly: GCA_028015245.1. Classification (NCBI taxonomy): domain Eukaryota; kingdom Viridiplantae; phylum Streptophyta; class Magnoliopsida; order Brassicales; family Brassicaceae; genus Cardamine; species Cardamine occulta. The sequence goes on from CM051392.1 coordinate 3,697,762, forward strand.
TTGTAGAAGTGTCTGTTAGTTATCATATCTCTCACTAATGGATAGAACATTACAACATTGTACCCGTTACTGCAATTGCAGCTGTAAAAATAAGATACGTGGACATCAACAGCAACAACGATAGGAGAGTTTTCACTAATGAGTACATTTACATTTTACAACAAAATGAAAGTTAAAAATGCAGTTTTACTCCATAGAGGCAATCAAGCTCGATCCTTTATTTGATGATACAGGACAAAGAGAGGCAATTGTTAGAACAGTAGAATACCAACCAACGCAGAGGTTAAGGAAATGGTGAGATTGTCGTCAATGTCGGTGCTTATGGGAAGTGATTCCACAAGAGCTGATGCAATAGAGATAATGAAGAAACGAAGAATCATTCCCCCACTATTCTCGATGTAACCGAATGAAGCAAAGTAGTACATATACCCAACAGATGCTAAGAACCCGGCCGTGGCCATTCCAATGCTACCAGCAAATGATTTGTTTTTGTTGTAAGGAAGCTTCTCTGTTCCAAGCCGCCTCCCCACGATGTCAGCCATACCTTTAAACAGCAAGTGAGGAAACATGCGTGTATAAGATTCATCATTCAATGGATTCAAATTGCCAATACAAAAGTTGCTAATGTTATCGTATCAAACCAGAGCTAACTGTACGTACCATCTCCTGCGCAAAGGTTGCATATCACTGCAATGGCAATAGGGGATGTTTTCCAATAGAAGATACAGGCCAATGTGATTGAAAGTGCATAATAAAGCGGTCCCTTAAGTAGCTCCCTGATGCAGAGAGCGACTATAGACACTTTGTGAATAGTAAAAAAGCAAAAATAGACAGAGGAACCGAATCTTGATCATAGAAACCAAGATTGCTAAGAGATGGTTTAGGTCAAATACTAAGAATGTGACAGGTGCTTTTTCTAATCCAGCTACCTGCGATCTCCATGTCTGCTCATTGACTTGATAGTTCCTTCGTCTTGGTACACTCCAAACCCCAGTAATAGCATCCTTATTATATTGAGTCCGGGTACAAGAGATGCAAGAAGAGCTCCTTGGATTCCAGAACTGAAATAATTGGTATTGGAATTAACTGTGAAGCAGAAATGCTAAGCTGGTCAGTCAAAATGGATCCTTCTACAACGTATATTACCTGAACAGTGGCCAGCAAAGCATAAAAACTAGCCCAATATTTATGTGCACGAACTTCCGGATGAGTTTCTGAAAAACAAGAAATATTCACCAATGTTTTAAGTAAGGTCAACCACAGATGCTAAACCAATGCCTCTGCCTAGAAAACATATGGCTCTTATAAAGTCAAATAGGTTTTGAGATTACATCTTGATGACAATAAGGTCAGAGAAACAAATTCCAGTAGCTGGAGCCATACAAGTTTTCCCCAACCAAAAATGCTTTATAGAATATTTGCAAAATACACTAGCTAAATTGCTTATCTTATTCAACAATTTCTGCTGAACATTCAAAGTCCAATGTCCACCAGCATTCATCAAGAAGCTAACTATATCATTCCTCTACTCCTAACCAAATCACATAAAGAAAACACAAGTCACTGAAGAGAAACTGTACACATAAGAAAAAACAAGCCATGAGAAAATAATCCCTTAACGTATATAGCAAACAAATCATGCAACATTTAAACCTACAAAATTCATATATCAAAAATATAGTGGTATGTTCAAGTTACGATGATATTGTAATTATACGCACTGATTTCAAAAAATTTCATCCCCAATTTGGTTTCTGAGCATTTGCCCTCTAATTTTCCAGATTTGGGGTCATTTTTCTTTTTTCATCACTGCAATGCTCTACCCCAAATACGTCACTATTCCCATCAGAACTTCCTGAGCTAAGATTTTTGTCCTCGCCATTAATGCAATTACTCAATAAAGCTACTACCCAAGAGTTTATATTGCGTATACCAGGAATTGCAGAATCGAGCTATATTCCAAAAAAAAAAAAAAAGAAAAAAGAAAAAATGCAGGTTCAAAAAATCGACGCGTGTATTTGTGTAGTAGCCTAGTAGGTATGTGAGTTGAATATTGAACCTGGTCGAAGATGCCACGCTTGCCAATCTCTCCCCAGAAACCGAGACACGAGAACGCAACGAGGCTGGAGATTCCAGTAGCACAGACATCTGATAAAACCGAATTTCCCGGCAACATGACGGCGACTGAAGACTTTAGACTCCGAGAAGAGCTGCGGAAATTGATCGCCGGAAATCTAGAGCTTGATCTAAGACTAGTGGCGATTCGAGCAGTGAGGAATCGTGAGATCGAAGAAGAGAAGCAAGAGATAGGGAGAGAAGGAGAGTCAACAAGAAGAGGAGATGAAGAAATGAAAGAAGAAGACTGAGTAGCCATTTTCTGACACACAACAAACGACCTTTCTTCGATTATTTTTTTAATCGATGCATTTAATTTTTTACAGTAGATTGTTACTCAACTTGTTGGTAGTTGTTGTTGTTCAAATATTTATTTCCCGAACGTGCGCTGGTATCCGATTTTACTATTTTGGTTTCAGGTTTACTTCGACTTTTTTTTTTATATATGAAAAAAGCATAACTATTTATCCTATTTGTTTGGTTCATCACGAAAACAAACTCACAACACAATATCGAAACGACAATTGTGTTTTGCTACGCTCGTTATGAAAGCAAAATTAATTCCATACATTTTTACTATGCTCGTCACGAAAATAAAACCAACATTTATATGCCATGCTCATCAAGGTAACGGATTGGGAGATGCTTTTCGCCCAATGTTTACATATGAGCTTGAATTTGATCTCCCTAGCTCCAACCTCCAATCGTTACAAATCACTAGTCTTCTTACAAAATCAAACAGGTCCGTGTGGTCAACCAGACGAACCACAATTTATTATGATGGGTTACTCTGGGCTTATATTTACAAAATGACACCATTCTGGGCCAGCCTAGTATAGTCTGGGCTTATATCTGCTAAACAATTCGGGGTTGTTAATAGCTAACATTTTCATGATTTGTTTTTTTTTTCCATCAAATTATTTTTCATGATTAAAATAATTCAGTAATGAAACACAATTCAATTATTGTGCAAAGTGATTCAGATTCCCTCACATGGGTTGCCGAGACACATGACCACACGTCTCTTCCTTTGTTAATTGTTCCTATTCCAATTTTACAACTATACCCAAACAAAAAAGACATACCAAGTTTATTCAATTGATTTCGATGTTTGATATTTTCTTCAATGTTTTTTGACATCAAATAATGCCAACCTAATCCTCAATTATTTATCTTTACTTTTAAAAATAATCTTCAATTATTTGTTGACAAGAAAAGAAAAATCCTTAATTATTTCGCTATTGGTGTGTTTATATATAATATATATCTTTTAAAAGTACACTCGCATGTGTTTTCCAGGTGTGCTTGCAAGATAACAGAATTGGTTCTGTAGTTCTTTCCACTAACCTAGACTCTAGTTTTGTAGTCTTAAAACGTTTTATGAGATTTGTTGGTCCAAATCCATATTAGAGACTTAATTAAACTTGAACTAACAGGACCCCTAAAACTATGAAATTTCAGAAAGTATTTTTTTTTTATAATTACTTTTTATTTTGTAGATACAAACAAACACGCTCACGTTAAATCGTGTAATGTAATAATGGTTCAAGTACATAATAAGACCACTTTTTTGGTTGTCATGTAAATCACAACTAATCTACCAACAAAAATCTCGTTGATTAATTAAATAGTTAATACTCTTGAAATGTTAAGCTCAATTAATTAGATAGGAGATAACCTATAAGACCACATAACTTAGTTAACCAACCTATCTTGGCATCACATGAACCATGATGTTGGATAGTCAGAGAGGCTTATTTTAATCATAAGCGAAACGAACCAACATTTTATTTATTTGTTTTCTCTAAACCAAAATCTTCACAAATTAACAGCCATAAAATATTTAATAAAATAAAAAAATGTTTCTTGCAACATTTGAAAGCATCTAAAAAAATGAAACTATTATCTTCAAGTTAATGGAACAAAAATATTTAGCAAAGAAAAAAAAATGAAAAGGTCAGTGGTCTGGTGTTGCCTAAAAAAAAAAGAAAGTGGGTCTGGTTCGTAGCGCACCCATTGGTCAGTGAAGTTCGTAAACTGTTCCACAAAAGAAAGTAAGACAGAGGAGATGAGTCCATTTGCATTATATATATATATACTGTAAATGGTTTTTGGCTTCGCTACACACAACGGAGAGACCAAAGTTCTCAACCATTTTTTTTTCTTCTTTTCTCTGAGAATCGACGCCACTACTTGAAGGGAAAAAAAAAAAAAAAAAAAAACTCTTTTTCTCCCCTAAATTATTGACCTTTTTTAAAAGCAGTTTTTATTCACAATCACACTTCATCGTTTTCTTCTTGTTCTCTCCACCTCTTTTGTCTCTGCAGTGTGTTGTCACCGGAGACAGAGCTTGGTGTTCTCAACTCTCAGATCAAACCCCTTTCTCTGATTTCTGTGTGATATTGCAAAATGCGCAATCTTAAACTCTTTGAGAGATTTAAGAGTACTCAAATCCACGCCTTTAGTTCACAAGACTCTCCTTCTACCAGTAACAATGATAGCCCTCGAATGAAGTTCTTTAGGCATCCCAAATCCAATCCCAAATCGATCTCTCGTTCACTTCTCCCTCATGGATTCCCCACCACAGAGCTTCTCGAGCCTCCTTTGGACCCTTACCTCAAACCCATCGACTTGGTGGAGTCATTATCAAATCTATATCGGAGAATCGAGTCCAGTTTGGATTCCGAGACGTCTATGCTTTACCTTGAGCTCTACGCTGTTCTCCGCAGTCTCGGTGATGCCAAGCTCTTGCGAAGGTGCCTTATTAACGCTAGAAGCTACGCCTTTGATGTCCCTTGTAAGGTTGTTTTGTCTGCTTGGTTGAGATTTGATAGGAGAGCACACGAACTCGTGGGAGTTGAATCTATGGACTGTAATGGGTTTGCTATTGAATGTCCTAAGACTAGTTTGACTCATGGTGATGATTTGGATCTAGTCAACGAGCATTGTAATTGCTCTAAGGTATGTGAGGAGGGCTTTGGTAGTGATGGTATTAAAATCTCTTTGGCTGATGAGTTTTTAGGTCTAGATGAGGTTAGCGATTTCTCCTTCCGTGTGGGTTCAGAGAAGGCTAAGTGTGTTAGGCGGCGAATCGCAGCGCTTTCGCGACCGTTTGAGGCCATGTTATATGGTTCTTTCGTGGAATCAAGAACCTCGGAGATTGATTTCTCGGAAAATGGCATCTCAATTGAGGCAATGGTGGCACTGAACATATACAGTAGGATCAAAAGAGTTGATCTTTTTCGTGTTGAAACTGTCTTTGAGCTACTTAAATTAGCCAGCAAGTTCTGTTGTGATGATCTGAAGTCTGTGTGTGAGGCTCGCTTGGCTTCATCTGTCACTAACCTCGATAAAGCTTTAACCTTTGTAGAGATCGCGCTGGAGGAACGCACAAAGCTTCTCTTATCTGCTTGCTTGCAGGTGTTTCTAAGAGAGCTTCCTCAGTCTCTCCACAATCCCAAAGTGATGAGATTCTTCTGCTGTTCTGAAGCAAAAGAGCAATTAGCTTTTCTGGGTTCAGAGTGTTTGTTCCTGTTGTACTACTTCCTCAGCCAAGTAGGCATGGAAGAGAAACTCACAACAGAGCCTATGCTGATATTGCTAGAGAGAACTCGAGAGTTTGCACGTACAAATTGGCAGAAGGCTTTGTCTTTGCATCAAATGGGTTGTGTTCTATTTGAGAGAAAGGATTACAAAGCTGCCCAGTTTCATTTCAGATTAGCTTCAAGCTTAGGGCATGTCTACTCATTGGCCGGGGTATCAAGAACTGAATATAAACAAGGGCAGAGGTATTCGGCTTACAAGCTCATGACCTATATCATCTCTAATCACAAGCCACAAGGATGGATGTTCCAGGAGAGGTCTCTTTATAATGTTGGGGTTGAGAAACTAAAAGATCTAGCAACTGCCACAGAACTTGACCCGACACTGACTTTTCCGTATAAATACAGAGCCGTGATGAAATTTGAGCAGAAGCAGGTTAAAGAAGCCTTCGAGGAGGTTGATAGATTAATTCAGTTCAAGCTTACTCCAGATTCTCTGGAACTTAGGGCTTGGTTGTTTTTGGCCATTGGTGACCGTGAGAGTTGTTTGAGAGATCTTAGAGCAGTGCTGTGTTTAGAGCCGAATTGTGTTGTGTTTGGTGGGAAAATGAGAGATGATTTGGTGGAGGCTCTGACCGCGCAATGTACTGAAGGAGAGAGCGAAGCAGATTGTTGGGTGAGGCTTTACGAGAGATGGTCAGCTGTGGATGATGTTGGGGCGTTGGCTGTTGTTCATCAGATGCTTCAGAATGATCCCAGCAAAAACTTTCTGAGGTTTAGACAATCTCTTCTTCTCTTAAGGTAAGAAAATTATTTTCTATTTCTTAGGCAAACCCTGATTGGTGATTTTTTCAGGAGTTTGACAAAAGCTGCTTTGTGTTGTGATCTGTGACAGATTGAATTGTCAAGGAGCCGCGATGAGGTGTTTGCGAATGGCATGGAACTTGGCTACTTCTGAGGCGGAGAGGTTGGTTTACGAAGGGTGGCTTTTATACGACATGGGTTATGTGGACGAAACTCTTACTAAGGCCGAGAAGGCAATCTCTATTCAGCGATCCTTTGAAGCATTTTTCCTCAAAGCCTATGTTCTATCTGACAAGAATCTCGGTCCAGATGAGATCTCTTGTATTGTTCCGGTTCTAGAGGAAGCCCTCAAGTGTCCTTCGGATGGGCTACGCAAAGGACAGGTTGTCATTTCGATATCTCGCCTTTCTCTTTTTCATATTCACACTGTTTTCTCATTAATCTTTTTGTTATGTTTCTGCAGGCTCTGAACAATCTTGGGAGCATCTACATCGATTGTGGGATGCTAGATCAAGCTGAAACCGCATATAAGAACGCTCTAGAGGTCAAACACACTCGTGCACATCAAGGGCTTGCACGAGTGTATTTCTTGAAGAATCAACGTAAAGAAGCGTGTGAGGAGATGACAAAGCTGATCGAGAAGGCATGTAGCAAAGCAGCAGCCTACGAGAAACGGTCAGAGTACTGTGAACGTGATAAAGCCAAAGAGGATCTTGACATGGCCACAACACTCGACCCTCTGCGAACTTATCCCTACAGATACCGAGCTGCCGGTAACTAACTCTTCCTGTTCCCTATTGACATTAATAAATTCAAGTAGTTAAAGAAGCTATTGTCTGTGCGGCAGTGCTGATGGATGATCAGAGAGAGACAGAAGCAGTGGAAGAGCTGTCAAAGACGATAGCTTTCAGACCAGAACTGCAAACGCTGCATCTCAGAGCAGCTTTCCACGAGGCCACGGGGAAGCTGTCATTGGCCTCTCAAGACTGCGAAGCTGCTCTCTGTTTGGACCCTGACCACACCGAGACGCTCCATCTCTACAGTAGATCCAAAGATCAAACTTCTTCCACTGTCACCACCATTCTAGACTTAGAATAGTTCTAACTTCTAAGGTACATTTTCTCTTTGTACATTTCATTGGGATAGTTTAACTTTTATTTTCTTCTTTTATACATAATTGCTGTAAATAAACTGTCATTTATTAATCTTATCAATGGTTCCTATGCAAAACCAACTTTTAAGTGTATATATATACAGTATTTAGTCTTTTAATGCAGAGGAAGAAAATGATGATCAATCACCACTTCACAGTGTCATTTGTGTATATCTACAGGGGACACCTAAAATGACGAATCATTTCTCTTTAGTTTCTTTAAGTGGATATGATCTCCAGCTCAGTCCACCACCGTGGAGATAGCCTCGGCATTGCTGCATCGGCTTCTATACCAATTATCTCTCTCAACTTCACCACAACTTCTCTCATTGTTGGCCTGTGAGCTGAGTATGGATTCATACACTGCCTAACCACCTCCAACAGTCTCTCAACAACATCCTCCTGAAAAGTTTTCAGGGTCGGGTCCACAAGATCTCTTGCGGGCTTGGGTTTGATAAACAAAGAATCCGGGTCTGGGAACTTCCCACTGATGATTTCAAACACAACAGCACCAAAGTTAAAGACATTGGTCTCGATATCAAGTAATGAGGATTCTAGAAGGTTCTTGCTTGCGGAACCTTCCTTAGATGGAAAGATGGAGTTAATGACAGAAAAGTCGGAGAGTTTGGCGGCGTTGTCTTCAGTCAAGTAGACAGAAGAGGAGTCCAAATTGGTGTGCAAGATGGGTGGGCTGAGATTGTGCATGTGCTCTAGACAGTAAGCTATTCCCATGACGATTCTGAGTCTAGTAGGCCAGTCCAAGTGCTCCATGTGTTGGGCTGCCATGAAAGATCATTTCAAACAGTTGTATTGAGTTAAGTTCAAAAAGATTTATGGGGAAGATGAAATCCTCACAGTGCAGATGCTCGGAGAGGGATCCATTGGGAGCGTATTCGAAAACCAGCATTCGGTTGAAAGGCTCTTCCTCGTGGCAATAACCGATCACATTCAGAAAGTTCTTGTGATCAACTTTGGATAACTTATGCATCTGCAGAAACAGAGCAGAAATTATTCTTCCATGACAATGCTAATCTCTGTTCAAGACAATCACAAACGAGGTTCTGATACCTTTTGTAACAACTGTGTTTCCATGACAGTGGACCAGGCTGCACGAGAACCAACCGTGATAGACACAACGGCGATTTCAGCACCAGTGGGCAAAGTCCCTTTATAAATGGTGCCGTCTGAGAAAGAGCCAATGACGTTACTAAAATCTTCGCAGGCTGCTTGTAGCTCTGATAGCTGCAGCCTCGGAACATCTGCTGCAATGCAAAGCTATAAAATTAGAGAAAATTCATCGTGAAGAGTGAAGAGTGTGTTTGCTTGCCTGTGATAAGAGCATCTTGAAGCTGACCACTACTGGTCCAAGGCTTGATTGGAATTTTTCGGCTGAAGATAAGAAAGGAGATGATTAATGCCCCCGAGAATATGAATACGCCAACGACTATGCCGACGATCATATAAATCTTGGAAGACTTCTTTTTAGTTCCTTGAGGAGGAGGAGACGGAGGCAGAGGTTGGGGAGTAACAGCAGGTGGGGTCTCTGGTGTTTCTGCTACCTCACCACTTGGCGGAGAACTCGGGGTTCTGTTTGCTTTTGGTGGTGGCAAAGGCGGCGAGGGATCTTCCAAGGTCGCGAAGTCAGGAGATGGAGGGGAGGCTTCCACGGTAGGACCTTTGCTTGGAAGAGGTGTCTCAGCCAGGTTGCGACGGTTCTCATAAACTCCGGATTGGATCAACAAGTGATCTTGAGAAGAACCAAAGACTTGTACAAGCTCTTTAAGAAATGAATTGTCATAATCCAAACACAGAACAGATCGTATAGAGAGACAGAGAGATGAGGATGGAAGAAAGGTACCTTGGGAATCGAGATTCAGAGGAAGAAAGGTGAGGAAGATGATGAGGAGATTGAATCTCCATCGTCTATGGGAACTCATAGGAGATTTCTTTGCTTCTGTGGCTTTTTTTCTGAAACAAGGAAGAAGGAAGAGAATGTTGGAAGAAGCAGTTGAAGTCGTCGTTGAGGACAAGTAAGACTAATCAACGGTTGCTAATACTCTTTCAACTTTGGTTTAATTTTCTTATTATCATCCATCATAAACCCGCCAACAACTTTCATTACTTTCTTTATATTTTTTTGTTCCAAAAGAGACACAATTTTAAATTTATTACTCACTTGAGTAGTTTACTTGACAAAGTTACAAAAAAGTTATAATCAATCATATAATAAAGTTTGTATACAAGTTTTACGCGCAATTGTCATGTATTTCTTATAAGAAAATTTCACTAAAAAATAGTATGTTTTTGATTTTGTAGACTAATCTAATAATTCAACACGAGAACCGCTTTCAGTTTCACAGAAACGATTCTTGTGTTCTCTCTCTCGTGATCTGAGCGCCGGCGCAGTAGTTACTTAATGACGATGGAAAACGACGGTATGGTATTGGTACGTCCCGTCGAATTTGACGTCCATAGTTTATCCTCTCTATATTTTGTTGTGTTTTTCTTTGAGAATTTTTTCTTAAGTGTTGTTGGACTAATCACATCTTCGGACATCGTATGTTTGGAATACCCTTGTTTTTTTTTAGCATATCAGATCACATTTCTTACAATGGATGTTTTGTCCAATCTCTACGTCGAATTTGTCCAAATTAACTACTTTCCAAATTTATTACTCTCAAAATTAAAAATTAATGTAAATGCATTTGCAAAACAACAACTATGATATGGTTATTTAAAAAAAAAAATTGCCGATCTCATAAATTACCTTGTTTTAGGTTATATTAGGTTATATATATTATATCTATACCATTTCAATGTACGGCTACTCGATTGGCTCGATGGTGAAAGCATCTATGGATCAGTGGGTTTCACGGCACCACCAGAGTTCGAGCAGCTGTACGTTACACATGCATTTAAACCTCTATAAATTAAGTCTAGAGAAAAAAAGGTATTCTAAAATACCTTATAATTTTAGGTTTTCCGTGTTGCAATTTAGTGCAAAATTTTAGAGTAATATATATCAAGAAGTAGAAACCAGGAAATAGAATTAGTTACTTATTTTTAAAACTATAAATAAGTGATAGTAGTCGTATCCAGACCCTTAGACCATCCCCAACGGACATAAATCAGGGGGTCTTAACTTTAAATATTAATATTAAAACACTAAACAGTATATATCCTGTGTCTTTACAGAGACATTTAGGACATCTGAAGACACCTTACGTGGCCACTTCTAATAGGTAGATGATATTTTTTTTGTTTTTTGTTTTTTCATTTGCGATTTAGCCTTCCATCTTATTTTTCTTTTAGTCCAAATCTCAATCTCTCTCAAATCCGACAAAAACAACCGATTTGTATAAATCTTTGTGAAGAAGATGTTAAATCGATCTCTTTTCTTTGATTCGGTGAGTTCACTTCTCTTCTTCTTCAACTCTTGTTCTTATTCATGTTTGATTGTTGTTTTCTTGTGAATCTTGTTATTGTTCGATTGAAATGAATTGAAAGTAGCTTGTGGAATTATTGTTCTTGTTCTTGTTCGATTCTTGATTGATTCTTCAATTTTTTTTCTTGTTCTTGTTCGATTGTTGTTGGTCATCTTCTTCAATTGATGTGGATTTGCATGTCCGATCCTTGTGCATATTTCATCGATATCCAATTTTAAGATTGTAATTGATTAAATTCTTTTAATCGATCAGTTATGTCTCATAGATTAGTTGTTTGATTGTGTTGGATCGGTCATTTTCTTATGGAAATGAGTAATGGTTCGGTGAAATTCCCAAATCCTGGTCTGTTTTGTGTTAGCTACAAAACTCTATTTTGGGTTTGATTATGCGTAATCAAATGCTATTTACTGATAAATATCTGTAACAAGAGAGATGATCCTTGGTTTGCTGCACTAGGAAGAAGTTGTGTAGTGTCTTCGACTTTATAAGTACTTAAGAATTTGTCTTAGTTCATATAATAGTGGTGATTAGTTTAGGATCATTCGTTTTGATTCTCTCTTCAATCATCTTTGCGTTCTTATGCTAATTGGAAAATGGTGAAAGTGGAAATATTCAGATAATGTTTGACTTAGAATGGTTTATCTTGAGAATTTTACTTGCTGATTGAGAATTCATCTTGAATTAACACCCTTTTACCTTCTCTTATTCAAGAAGTGGAACACCAGATTTTAGAATCAGAGTATGATGATTTTAGAGCTTCAGATTCCGGTGGAGCTGCATTTTCCGATCAGCTGCTCTAAGTGTAAGTCTAAAGCTTCTTACCAAGTTTAAATTTGTTTTCACGTATTGTAATATATGCTTAAAAATATTTATAATGTCATATATTTATTTTTTGTAAAATATTATATAATTATAATTTTAAGTTTTATTTTTAAAATTTTCCATAAGTTTAAACCAACATTTGTTATATTAAAAATTTAAACTAAAAACATATTTTCTATAAATAATTATTTTTTAATTTTTAAGACACCATTAAGGGTGTCACTAATGGAAGGTGAAAAACAAATCCTACTTAGTGGAGGATCTTAACTTAAAAAATTATTAAATTTAATATTAATTAATTTTAAAGACACTCATTAGAGGGTCACAAATGGAGATGCTCTTACTCACACGGGATCGGACAATCGTTCCTTAATAATATCTCCATAACAGTACCAAGTAACTTTTTCTTCCGATCTGGTTCTTGCCTTTCCTGTGGCCGTTGTTCTTGGTGTCACCGGGAGAAGGCTCTTTTTCCTTTTGCTTTTTTATGTGCTTCAAGCGGTAGTTGGTCGTCGATTTGGGATGCTTAGCTTCCAGCGTTGCTGAGGTGTGGTGCAATCAGCGGGTGGAGCGGGGTCGTGGTCGGATCTGGTTGCAGCGGAGGTGCTCTGATTGATTAGACTTTGGTTCGAACTCATTTGGGGATGGCAAAGATTCTCCGGGGTGTCGAAGGGCGTTGATGCTATTTCCGCTGGCCCTCTTCGTAGCGGAAGCCACCAGATGATTCCGATGGGTTGCGACGCGTGTGGAGGAAGAACGGCGGCAGCCTTAGCGGGAGTTTACAGCCAGCCTTGGCGATTGGTGTCGGCGAGGGAGAATCCGCCATTCTCCTTTGCTTTCCGGTTGTCGAGGGTTTTTTTTCTTCCACCGGAGTGACGGTGAGGTAACTCCGGAGTGACGGTAGCTCTGGTTCATGGCGATTTTCAGCGGTTTGCAGGAGGTGGAGGACTCCTGCTTCGGCGGTTAGGTTTTCATTTTGGGTGATGCTCTGGTTTATTTCGGTTTATATCGGTTACTGTATCTCATTTCGGTCTTCTGTAATTTTTATCAATTCCCGGTTAAGGGTTGGTTTACTTTTTATATATATATATATATATATATATATATATATATATATTAAAAAAAAGTGATAGTAGTCACTTACATGTAAATCAACTAAATAAAAGAGTTAATAAAAAATTATTTATCAAAAAAAAGGATTTAACAAAAATTTAACTATCACTTTCATAAAATAAATCCAAAATTTTATGCTATAACATAATTTAAAATTAAAATTGCACATGTATTTTTGATATTTCTACCAATAACAATTTTATTGATTAGAATTGTTACTTTTCCGGAGTTTGTTATGCCAATGGCCAGCATTATATTTGCTTGAAAATGATGGTAACACCGAGTTTTGTTCTAAACATATCTGTAAACAACAACAAAACAAAAAATTTCGTGGATCATAAAAGACTAGTAAATTTTTGCAATGGTTAGATTTCACCTATTTTCAGAAAACTGATTAAATATAAGCTCAAATAACCAATATTATTTTTACGTTTAACTCATTGTCAATGAGTCATTGATATTGGACATTCAAGGTCTATGACTTTATAAATTGAGCAATATATCATACATATTTAGAAAAATGAGACCGAGAATCCGAGATAACATGCACATAAAATACCTTTCTTTCTTAGGCCAGAAATGTGTTATCGACATATCCCACCATCAATTATTTATCTTTGCAACTTTTGCGAGCTTTATTTTATTTTGCTATTTTTGTAATAAACATTTTCAATTGTACTAGAATAACAATTCACCCATCTAGTAACCCCTCCGAAGACTTTTGGACCTTATAGTTCCTTTTATTTTTTCTTCCTTACCGAATTTAGATCTATAGTTTAAAATTTCGAAAATAAACACATTGACAATTGACAGCAAATCATCATTTTCAAAAAACAAATGTTAGCTACTTAGCTGCAAATCACGTTCACAGCACACCACAAGGATCTAATGATTTTCATTTTCTTTTGACGAATCAAATTATCTAAACACAAGCTGAAGCTAAACTCTTCTCCATTTCGAATTATACAAATTGGAAACTTATGAAATTTGATAAAAAAAAGCAAATATTTAATTATTCCAATTTTTTCGTGTATAATCAAAAAAAAAAATCTAGGAATTAGGCGTAAAATGCGGAAAGGAACAAGATGAACACCTGACGAGACCATTCTCGTTACAGGCTGAGCAAGTTCTGAACCCTAGCTTCTCTGTGTGCACCTTATGGCTACCGTGACATTCATTGCACGGTACGAATCGATGATCACCGCACATCTCACACACGCTTGATTCAATCTTCGGCAACTCTTGTATAAGCTTCTTCAGCTCTCCGATTTCGTGAAGCTGCTTCACCACCTCCGCTCCTCCGATGTACCTGCCACCGATGAATACGCGCGGCAGCTTCGGTGTTTGCGTCTGGTTCTTGTTCTCGTCTTTCTCGCCGCCGAAGATCCGTTGTAGCTCGGTGGCGAAAGATGCGTCCATTGAGAGATCTCGTTCGTCGATTCGCACAGGAAAGCTACGAAGGATCGCTGTGACGGCTCGATAGTCTTCGAACGTAGGACGAACGACGCGGAGGCTGGTGAAGTAGACGACGATGCTGGTATCTGCGCCGGGGATTGAAATTCGTACATCTGGTTTAGCTTTGGATTGTTTCGAATCTGAGTCTGGATTCGATTGTTTCGAATCTGATTCCGGATTTCGCCGGAGATTGACAGGCTCGGAATCTGCGCAGAGGAGCTGAGTAGATGGACGAGTTGGCCAGGATTTGAGTATTAAATTGACTGCGCGGACTCGATGGAAGACTCTAGAAGCGTGTTTGGGAGAAGGAGAAGGGGAAGGAGAAGAAGGGAAGGAAGATGAATCGTCAGTGCAGAGGTGGTGGATGTCTTTGAAGGAGAAGGAAGCGGTGGGAGAATACGTGTCGTTAATCTTAACCGACGATTTACGCCACGGCCGCCACATTGACGGTGTAGAAATGGCGGAGAAGTTGAAGATTTTGATGACTAAATTAGGGTTTGTGTAGAAATTGGGATTTGCAGAGAAATGGAGTTTTTGGGGGAGAGAGAAGAGAGAGAGAGATGTGTGGGCTGGTTAAAAAAAAGTAGTTGGAAAATTTTTGTGGAATTGTTAAATCTTCTTTGTTTCGTTTTGTTATTTTTTCCCCATTTTTTTGTTTTTTTAACATTTGCTTGTGAGTTGGAAAAACAGGTGATTTAACGTTACTAATTATAATTAGTTAAGAAAATTATATGCTAATTATAGTTAGTATTCTATTTAATGCTTTCTTCATTTCCAAGATTTGTAGATTGATCACACATATTAATAAAAAAAATTCAGGAATTTACTGCAGGTGAGACTAATTCCGATTAGTATTTCTGCATTTAGTAAAAACCAGAAAAATTAAATTCAATCGTGGGATAGGAAAAATATGTTTTTAAAACGGAAATGGTTAGAATTACGAAATCCTCAATAAGATGATTCCTACGGAATTGTATAGCATCTGATTTTCCCAACTACAAATGCTTTTTTTTTTGAGCATAGACTATAGATGCTAAGGCTAAGCTATCAATACTTGCATTTTTTAAGATGTAAATCTTATGTTTTTATGCAATAATTTATTTTAACGCGCGTATACCATAATTTTTTGCTTTTCTTTTTCTCTTAACTTTTTCATATAACAACTAAAAAGTGTAGGAAAATTAATCTATCATTGGATAGATACAACCTATATATAGTGCAACACAAATCCACATTAAATTTAATCTGATCCTTCAATTTAGGAAAATAAAAATACTGGTATATAGGTAGGAAGCTATTAACGGACAAACTATTAAGAAGTAATTCCCAAAGGTTTGCAGGTTACATGATTACTATTAAGTTTTATATATTGTATATGTTATTTAAGGTCTTTTTTGTTACATCTAATGTGAGATATTCTTTACAATTACATCGATTATACTACACATGTAATTAATTATACACTAAAACACTATACATAACGTTATTACTTAATTGGGAAAGTGGCTTGAGAAAATAGATAACGTTATGAACTGAATAATACTTATGGACTAACAAAGAGACCCCATGACAAGCAAAAAAACCGAGGAAAGTAATGAAAAGTGTCGTTCAATCTTCGTTTTGGTTTCTTCTCGAGGCAAAACAAAACATTTATAAGGTGAACAAAAAGAAAATACTCACAGTAATTATTTTATTATTCCATAAGTTGATTTTGATTATATATATGTATATTATGTATGTAACATCCGTAATTTTGATATTTGGAGTTTTGGTTGGAAAATTAAAAGTAAAGGCTAAAGTGATTAAATCAATTGTGGTCGGCGGGTTTAATTGATAATTCTAAAAGTTTTGGGACCGATTTGTAAAGCTGAAAAAGTTGAGAGACCGTTCACTGTATTTGTCAAAAGTTGATGAGAATCCTAGGCTTTTCGTTGTTTTAACCGCACGCCTCCTCATTTGCCTTGTGGATCGGGTACCGTGGTGTGATCGTCATTGAACGAGAGTTACCATCGTTGGAGTTCCAGGGCTGCTTTGGGGGAGAAACTTTGAACCTCTCTCTCATCTCTCGTCATCAGTGGTCACAGAGGTGAGGATCATTCCTAGTGTTTCATTAATTTGATGATTATTCATGATGAACCTGGGTTATGGAGCTTGGTTGTGGAGCGTCGATGAAATTTGATGGTGGAGTGGCGTGGGAACGTGATGGTTCAGGTTGTGACAGTCGTGTGGTGGTGATGTCGATCGGTGACGTTGCCGTATTCGGTGGCGTGATGAGGACGTCACATGTCGGTGGTGTACGGCAGACGACATCGATTAAGTGGCTGGGGAGGTGGTGATCTATGATAGGGTGGAGATCATGGTTGATCTTATTACGTGTTGGGATCCGTGGGGGCTGTGTTCGGTGGCGCCGCTGACGTTATCGATATTGTGCGTTGTAGATCTCATCAGAGAAGACGACTTGGTCGTGCGAGGATGGAGTGAATTTATGTTTTGCATTAACATATCATTAATCATTTTATTTAATAATTAAATATTATTTAAATAATATTTTATTATTATTAGGTTACGGATTCGGGATTTAAGAATGTAGTCAAAGCGGAAAAAGTTTTCGGAAGTCGCAGAAAAGTTGTGTCGGAAAGTGCTGCTAGTGGCTAATGTGAGTGCAGTACCGTGGTCGGATGATTTAAGGAATTATTTCCCGAGATAATTCAGTGTTAGGATTTAATTCTGTGTTTTGTGATTTTTGCGGTGTTTTTATTGCTAAGATAAATTCCGGAAAAATTGCTAGCAATTGTCGTTAATTATGAGATTAATTTATATAAATTTTCTATGAATTATTGTTGAATTAATTGTTAAGAATTAATTGTTTTAGTCAATTTTGGGTGTTTTAAATTGCCGTTGATTGATTTAATTCATTAGTTTGCGGTAAATTAATTTGATTAAATCATTGTTATATTGTTTGTCTAGTCCGGACATTTGATTATGTCGGAGTGGTATTTTCGTAATTTTGTCCTAATTGACATAGTAAACGGGTTGATCGCCTCCTCAATATTTATTAAATCTTGTTGCGTTTATTAAGTAATACGAGTAAGGAAATGATAAAGCTAGCTGAAGCTCGTGGAACTACGGTGACGGACCAGGATGACATACCGGGATAATTTTATTTATTTTATTTATATTGGATATTTGTTATTTAGATTAGTGCTTATTGTTGAATTGTTTCTGCTAGTTTGTTAGAACATTTTTTTTTTATTATGTTGGAATAAATGGATTAATTGGTTAAATTGTTAGAAATTTTAAAATGCCAGTTTTGTGTGGTTTACGTTTATTGAACCAGTCTCGGTTTTAATGGTTTTCGGAACGGATCTTTTCAATATATGTATGTATTCAAAGTCAAAGAGAAAACTGGCGATAGTGTTTGCAATGGTCATGAGATTTAAGTTCCTAGAATATAATAATACAGCTGTATTAAACTTATACTATATACATACCATATATTTTCTCTACAGTATTGAATTTATGTCTTGACTTTTTAATTTTTTTTATCTCGTATTTACTGTTTTTGATTTAATGATTAAATTTAAAATGGACTAAGTAAAAAAAATGGAATAGTAAAAAAAAATGGACTAAGTAATGGATTTATAACAAATGAGATACTTAATAAAAAAACGTTTCGTGGGAGTAAAAAATAAATAAATAAGATAACAACAAACTAATACTCCATAGAGAGATGTGGGAGTAAAGACTAAAGAGGAATAATCACGTGAGGCGGGACCACCGAACAAAATGATTACTGTAACATTGAAAAGTACAACGAAAGCTATACTACTATTTTCTGTAATATTATTCAATTCGTAAATAGAGTTTAGTGCTAAATGCTAAGAAAAACGTCTTTGACAACTTTTGATGACCACACAAATTTATAGCTTAATTTGTTTTTTTCTTGGTAGCTTTGTTTATCAGGTTCTCTTTACAATATAACGATTTAAAAACTGAGACTTATATTGGAAAAAATAAATGGGGAAGAACTAAAAGGCACATAACTAAAAAAGTTGATATCTAGCTAAAACTTAAAAATCAATAATTGTGGATTGAGGTGCACAGCTAAAAGGGCACGTGGGGAGTGGTGGATTCTGAAAAAGCATCACGTGACACCACTTTGACGAAAGCTAAAGATGAAATGTCTCCTTCCTCCCCGAAACCCAGTATGCGTCTTTAACTCTTTATTATGTTCGTTTTCACTTATACGTGTTTGTAATCCGTATATGTTGTAGACTTGTTTTACATTGATGGGCCTATGGATTGGCTTTATGACAGGCCTAGCAAAAACCTCAAATATTTATGGATTGGCTTTATGACAGGCCTAGCAAAAACCTCAAATCGTATAAATATTTGTTTCCCCTGTCCAATCTTTCTATTAATATTTGGGTTTGGCCCGATTTTACAGACTGGGCAATCTCACAAAACGTTTCCACTATGATATATAAACTATAAAGTCATCGTTATCGGTTTCCACTTTCCATTACAATTCCATTACAATTCCATTATGACCAATGTATACGAAATACTTACGATTATAGTGTTACAATCTGAATGTACAATATGATTTAATCAAATAAAAACCCAAACGGAGCAACGTGCTATGGATATACGAGAAGTTGGGGCGTTTGGAAGGGGGGTTATTCCAGCAATTGATCATCAGAGTTCTCAGGGCTTGAGGGCATTCCTTTGGGATTTCCGGTCTTAGGCCACAAGCTGCAATTCCAACCGCTGCCTGCACGGGCGAGCAAGATGCATAAGCCGCCTCTCCCGTCACCATCTCCCACAGTACCATTCCAAAACTATAAGCATTGCTCATCCAAGTCTCGGTCGTATTCTCTGGGTCCCCCAGCTATTATCTGCTTTCAACCATATCATAAAGAAAAGAGGTTTCATCACATAATAAAATCTACTAACTTCGTGTTCATATCCAAGAATTGAACTAAATGCTGGCTATGTAGAACCAAAAACCAGTGTGCTCTAGTAGGAACGAGTAGACCAGTTGCAATTGACAAAGCTAAAAGGCCTACCATACGGTGGTTCGAAACAATGGGAATGACTAATATAACCAAAAAAAGTTAGGTGTGATCAAGTGTTGAAATTGGAGGTGCAAGCTGTTGTGAGATACTTTTTGTGAAGATTAGACAGAACATAAAATTAGATCCACACTTGTCTTGTCTACGATATACAAATCCAAAAGTGAAGATCCAATAACTGCCCAGACAAACAGAAAAAGATAAAGCAGATATTGCCAAAAGAAAAGGAACTTGTTTTGTTCAAAAAGAACAAAAACAAAACAAGATGCAGGTCATATGGGGACAGTAGAAATGATGCACGATTTGTTTCTACGAGAATTATGATAATGGGGCAGAAAAATTTGTGAGCAAGCTATCAGGTGTGAGGTGTCTAGTTTTATGTATCATTTGGCTTAGAGGTAAAAAACGATCAGGAAATGACAAGCATAATGATGCTTACAATCTAAACTGTTGAACAAAGACAAGAGTAAAAGAACACATATCTCAGGTGCAAGCCATCGATAGCCATCAGTTTCGTACTCCACGGCTTCACCAAAGCTCTTACAAGCGGTGACTATTCCAATATCCCCCAAACAGGCGTTGCCATGTTTATCTAGCAGTATTCGTTGTGTGTTAAGATCCCGATAAGCAACACCATGATCATTCACGAACTTCAGCCCTTCGGCTATGTCAATAGCAATTCACAGTATCTGCTTGGTTTGAAGCTTCTTATTCTTCAACATCAGTTCATGGACTGACCCACCTTCCATCAGTTTTGTCACAACACATAATCCATGGTTCTCATCAATGCAAACACCATAAAATTGCAGAATGCTCTTGTGTCCACAAGCCATAAGCTCCAAGAAATCTTTTCGGAGCTCAAACTCTTAGGAATTCCCCTTATCACAACCTTTTAATTTCTCAATTCCAACCCTTTTTCCTCGGAAAATTCATTTGAAAGAATTTGGTCCAATCTGATCACCAAACTTCGGCCTTTGGCAGAGGAGCTCCGCCAACGCTCTGGTTTTCCTTCGTGGAATCGAGATTGAGCGAGTTTTTAAGCGACGCAATTGCGTCGGACACGTTGCGGTTGAGACGCTGAAACCGTTTCTGCATAGCCGATGAGCTCTGATTGAAAACCGGTGTGGATCTTTCGACCTCCAAAGTCGTCTCAGGCGGAGACGTAATAAGAGACTCGGACCTGTCGTGTGTGCGCATGAGGACCTGATCCACCAGATCGTCGTTGAGAGCGTCACCTCCGGCACGGCTAGACCAGCACTCCAAGGCTGCAGCCATTGTAGTAGGTCGTCGTCGTCGGCAATGACTCTGCAGGGAGAGATGAAAATGGAGTGTGCTTCAGATTTCAGAGATTTTCAGTTTTCTTCATCTTCGTTTGCTTTAGTGACGACGACGACTTCATTTATGTAAAGCAGTACGGTTTTTTAGACTCTCGATCCACTACGCTCCAGTATTTTTATTTTTATTAATTGTCCTTGGCAAATTATCATTTGTTATGTGTCATTGTGTTGGACCAAAAAATGATTTCATTTATCCACAAAAAAAAAAAATGATTTCATTTAATTTCTTTCAGATAATTATCTCTTAGTTGTGGATTGTGGTCCCTGTAAAACATAATTGTGTTTAGTTTTAAATGATCACGAATCCATATAAATACAGATATTCCAAAATTAATTAAAGATTATAAAAGAATTAAGGATGACGAAAAAAATTAGTATTCACATTTGAAGTCTGGAACTGAGGTTAATTTTTTGTTAAAACATGATTGAGTTTGAATCATATGACTACTTGACCATAAAAATTATAATGGGCGTTATGTTAGGCCCATTGATATTGGCCTTCCTGTGACCGTCGGATCAGATAAAAAAAAAAAAACTTCACAAATAGAATGCAACCCGTTTTCTATCAAACGAAACGGCATGTGTTGTTCTCACCGTTTGTCAAAGTGACAAAATCCCAACTTCCAAAGTCAGCCTGGAACGACGACGTTCTTCCGATAGTACTGTCTCTGTAACTTTACCATCATCGTCGTTGTTCTTTCCCGAAGCGGATCTCTTCATCTGTTTGATCGGAGGATCTGCAAGAGCTCCTCACCCAGAAGAAGAAGAGAGCTAAAGTCACTATCTAATTTATATGGCTTCTACAAGCAGATCAAATCCTCTCGAAGAAGATGATGATGCGGAAGAAGAGGTATTACCAGTTACTACCTCAAACTTTATCGTCATGTGCTCTTCTTCTGCTGTTGCTTTTATATTCATGGATCAGGAATTTATTTGCAGGTGCAACATTTCGATGATTTTACTCTAGCTTCTTCCTGGGAAAGGTATTCATCTTCACCATTTGAATTGCTTGGATTCAAATACTGCGCTGTGCTTTAATCTATACCGTTCCGAATGTCACCACTGATCACATTGCCTTTTTAGGTTCATTTCAGATATTGAAGCAACTTGTCGTCAATGGTTAGCCGATGGTCCAAAAAACCTGGTGGTACGTTTCCTTATCCAAATTATTCCATCCATCTTCTATCGAGTTCTATAGGTGCAAATAAGACTTGCTGAACTCGTTAGTATCATACGAACGTGTACTATTCTTCGGTAGCTAGCTTTATTATTTTGAATTTTGATGTACATAGATGGAGTTGGACGTGTATTGTGAAATCCACTTTAGTTTTTGTTATCTGCTTGACCTCTTAGGCTACTTGTCATTGTGTGAGTGCAGGAAAAGGGTGCTGTTGCAATGGAGGATTCGAAGAATCTGTTTAGGGTCAAACACGACCTAAAAGATGTCGCAAAGAGCTATTGTATGGAGTTCTACTTTCAAATTGATAATAATGGTAGCCAACAAGGTATATGTTTTCAGGATAATACACTTTATCTTGGAGAAATTGCATTTTCTGTTTCATGATTCGGTATCTGACTGATGCAGCTGGAATTGGTAATTGGAACAGTAATTCACATGATCTCCAGCTTTGCTTTGGGGTGAAGGATTTTCTGGTACGCTTTAAATCCATATTCTATTCTGGAAGTAGTTCATGTTCTTTTACATATTCAATTTTTTATTAATTGTTCTTGCATCTTCTAGTTGATTGCTCCACAAAGTGCCAGTGGGGTGCTTCTTGATACACCAGAGTCTAGCAAGCTTCTGAGTGCGGTTGCTATTGCCTTATCTAACTGTGGGAGGTACGATGTGTTAGCCAGTAACACCTCTTTAGCTTTAGCATTGTCAAGTGAAACTCTTACAATCCACTGTTTCTTTGAATTGATACCAAATCGTCTACCAATTGCTCCGAAGTTTTGGAAATCATAGTTGATTGAAATGTGTTATCCTTGAGGGTCTATGCTAAGGAGATAATGATTAGGCGCATATTTGTTTGGTTGAGGTTTTTTCATACGACTTTTGGTATGCAGCTTGTGGCCAGCCTTTGTCCCTGTGCATGACCCTTCACGCAAAGCATATATTGGAATCCAAAATATGGGGACTGTTTTTACTAGAAGATTTGAAGCAGATCGTATTGGCAGTCAAGTCCCTGTGAAACTCATGCACCTGGAAGGGCTATATGAGTTGTTTGTTTCTAAGTTTGTAAGTCTTTGTGGCTCCTAATTAGTAATGTTCATAAGTACAGTAATTGCTTATCAAAGCAGACTTGAAAACTTACCAAGCATTAGCCATCAATGATGAAAAGCTGGTTTCCAGTCTAGCTCTTAATGTTCCTATATCTTTTTCACATACTATATTCTTCAAGCTTGATATCAGAAGGGGATACATTTTTTTAATCTTGACTTGAGATCCTGTTCAGTGTGGCTTATTCTATCGTGTGATGAAATTGTTTTGCTAGATAATGTATTTATCGACGATGGTTTATTATTTGAAGGTTTATTCAGGAGTCGACTTCTCAATGCACAATTTCAAAGTTCATTTTATGATGAGGCTAACATACCAAACCTTCCCATATGACGAGGAGGATGAGGAAAATGATATGGATGAAATTATGAGTGACAAAGCAGACACTGTAGAACACTATGGTTCTGAGTCACGCAACAAGGTGCACTGGGATGATGATTGTCCTTGGAGTGAGTGGTACTCTGCTGAAGATCCACTAAGAGGTACATCCGTGCATTGTATGAATAAAATTTCATCTTTTTGGACTACAGTCTTCACAATACGGTATTTTAGAATTTGTATTTTACCTCTCAGTCTTACAGATTAGTTAAGGCCTTGTGTGTTTTTCCGTGATTATACAAATCAGTTATCTAATTTAGTAGCTGGTCCTCATACACCTCTGTATTCCAGCATACACAGAGATTAGAGTTGATGTGATGAAAATCATGTATTGTTCTTCAAGCATAGGCTGGTCTTTGCTGTTACCTGTTGGTATATGCGATCCAAGGGACTTATTATCTAACTTTGTGGTTGATATTGACAGGATTCGAATTGGTGGTCACATGGGCTGACATGACTGTAGAAAACACACTTGAGATGGCTGAACTTGAGAATGCTTCACCCCATGAGGCTGAAAAGTGGATTTTACATCCAATCCTCTCACCATATCTGTAAGAAACTTCTCATAGTTTCTCATTCTAGGAAAGAATATTAGTTTGCATGTCTTGTGGTATATGATTTTTCCCTTTCAGTTTTATTAAAAAATATTGCTTTACCAGGGGTGAGCCTTCCCATGGGAAAAGAATTGATTTTGCTTCCCAACTACTTTGCTTGGTTGAAGCATTGGATATGTCATTCACAGCTCAGTTTATGGAGGATTTCGTGTCAGGTATGTGCAATTATTTGTGCTTTAATTTTTTTCTTCATGTTTCAAATAAATGTACAAACCTCCACTAGCAAGAGATAGAGTTATATAGCATATGTTTAATTACCCTTATGTTCTTATATTCTTTTATAGCATTAGCTTTTCCTGACATATATACTGTCTAATGTGTGTGTTTTTTTTTAAATCTCTTGCAGTCGAAAATCCAAGCTCTGAAAACTTGAAGACCTCAGTGGTCATACCTCCTCCAACAGTTCTTGATCGGGTGATTAAAGATCTCTTCCATGAGGGTATTCTTCCACTATATTATGTGTGAATGTAGATGCATGTATGCATACTATGCCTACGGTAGCATAGATATAAGCTTGTGTTATTGTTACATAACATTGAATATTGATTATATTGCTGGGTCAATAATTCAAGTTACCATATAGTATTATTCACTTTATAACCTTCTAAAATTTGATGCATGCATTTTAAAATTAGCAGCTAGGTACATTTGAAAATTTACCTCTTAGGTCCCAAACATGTGTAGAATCCAGCTATGTGGTATTGTTTCACCTTTTTCCTCTAATCTCGCAGGATCTAAACTCCCAGATTTTACTAAAGGCGAACACAGGCTTTCTCGAGCTCTTAAGGCTGCACCGCTTGAATCTCTTTTTACACAATTCTGTTTACACTCACTGTGGTTTGGCAACTGCAATATCCGTGGTATGTGCCAGTAGACCATGCCACATTTGGTCAGCCATGTATCTTTATAGGCAAAATGAATTAAATTGCCAGTGACTGAATGAAAGGAATGATCTGATTATTAAGACTTCTGTAATTTTCTTTTGTTTTCTGCATCCCATCTCTAGCCATTGCCTTTCTCTGGATAGAGTTTGTCCGTGAAGTCCGTTGGTGCTGGGAAGAGACACAGCCATTGCCAAAAATGCCAGTCGACGGTTCTATTGATTTATCCACTTGTTTGATCAACCAGAAGTTGCACCTGGTAAAATCCTCTATATAACCTTAATTGGAAATGTCAAATTACTTGAAGATACTAACAATTTCTTCTTTGTTGACCAGCTTGCAATTTGCATTGAAAAAAAACGTGAAATGAATGAAGAGTTTCTAGACTGTATAGGAAGTGAAGACAGTTCAGACGCTTCTATTTCTATGGAGGTGATTGGCTAAGATTTTCTGTATTTTGTGCATTTTTTTGTTAGGTGCTGCCAGTATGTGTTTAATTAAATTAACAAAAGCAACCAAAATACACATATCAAAGGTGTAGGAGTTCATAAATTCTTCAACAAACCCAGTAGAAGATCCTAACTGCTGCAGTGCCTCTGTGTTGTTGGCTTGAAACATTTCTTTCAATAAATCCTCAGGAACACGACAAGGTCGACAAGAGAATAAATACATCCTCAGAAGCAGATCTGCAGAGGAAACGTGACAGGTGAACTTAGCAAGTGAGAGCTCTTAGGTTCTCGTTGTTATTAAATAGATGAAACCCGGATTTCATATTATTACTACTAGTTATTCTATTTTTCTTCCATTTTCCGTTTTAAAATGATGATGGCTCTTGATTAGATATGAAATCACATAGAGAGGAAATCTTTACCAAGGCTAAGTGTTTAAATCCCTTTTGCTTGGATACAGCTCGATTGCAGAAGATACATCTAATCGACTTAGATTTGAGAGGAAAACTGAACACTCAAATTCTGTGAACCAAAGCCCAACAGATGCCATCAGGATAGGCTCAGCTGGACCGGTAGGGACCATGATGCTCCTGAAGTCACGTCAGCGACTCCATGCTCCATTTACCCAGGTTAGTATTCGACTTGACCTGTCTGTTTCCTATCTTGTCGTTAATAATCTCATATTTTCTGAGTTATAATAGGATCCACCTCTTATGACTGAAGACATGCATGAAGAAAGACTCCAGGCTGTGGAGGCGTTTGGGGATTCCCTTGTAAGCTCAACTTATTTCCCAATAGAAATGAATATGATTTGGTTATCTACTAAGAATATTTTCTATAAGCTTAATGTTTCTTAACAAATGTGTAGATGTGTTGCCTTACTACACCTTGAAGAAAAAAACATGAATGGTCGCTTCTTTTTAGTTCATTTTGTTGTTCTTCTATTAAAAACACACATCTTTTCCCTTTGAATTTCAGAACGTTCCTGGCCAGTTGGAGAAAGACATCTTATTATCTGGTGAGATTTAAAATTCTGCCTCGGTTTTCTAGAGATGATAATGGAGAACTGTTCATTAAATTTTTTCATCTAATTCTAAGTTTGAGTCTATTGCAAGAGAACAGTAGGAGCTCATAGTTTTTGTAAAGCGTTCTTCAATACATCCCTTGCTTCTTGTTTCCTGATCTCACAAAGGTGATTGCAGACATGTCAGCATTCAAAGCGGCAAACCCAGATGCAGTATTTGAGGACTTTATCAGATGGCATTCACCTGGAGATTGGGAGAGCTTTGAACCTAAAACCACTGAACCATCGGCAGGCTCCATAACCGAAGGTTCAAAAGAAAAATGGCCTCCTCTTGGCCGCCTTTCTCAACGGATGTCTGATCAAGGAAACTTGTGGAGAAAAAGTTGGAACGATGCACCCACTTTGCCAGCTGATGACCAAAAGCCTCTTCTAGACCCAAACCGAGAGGGAGAGAAGGTCTGTCTTTTTTAGATCATTCATGCTGACAACCTCTTGCGAGAGGTAGGTTTGACCTCAATGTCTTAACAAATTTCTCAGATTCTACATTACCTGGAAACAGTGCGACCTCATCAGCTTCTTGAGCAAATGGTCTGCACAGCCTTCAGAGGATCAGCCGACACTCTTAACCAGACAAATTTCGGGAA
The DNA here is from genome assembly GCA_028015245.1 of Cardamine occulta. Classification (NCBI taxonomy): domain Eukaryota; kingdom Viridiplantae; phylum Streptophyta; class Magnoliopsida; order Brassicales; family Brassicaceae; genus Cardamine; species Cardamine occulta. The sequence continues at coordinate 3,724,895 of CM051392.1, forward strand.
CATGAAACAAATGACTTCCAAATTGGAGCAACTCTACCTCATCATCAAATCTACTTGCGGGTCTCTACAACGTAATACTTCTATTCTCCTTAATTATACAAACCCTTTGAACCATCTTCTCCCTCTGGCCCTCTGGTCTTTATATAACAGATATTCGGATGCAGGCAACAATCTTCTGGATAGAGTAAAGACCGTCAGTGACTTGAGGCGTCTCTGCGTCGCCTTTGAACACGTGGAGAAGTTGGTAACGGTTGCGGCATCTCTTCACAGAAAGTTCCTGGATGCATCACGCCTTGCTCAAGTAATATTCAGCGACTTCTACGGCATTTATGCTCCAACGATGGGAATGAGCTCAAATGATGAAGAAAATAAAATCAGTACGGTGAGTCATCGGTTAAACTTAACGACAATTTCTCTGATTGGAATGTAACAATTGGATAATGTGTAACGTGTCTGGTCATTGAACACAGGACATGGAAGTAAGTAGACAGGAAGTGACTTTGAGAGAGAGACAAGTAGTGTCGAATCTGTTCTCGCCGCCATCGGCGAACCAGTCCTGGAGAAAAGTGCTGAGTATGGGAAATCTTCTAAACGGACACGAACCTATTCTCAGGGAGATCATTTTCTCCACCGGAGACGATGTCAACAACGGAATCCATTACGCGGCAGCTGCTGACGTGGCGGCCACCAGTGACCGGAAGGGAGAAGAAATCGAGACACACCGAATGTATGTCTCTGGAACATCTAACGATCTCCGGGTTGGACTCTCTGTTACTTCCTGCGATTGATTCTTTTTCATTTTAATTTAACCTTTCGATAGGTATAACACATTTGTTCTCCAAAAGAAAATTATCAAATAAAGTTCTGCTTAAACATATTTCAATGCGTAAATTTTTGTTTGATGTTATTTATTTTTGCATTGATAAATATAATTTGATTTTGTTTAATCCTTAAATTTTCCTATGAATTTGGGTTTTTGGTTAGGACAGGCACAAGGACAGTGAGAAGTACGTTGATTTGTAGCTATTGTTTTAATGTTCTGTTAATGCTCAAAGGAGTCGGAACACAAGGTACACGCAATGAGAGATCTCTCATTTCCAACGTCATAATTAAGACGAAACACGCAATCAAATTTTCAAAAGACAAAAGAAGATTAGTTTTGTTACTTTTGCAATATAAATTGTAATCATGTGATGCTATCTTTCTAGAAGCATTAGATTTAGTGGTCTTTGAGATCGTTTGTGCAAAAGAAAAAGGATAATGTATTTATTAAGCTATACAAACAAATTTGACATATATAGCTTAAGATGAGATTGATTTTCTTTGCGGATGAGATTTCATCATTGTACGCCGTTATGAAAGTATGATTATGTTGTAGGTCCAAAAAATATTTAGAAGAAACAAATCATGATACGACGATAATGATTAGATCTAAAGGTTAATTGGATTGAGGTTATATATTATTGTTGTTATTGGTAGAGATGACGTTTTATTCTTGTTTATAAATTTGATGATTGGATGAATAAAAGAAATGATGAAGAATGAATAGTTTAGTGGTAGGGAGTTTAATTAAATAGTTGCAATGTTTGACATGATCGTGACAAATAATAATAATAATAATAATAATAATAATAATAATAATTCTCTCCATCCTAATTTAGTAATTATGCATATAAAAATAAGATATGGTGTGAGACTAAGTTAAAAGGCGTGACCGTATGGGTATGAGACTAAGCACTAAACATTATAATGAATGTTAAGTAAATGGGCAGTGAGTGATGAAATTGCGTGGATTGGATTATTAGAAATTAATGGCCAATACCTTTCTTTATTGATTCTTGACCCACTACCAACTCCTCACTATTTCTTTCTCTTTTTCATTTTGCTATTTTATCGATTCATGATATTATGGACCTCCTACAATTTTATTCCACGATATATATATATATATATATATATATATATTATTTCTAGCTAAAAGACTGATAAATACAAATTCAGGATTTAATTAGCTTGCAGGATTTATATAGTATTAACGACACTCATAATTTTTTTTAATTATCAGACTTGAGTCTCGCTAGATGGTAGTTGGTGGTCCATTTATCATGGGTTTAATTGTTAAATAGTTTAATGTGTGAAAATGTTAATATTATTGATACTCTTCAGATTAAGACGCAACTAAGACGAGAAACCATACCCTTTATAAATAAATAAATAAACAAGAAATTATATATGCCGTCAATAAAGCACTAATTAAGCAGTTGCACATTTAGCTAGAATCATTGGTATGATTTTTGAAGAGTGAACATGATACAGAAATTAGCTAGTTTCCAAAGAAACTGAAAGGGACAAAGTTGCATTTCTTATAATGGAATAAATATTGGACCGACGATCCATTGATATGATTTGATGTATCAACAAGATATATAAAGTTATGATTAAATCAAATGAATCACGGGAGGTATAGACTATAGAGCTTTTGAATGGTAGTCACCTTAACGTCGTTAACTTGACTTGCGTTAAACATAACACTAAAGTTCGTGAAAAATATGGTTTTGGTGCACATTAGAAATGTCAATTTTGAAAATCATTACATAAATCAATGGTTTCAGTATGCAGTGATGAAACTCGCCCTCCCTAACTTCGGTTCCTAAATAACTTCATTACTGTTGGGCCACTTGAAATTTTCGTATTTGGTTCGAATGTTTTACCCATACATCCACTGTAATACAAAAAAAAAAAAAAGTGGTGAAACTTATGTACGTGAAAAAGGTGATGACATATATATGTATGCTATTTTTATTTTAAATATCAGACAGTTGAAAGTATATATGTGAGATCTAATAAAAAAATTAGGGTTATACACTTTACTTATGTGTAATTATTTTTTCTATCAATTGGTTTTGCTTTTTAGACTAACACATGTATGTCAAATGATATTTTAACAAATCTTATGATAGGGTTAAAATATACTATAATGTTAAAACTTGCTAGGGTTTGAATAGTTGCAACAAATGACGACAAAAAAAAAAAGAATAGTTGCAACAAATAGAACAAACTAATCCGCTTGCCAACCTAACTATTTATTTTTAAAATAGACTTGAGAACCAATTTCTCTTAGTGAAAACATCGGAATTGTCTGCAAAAACTTTAAATATTAAAAAATCATATTTCTTTAAATGTTGCGGACAATTCCGAGAATATTAAAGTTTTAAATTTTTAGTTTTTAAATGTTAAATGTTAAACTTTATAAGTTTTGAAATGTTAAACTTTAAATACATCTAAGTACTCTTTAAACTTTAAATAAAATCAAAAACTAAAACATTTAAAGAATCAAAGAAATTAGATGTATTTCATTTTCCATTTACTCTTTTATTTTTCTTGGTTCCCAGACAAAGAAATATGATGATAGGACGTAAATAAAAGTGAGAAACTACAATGTGAATAATCAAATCCCACTTGTTGCTTCTGACTTTTGAGTTGTGACTGAACATAAAACTCTTCCTCTCTCTTTCTCTCTCAAGCACACGATCCCCACACACGCACACAACGACTCAGAAACAAAATCAAGAACCCTAATTTTCTAAAGAACGTCCTCGCATAATCATAAGATCATAGATGGAGGGAGAAACCGCAGTGAAAACAGCCACAAGTTCCTCCTCCTCCCCAAGCCGGTACGAGTCGCAGAAGAGGCGAGACTGGAACACATTCCTTCAGTACCTAAAGAACCACAAGCCACCTCTGAATCTGTCTCGTTGCAGTGGCGCACATGTCATCGAGTTCCTTAAGTACCTCGATCAGTTCGGCAAGACCAAAGTACATGCCATGGCTTGTCCCTTCTTCGGACAGCCTAACCCACCGGCTCAGTGCACTTGCCCTCTCAAGCAGGCTTGGGGAAGCCTCGATGCTCTCATCGGCCGTCTCAGAGCTGCTTTCGAGGAAATCGGCGGTGGTCTTCCGGAGTCAAACCCTTTCGCTGCCAAGGCCGTTAGGATCTATCTTAAAGAAGTCCGTCAAACTCAGGCTAAGGCTCGAGGGATTCCCTACGACAAGAAGAAACGGAAACGGCCTCCTACAGCCACGGAAACTCCAACCGCCGGTGATGGAAACGACGCCGGAGGAAGTGGTGGTTCTGCTTTGGTCGTTACCGCTGCAACTACGGTATAGTCGGGCAATTCTGAAAATGCTAAATCTTGAAAAAGTCTATGGTATAGTATTTCTTGAGTTCTTTACCTTCTAAATTCGTACTTATAAATGATATATTTGAGATATAAATTGCAATTGTATAGATGGAAAAGACGATCACCAATTATTAGTAAGATCTTACTATTATTAGTAAGATCTTATTTTATGATTTATATGTATAATGTTCATTTATTTTTCACCGTGATTGATAGATAGATCAGTACGAAAGTGTATAATTGTGATGTGTCGATGTGCGAAGTCTCGGGTCTCACGTGAGTCGTGATTTCTCTCAAAAGTCACAAATCTTCAGGTGCTTTCTTTCTGAAAGCTTTTCAGAATGAGGATGATCATCTTCTTACTTTCACTTTTATGTTATTTTCTTAATTATTTACAAATTCAACCACTCAAGAAAATTTTAGTTCCCCACTTCATTTGTTTCGATTTAGAAAGTATTTACACTTGATAGGAATATAAACGGGACTATTTATTTTATTTTTCATGGAATGTACATGATAAAAAAGATTATTTTGTAATACATGATAACAAAAGAGGAATAATGTTACAAGCTCAAAAATCCATTCATCTGAGAAATAGCAAAAATAAAAAAATAATAGTGGGTGGTCTTAATTAATTATATAAGTTAAAATTTGAAAAGGACTAGTGGCCAACCTAACATTAATTCTCTCAGTAACCAAAATATATATCTTCATAATTTCAAACTAAAATGAAGTAGTATTCTTAACACACACAAAAAGCTAGCTAATTAACCATATATATAGACTATATAGTAGAGAGATGATTATGTGATCTTCAAATCCAGGGCTAGTGCTTTGGAACGTGCAAATTAGTAAGATGATAAGCTGAAATCATGAGATTCATGACCATGTTAAAATTTGCTTGACCAAAGAAAAGTTATGAATCTTATGATAGTTGCTTAAAGTTATAATAGATAGTAAGAAAGCTGTATAGTTTTTTTTTTTTTGCACCCAATAATAGTAAATGAGTAGACTGATCAAATGTCAATCAGGTAGGTGATGCCCGTTACGGACATAAACGTGTGTACTCGAAATAAAAGAAAAATGGTATATTAAAAAATAAAAACAAAATGTGAACGTCAGCAGCAGGATTCGAACCTGCGCAGTCAAAGCCCATCAGATTTCGAGTCTGACTCCTTAACCACTCGGACATATTAACATTATGTTATTTTCGTGACACAAACTAAATATATAGACAAATAACAGAAGAACACATATAACACAAAGGCTCAATTACGCGCACTCAATTTGTTTTAGAATCTCAGTGTGATCGATTCACACACCATGCATAATAAAATTAGTTGGATGTCAATACTCAATACAATGTGCAGCTTATTAATTATAAAATTGGAAATTCGTATAACATAGGTAATGATTCTGTTGCATTGCTCAGTCAAGCATTAGAGTTAAGAGATAAATCCTTTGCTTTTAAGACTCTCCACACCTTCCTTGATGATTTCGTCCATAGAACTGAACTCTAACCCCAATTCCATCAGCTTCTTTGCTGCATTCTTGGCTCGGAGTAAACCGGGTTGTGTCTCTTTGGGTAACCTAAGAGATTTTTCAATAACTGATAGTGTAAGAGGTTACTGAAAGCTATATATATAGCATGTGTCTGAAAGAGACTTACTTGGGGATATTGTAATTGGGATAGAGCTCAGCGACTTTGGCTACAAAATCACCGTAGTGAGAGATGGCCTCAACGCACAAGTGCCTTCCTTTCGCAGATGGATTCTCATAGACAAGAATATGAGCCAAGGCCACATCCTTGAAATGCACCGACCCCATAAAGAAGTTCTCGTATGTCTCTGTGCATCCTGTGCATTCATGTCTATGTAAATTCTAAGACGTTCCATGGAACTAACTAGACCAATTCAATAAGCATTGACACAGAACCAAATACCCTGAAGGAGGCGTAGAAGCATGAGCATGCTAGCGTTGAGAGATGGGGGAATGATAGGGCCCATGACGGTGCCTGGATTTACTACAACAACATCTAATCCCTTCTGCTCTGCAAATTCCCAAGCTGCCTTCTCAGCAAGTGTCTTCGACAGTGGATACCACAACTACCAACAACACAAGAATCACACTCATATAAAGACATTTACAACATCTATAAGATTATGTTAGCAGAAGATCTTAATTAGAGAAAACATACTTTATTTTGGTTGCAGAAGTCTTGGTCAGCCCAACATTCCTCATTCTTGATCATATCGGCAGGCCAGTTAGGACTTGGAGTTATCGCCGATATCGAAGACGTTACAACAACCCTCTTAACGCCGGCTTCTTTCGCCGCCGTTAGTACATTTATGGTCCCTTTAACCGCCGGGTCAAGTAGTTGTTTCTGTTCACACACATATATGTAAATGAAATGAACTATGAGTCTGTTTAAAGCTAAGAAGCAGGGAATACAAGAACCTGAGGATCTTGGACTTCGTCGACGATACAAGGCGATGCGAGATGGAATACACCGGAACATCCGTTGACGGCGGCGGAAACGGTGTCGTATTCCAGGAGATCCATCTCGAATAGATGGAGGCGCGTGGCTGCACCTTCGAGAGCTTCCAGATGTTTCGTCTCTTTCTCATCCTCTGCAACACAATTACAAATTTATGGCAATTAGGAGGAGATACGGTAACCGGAGGCGTAATCGAAGAGAGGAATTCGTAAAGATTACGGAGGTTTTTCACAGTTGCGTGAACGGAGTAGCCGCGGTGGAGGAGCAGATGGACTAGCCACGAACCGATGCTGCCACTGGCGCCGGTGACGCAGACTACTTCTCGTTCCGTCGACATTGATGATTGATTAGAGCTCTCTCTCTCAGTTTCAGACAATTTCTTTTTCAGACACACACACTCTCTAGAGCACCTCCATAGCTTATTTGTTTGTCGGGTATGTAGATATAAAGTTAATAAAAAAAAATGAAAAAAAAAGAGAGAGAGTGTCTTTAAAATTAAAATAAGATTGGTGTCTTCCTAAAAACACTTAAAGACACTTAAACATCTCAAAAGGCAGCGTCTTTAATTTTAAGATTAATGGTGTAAGGCTTTTGTCTGAAGCTGGAGAGAATCTATTAAATGCCACGTGGCCACAACGGAATTATGAGAGATTCGTTTATATGGCTTTTTTTTAATAAAATAATAATTTTTTTTTTTTTTTAAAAATGTTTCAGAAATGTAAAGCTCAAGTAGTAAATGTAAAGCCCAATACTTAAACCTCATGCCATTTGGTAGCTCTACTAAGTCGTAAAACGGCACGTAGTTCCTTTTTAAAAACATTGAATTTCTCGGCCAGTTCGGAATGAGGAGATTCATTGAATTTGATGGCTCGTCGGCTGTTTCTCTTTCTCCTCGCCTTCATGGCGGAGTTGAACCTGACGGTAACAACCGCCGGAGCTGTCGGAGTGAATTGGGGGACGGAAGCTTCGCACCCTCTTCCGCCTTCTAAGGTCGTAGAGCTTCTAAAATCAAACGGCATTGCCAAAGTGAAGCTCTTCGATGCCGACCCAGAAGTCCTCAGAGCTCTCTCTGGTTCAAATATTGGTGTCACTGTCGGAATCCAAAATTCTATGCTCAAGAGCTTGAATGCATCCATAAAGGTAGCAGAGAGCTGGGTCCATGACAATGTCACTCGTTACTTCAACGGTGGAAACAGAGTTAGAATCGAGTACCTTCTTTATCCTTCTCTTCCGCTTTTTTCCAATTAGCTGCCCTCTTTTATTTTATTTTTTTTCGGAAGTTTTGATCTTTCTAGATTTCGGGTTCTCAAGTTGGAAATTTCCTATTTTGTTTTGTATCTTCTGTTTTTTTGTGTGTGTGTGTGTGTGTGTGTCAAAGTTGGTACATTTGCGTCCGTTGCAACGATAGTGTAGAATATAACATGAAACGAATAATACTTTTCAGAAGAACATATTCTTTTAATTCTCCTCTTCTCCTTTACTCTAAGTGCTGCACAAACAGTGAATGATTTTATCATAATGTTTTGAAACTCGAATTCAGAAACACTCAATTGAATTATTTTCAATTACTATCTTGGTGCGTTTTCTTATTAAACTAACATATAGAGATAGGCTCAGTTGGAATTTGTTCAATGCCAATCTTCTTATTGTGGACTTTATCTTTTGAGGATGGTTTTAAATTCAGCAAGTATGGATGGTTTCTCACTTGGAGTGGTTTGCAGGTATGTAGCAGTTGGAGATGAGCCATTTCTCCAGAGTTATGGCAATCAGTATAGGCCCTTTGTCATTGGAGCAGCTATGAATATCCAAAATGCTTTAGCTAAAGCGAGCTTGGCAAGTGAAGTAAAAGTCGTAGTCCCCTCCAGCTTTGACTCCTTTCTTTCTGAATCTGGTAGACCTTCTTCAGGACACTTCAGGACTGAACTCAACAAAACAATGATCGAACTCCTCTCCTTTCTCACAAAGCATCACTCTCCCTTCTTTGTGTCAATCTCTCCTTTCTTAAGCTTTCACCAGAACAAGAACATCTCTCTCGACTTTAGCCTCTTCAAAGAAACAGCACAAGCTCACAAAGATGGACGCAAAACGTACAGAAACAGCTTTGATCTGAGCTACGACACACTTGTCTCTGCATTGTCCACAATTGGGTTCTCAGAGGTAGATATCGTCGTGTCAAAGATCGGTTGGCCTACAGATGGAGCAGCCAATGCCACATCAGCAACTGCTGAGGCGTTCTTGAAAGGACTGATGGGTCACTTGGAGAAAAAGACGGATTCTCTGCTGCGCCCTCCGGTTGAAACCTACATTGATAGCCTCTTGGACGAAGATCAGAGAAACATATCTTCTGGGAACTTTGATAGGCATTGGGGAGTGTTCACATTCGATGGTCAAGCCAAATACAGTTTCGGTTTCAACCATAACTCGAAGAAACTGGTAAACGCACAGAACGTTCAGTACCTTCCTTCTAAGTGGTGCGTGGTGAACAATAACAGGGACTTGTCAAACGCATCAGCAAGAGCATTAGAAGCGTGTGCTGTCGCGGACTGCACCTCGATACTTCCCGGTGGGTCGTGTTCAGGCATCGGCTGGCCAGATAACGTGTCTTATGCGTTCAATAGCTTGTACCAGGAAAATGATCACAAGGCAGAAAGCTGTAACTTTGGTGGACTTGGTTTGATCACTACCGTTGATCCTTCTGAGGATAATTGCAGGTTCTGGATTCAACTTGACACTTCTCATTCATCTTCTCAAATGCTTAGTTTATTTCAGAGTTGGCCTCTCCTCTTATTATTCCTACTGTCTGGACTTAATTGAAGTTGTACTGTTGTAGTTACACAATTTTTGGATTTTGCCTCTGCTTGTGGCTTGAGGATTTGTACCAACCACTAAAAAGATCTCTCAAATAGCAACATTAAAACTGCTATTGGGCTGGGCTTCAATAAGGTTGGGTGATTATGGGCCTTAGAACGATGTCGTATTTTCTAGAAAAGTACAGTTGTTTTAAAGATAAGATATTAGGAATTTAAGCTGAATGCGAATTAAAAGTGAAATAATTATGTTGGTCTCTGTATTCGTGAGAGATATAAATAGCAGCAGGCGACAATTTTTTTAACGTCTAAAAAGGCTAACAATTCGTTAAGAGCTTGGTCTGCTGTTTATCGCAAACCCTAGGTCATGGCTGGGATGTACAATCAAGATGGCGGCGGAGGTGCGCCTATCCCGTCGTACGGTGGTGATGGATACGGCGGTGGTGGAAGTTACGGAGGTGGTGATGCTGGATACGGTGGACGCGGTTCCTCTGGCGGAGGTGGATACGGTGGACGCGGTGGCTACGGCGGCGGCGGTGGTAGAGGAAATCGAGGTTTGTGATTTAGATTGTTCCAGATCTGACGGATTCATTCTTACGATCTTTAGATTTCTCTACTCCTTGCTTGGTTTCTGCTGTAAAATCTTGATTTGCTCACCATATGTTAATGATTCGATCTGATTCAGGTGGTGGTGGATATCAAGGAGGTGATCGCGGTGGAAGAGGAGGTGGCGGAGGCGGCAGAGGTGGTGGAGGCAGAGATGGTGGCGGGAGAGATGGAGATTGGCGTTGTCCTAACCCTAGGTAATGATTGCATTAAGCTTTGGTGTATGTAGGATTTATTTTTTCTCACTATGTAATGAAATTGGATTCGCTGTTGAACTGTTTCCTGGAAGTATGTTTTGAAGTTGTTTACACTCGAAACTGTTTGTATATATAGTTGTGGGAACGTGAACTTTGCAAGGAGAGTTGAGTGTAACAAGTGTGGTGCACCTGCTCCTTCTGGTGCTGGTGCTGGTGCTGGTGATCGAGGAGGTGGTGGGTATAGCCGAGGTGGAGGTACCAGTGATCGTGGGGGTGGTCGTGGAAGTAGAAATGATAGTGGTAGGAGCTACGAGAGTAGTAGATATGATGGTGGAAGTAGGAGCAGTGGTGGTGGTAGCTATGGTAGTGGTAGTCAACAGAGGGAAAATGGTTCGTATGGTCAGGCTCCTCCTCCTGCTGCTATTCCATCCTACGTTGGTTCTGGAAGTTACCCTCCACCCTCGGGGTATGGAATGGAAGCAGTTCCCCCGCCTTCAAGCTATTCTGGTGGGCCCCCGTCATATGGTGATCCCACCGGGGGTTATGGTGGTGATGCACCGAGCACTGGTGGTCGGGGTGGTAGGGGTGGCGGCTATGATGGGGGTAGTGCCCTCCGGCGCCAGGAAGCTATGGATGCACCTGCTGAAAACCGCACCCAAATCAAGCAGTGTGATGCGAATTGTGATGATACTTGTGATAATGCCAGAATATACATCTCTAATTTACCTCCAGATGTGACCATTGATGAACTCAAGGATCTCTTTGGTGGCATTGGCCAAGTAATAACACTGGTCTTTTCTTCTGTTGTGTTTTTACATCTTAGAATAAGCTTTTCCCTTGCGATGGATTCTTGTTTTTGTATTTGCTTACTGTGTGCTAATTGAGAGTGTACTTCCTGTTGGATCTATGATAGGTTGGAAGAATTAAGCAGAAGCGAGGTTTCAAAGATCAATGGCCCTATAATATCAAGATTTACACTGATGAGAAGGGAAACAATAAAGGTGATGCCTGTCTGGCTTATGAAGATCCTAGTGCCGCACATTCCGCAGGCGGCTTTTTCAACAGTATGTACTTTGGAATTGCTGTCTAGTTTTTAAATTGCTTAAAAGTTCTGTTTGATGAACGGTGGTTGATTGTTTTGTAGATCATGAGATGAGGGGGAACAAGATTAGTGTAACGATGGCAGAGAAGTCTGCGCCCCGTGCTCCTACCTTCGACCAGAGGTAGCTGTCCTGCTACATTTTCTTTGTCAGCACTTTACATTTTCTTTTCCGTTACCATATAGCTATCACCACTACTCTATCTTATAGGTTTCTGTCTTTTAGTTGTTTATTTTTATAGCTGTATAATTTTGATTGGAAATATGCTTTTGCTATGCTAGCTTTGTGTCCTTGTATTTAAAAAACTGTATGGGCTTGTTTTCTTACGGGAAGGGAGTTCTCTATACCATCTGGATTTGACAGAAAGAGTTGGGAGTTCTCTATGCCATCATACTATATCTTAGGTGTATGTTTATGCCATAGGAAAAAAATCTACGTAGTTGAACATATCTTATAAGTTTTAGCTGTGGCTGCTTTTGGTTTGCAAATAGGGATTCATGTGTTGATGCTTCTTCCCAAGCATAATACATTCTAATAATTCCTCATATAAGTTACTTTTCCGGCTGGTCTCCCATGCTTTATAAGACTTGCCCGTGTTTTGTTTGAGTCCCTTTTTAGTTTGCAGTAAGCTGGTTTCAATTAGTTGGTCTGTGTATAATGTAATAATGTGGTCCTTACAAAACTTTTGGATGGTGCAGAGGCGGTGGTAGAGGAGGAGGTGGTGGCTATGGTGGTGGTGGGGGAGACAGAAGAAGAGATAACTATGGTCCAGGGCCAGAAAGAAACTATCATGGGGGAAACCGGTCTCGTCCATATTAAGAGAAAGAGAAGAATCTATGAATCAGCTGTTATGTGTTCTAAGAGTTTTGTGTGTTGGGGGGGGGGGATTTTAGTAAAATGTTGCGTTGGGAAATGTTCTATGAATCATCATATTGGAGATACAAAAAAAAAAAAAAGAGGTAGGTTTTTTGTTCACGTTGACCTTGAGCAAAATTACCCCCACTTTTTTTTCTCCCATGTTCTGTTTCTTTCAGGAACTATTATTTATGCATCTGCTGTTTATCACAATGTGAAATGTTTGTTTTTTTGTTTTATTGAAGGAAGCTGATAATTAATGCATTGCAAATTGGTGCTAAGGTAGGGTTCATGATGATTTAAGGTGAGTGCATTTCTCTTGATTACTTCTTGTCTTCTACAACTGAAGTCCCCCTTTGTTGCTTCTCTTTTCTTTTTGACTCTGTTTAACACTAACAAACCAGTCATGTGTTTATATTATGTATACACTCATTTAGGAAAGTTACACTAAATTTGAATAGTTATCATTGTTTCTCTCTTAAATTTCTTGTTTAGCAACATATATGTTTGAACTGTCGATTTGAAGTATGCAGTGAAATTTCAAGATCAACTTGATAATTCTAGTGCTAACTAGGTCGTGTATTATAAAGAGCCGTTGAGGCCTAGGTTCATGAGTATTAATTACTAAAGAGTGGCGCTTTTTAGGACTAAAGAGTAGGGTGTCTTAAAGTCTAGATGTATGTCTGAATTGGATCTAGTTGGACCGTTTTTATATCTCCAAGGATTTATTTTGGCTACATGAAATGGGATTTCCATAAATTTACCTTTGAATTTGGAAGGTTCGCTCGAAGGCTAGTCTGTTGCCTTTAATGGATACTATGTTTTTGCTCTTACAAAAGAGTAAACGTTTATCTGTATGTTGCCGTCTACATACCATTTCAATTTAAATCTAGATGCAAGTCTAATAAACCAAAAAGATTGATACGGAAAATCCCAAAAGTATGATATCTTGAAAGGTTATGTAGAAAATTTGGATTTTGCTCTAATTTATTTGGCAGAAGAGAACAATCCAGGAAATTTGGAATCTTAATCTCGAAGATTCCCATTTTGCAATTCGAGAAGCGTCTATCTTCTAACATCGCTGGCCGGCTCCATCTATCACATGGATGTTACTATCTCTTACACAGATTGGGTGCGAAATCGGATAACTTTTTATTAACATGTAAACAATATAGTTCTAACTAAATTCAAAATTTTTGTAAGACGTTAATTTACCAATCATGTGTCCTTGAGATTGGCTTCTGACGACAAAAAAAAAAAAAAAAAAAAAAAACAAATATTGGTGAGTGATGGCGCTATCCCTCCTGAGCTTCACAACTACTTCTCTACTACTGCACCAGAGATTTGCATCTTCCTCCTCACTTTGCTGTATTGATAGTCTCACGTCTCTCCAAGCTACATATTTCACATACCCACAATAAATGTATTTCTTTCTTTTACTAAAGAAACAGGGAGGTAAGAGAAGGTATATTAATTCATACTGCAGTTTATACATGCTTTATTTATAGGGCAAATGCTGGAGAGCGTTAACAATGATTACCCTAAATTATGTAGTGTAAGTCTTTTAAGATTTATGAATTTTCCTTTTCGTTAAAATCCTATATGATAAACGTTTGATTTATAGGTTAGTGTTGGGACTATTTCGAATATACTATTTATAAAATGAAATATGTCTAGATACAATAGTAGTGCGACTGCTTAGGATAGTATTTTATACTATACCGGTTTTTGGTTGCAAAACTTTTGTTTTCTCCGCGATGTTAACAAGTCTCTGGTTACTAGTGTAAAGGATATGACCGAGTCTCTCGCCACTTGCATCCACGTTCACCAAGTCTTCCACATCTGCCTATTATTATGTTCAGTTACCTTTATTATAGAATCTCAATCTCTTGTACTTGGCTATATATTTGTATGTTCACCATTCATTTGTTAATAAGAGAAACAACTTTTTATATGGTATCAGAGCAGATCTCGATCTCTCAACTCCCAAATTTTTATTTTTATTTTTCCCTTTCTCTTCCATTGCTATGTCTTTGTCGAGTGAAACAGCAACACTTATCAATCCCACAAACTCTGCTCATCCCATCATGTCTGTAAACATGAGCAGCATTACGAAATTAACCTCCACAAATTACATAACGTGGAGCCTTCAAGTCTCACTTTTTCTCCAAGGCCATGACCTTCAACAATACATTTCTGATACATTTATCATTCCGTCACCTATGATTGATGTTGATGGAACTCTTGTAGCCAATCCCGCATTTCTGCAATATGAAAGACAAGACAAGTTAATCTTTGTCTCCTTCTTAGGCTCTATCACCACTCCGCTACAGCCACTCATTTCGTGTGCAACGACCTCTCTTGAAGCATGGTCAATCCTTGCCTCTACTTATGGACGTCCTTCTAGAGGCCACATCAAACAGCTCAAAGAACAACTCAAAAAGAGCAGCAAAGGCCAAAGAACAATTGATGAATACATTCAATTCATGAAGACAAAGGCAGATCAGTTAGCACTTCTTGGCAAACCTTTGGATCATGAGGATGTTATTGAATACATTCTTGATGGTCTCGATGATGAGTACCGAGTTGTCATTGAACAAATCAATGGCCGTGATGTTCCACCGTCCTTTCAAGAACTACATGAAAAATTGGTTAATCGTGAAGCTGCCATCCTCTGTGCTCAGCCTCCCTCCACCTTTCCGGCTACAGCAAACAATCTTCAAACTCGCAACAACAGCAACCGAGGACCTAATCGCCGCTTTCAAGACAACTTCTCTGCTCCTCGCTTCACCAACAATCAAAGGAACCCACGACCATACCTTGGAAAGTGTCAAGCTTGCGGTGTCCAAGGTCACAGCGTCACAAGATGCCCACAGTTCCGGATTGTAGCTGCAAACTCTGCTTCACCGCAAGGGTCCCCCTTTCAACCACGAGCCCACAACACGGTCATCTCTCAGCCGGACACTCCCTCTTGGCTTCTGGACTCCGGTGCCTCTCACCATATTACATCAGACATGTCAAATCTATCAATCTCTTCTCCTTTCCATGGTACTGATAAGGTGCTTCTTGGCGATGGTACTGGCCTTGACATCACACACACCGGTTCAGCCTCTCTCTCTTGCAAGACACAAAATCTTTCTTTACCAAATGCTCTCGTTGTTCCCAAATTACAACGAAACCTTATCTCTGTTCAAAGATTGTGTCTTGATAATAATGTTTCTGTCATGTTTGATCCATGGTGTTTTCAGGTGAGGGATCTAAGCACGGGGGCGCTTCTCAAAACCGGAAGAACTAGAGATGGCTTGTATCAGTGGTTGAACCCTTCTTCATTTTCTTCACCTGTTCAAGCTTTCACCACCGTCAAAACAACTCTCTCCGATTGGCATTCACGGTTAGGACATCCAGCACTAGATGTTCTTAATCGTATTTTCAAATCGCTGTCTCTTCCTTTTTCAAATAAATCCACAAATTTACCTTGCAATTCTTGTGCGATCAATAAAAGTCATAAATTATCTTTTGGCACATCATCTTTATCTTCCTCTCGTCCGTTAGAATTAATTTTCTCTGACGTATGGACGTCGCCACATTTTTCAATTGATGGTTACAAGTATTATTTAGTCCTTGTTGATCATTATACCCGTTATGTTTGGCTATACCCTCTCGTTCGAAAATCTCAAGTTGCTGATATTTTTCCTAAATTTCATTCTCTTGTCGAAAGAAAATTCAATACAAAACTCACTTCTTTCTATACAGACAATGGCGGTGAATTTTTAGCACTAAAAGGATATTTATCTTCTCATGGGATTTCTCACTTAACCTCACCCCCTCACACACCCCAACACAACGGTATCTCTGAACGCCGACACCGTCATATTGTTGAAACAGGCCTTTCTCTTCTGTCCCACGCGCATATGCCTATCCAATATTGGTCATATGCTTTTCAAACTGCCGTATATCTTATCAATCGTATGCCAAATTCTGCAATTGCTTTTGATGTTCCCTTTCAACGTTTATTTGGGGAACTTCCTAACTATGGCAAATTGCGTATTTTTGGTTGTCTTTGCTATCCTTGGCTTCGCCCTTACACATCCAACAAATTGGAGGCTCGTTCGGCTCCATGTGTTTTCCTCGGATACTCCTCCTCTCAAAGTGCTTATCTTTGTCTTGATCGTGTCTCTTCTCGTATTTACTCCTCTAGACATGTTCAGTTTTTTGAACATGTTTTTCCTTTTCACAAAACAATTCCTTCCGCTACATCTCTGTCACATGACACATCAGTCTCCTCCGCCCTATCTGTTGTTATCTTGCCACAACCACTGCAACTGTTGCCATCTCGAGTGTCCCCCCCTTGCTTAGCTTCTTCACCAACGTTAACACCACCATCACCATCTGCTCCACCACTGCCTACGCAACAATCAGGTTCGAACTCTGCTTCACCAGCTCATAACTCTGTTGCTTCTTTGGTTGATCAATTTGAGCAGATGTCATCGGCCTCTTCATCGTCCGAGGGGTTCATTTCTGGCACAGTTCCACACATTTCCTCGAGTACACATCAGATGGTGACACGGTTACGAAATAACATCACTCGCCCAAACAAGAAATATTATCTTCTCACCACATCTCAGCTCGGTCTCAACAGTGTGGAACCAAAATCGCATGTTCAGGCACTTAAGGATAAAAGATGGCGTCAATCCATGAGTGCTGAAATTGATGCCCAATTTCGATATAATACTTGGTCTCTTGTTCCCCCTGATCCGCGCTTTAACCTTGTTGGCTCTCGCTGGGTCTTTCGTATCAAACGAAATCCTGATGGTACTGTTGACAAATTCAAGTCCCGTCTTGTTGCGAAAGGTTTCAATCAAAGACCGGGTATTGATTATTTCGAAACCTTCAGCCCTGTTGTCAAGCCGCCAACAATTCGAGTTGTTCTTGGTCAAGCTGTGTCTCAAAATTGGCAAATCCGTCAGTTAGATGTTAACAATGCGTTTCTCCAGGGCCATCTTAAGGAAGAAGTATACATGTCACAACCGCCGGGCTTTGTCGATTTGGATTACCCCACTCATGTATGTCGCTTACATAAAGCTATCTATGGTCTCAAACAAGCTCCTCGTGCCTGGTACACATCTCTTCGCGATTTTCTTCTTGCCTCTGGTTTCAGGAATTCTGTGGCAGATTTGTCATTGTTCATTCTGCATAACTCCAATGTTACTTTGTATCTGCTTGTTTACGTTGACGATATTGTCATCACGGGTAATTCTCAGCCTCATATTCAACGCTTCATTGATCTTCTAGCTCAGCGTTTCTCCATAAAAGACTTAGGGGACCTAAACTACTTTCTTGGCATCGAGGCTCAAACCAAGTACATCACGGATCTTCTTAATCGCACAAACATGCTTCAAGCAAAATCGATTCAGACTCCCATGTGCTCTTCTACTTCACTTTCCATCACCGATGGAATCTCCTTATCTGACCCGACTGAGTATAGAATGATTATTGGATCGCTGCAGTACCTTCTCCTAACCAGACCTGACATTGCCTTTGCTGTCAACAGACTTTCCCAGTTTATGCACAAACCAACCACTACTCACTTAACCGCCGCACGACGTGTTCTACGGTACTTGTGTGGTACACCAACTGTTGGTCTCTTTTTCAGTTCTGCTTCTTCTCCAGGTCATGTCAAGGCTTTTTCTGATGCTGATTGGGCTGGTAATAAGGATGATTACACCTCTACAGGTGCAAACTTGGTTTATGTTGGTAACCACTTAGTCTCTTGGTCTTCAAGAAAACAGAAATCTGTTGCAAGGTCCTCTACTAAAGCTGAGTACAAGTCTGTTGCTGACACTGCTTCTGAACTTCAATGGATATTATCTCTTCTCGGTGAACTTGGTGTTAAAATTACAAGAACTCCATTAATTTTCTGTGACAATGTTGGTGCTACCTATCTGTGTGCAAACCCGGTCTTTCATTCTAGGATCAAACATGTCGCAGTTAACTATCATTTTATCAGAAACTTGGTTCAATCAGGTCGACTACAAGTCTCTCATGTTTCCTCAAAGGATCAGCTTGCTGACATGCTCACAAAACCCTTGTCTCGTGCACAGTTCTTACCTTTGTGTTTCAAGATTGGATTACAAGATCTACGTACTCCATCTTGCGGGGGCGTGTAAAGGATATGACCGAGTCTCTCGCCACTTGCATCCACGTTCACCAAGTCTTCCACATCTGCCTATTATTATGTTCAGTTACCTTTATTATAGGATCTCAATCTCTTGTACTTGGCTATATATTTGTATGTTCACCATTCATTTGTTAATAAGAGAAACAACTTTTTATAACTAGACACTAGACATTGGGGTCAAAGGAAACACAAAAAAACCATAATATATATAGCAAATTGACATAAATACTTAATGCTAAATGAACATGTAGGAAACTAAAGGATAAATGAAATAATCGAGTCTGTGGAATGGAAGAACGCAAAAAAAAAAAGACGGTGATGCGTTCAATCTCTTTCATTTCAATATTATCTACACTTCATTATCATCATGTGAATTCAAAATATATTATGGAAGATATTTGTATGAATTGAATTATTATTGAGTAGTGTTTCTAATGGGAAAAATGGTGCATGTATAAATATTACTAGAAAAAATATCAAATGTAATTTATATGTATGATTTAAAAAATGAAAACAATCTTCAGGAAATAAGAAATCTGAGAGAGATAAAAAACGAGGAAATAGATGTATGGGAGTGTGTGGTAGCCAGCTACCATGGCTACATGGCTGTACCTTCCACGTCCCGGTCCCTTGTGTTATTGCTTCTAATAGAGAAAGAACACATTTATTGCAGTGAAGGGTATTGCAAAATTTAAGGAATTTAATCACATTGTAATTTTCCAAGATATTTTACCTCACATGTGATTCTTACACTGTAAAAAACAGTAAGAAAGCTAGAAAATATTTCGTTGGTAAATTACTCCCACATTTTTTTTGGTTGGATCATTCCTATTTTTGTTTACCATTTCCGTACATTTCATATAAACATATAGTATAATTTAATCTTACAAAAAAACATATATATAATTAACGACCAATAAATTTATTTTTGCTTTAAGGAAAAAAAGAATATTGATGATTCTTATAAAATGAGTAAGAAAACAAATCCAAAAAGTGCACTTTCGATCATTGCTTTAATTATACTAAAAATAACGTTTTACCGAGATGAAAATATATATCAATCTGAAAAACTTACGACGAGAAAATAAAAATGAAGAGTAAGCGAACACTAAAAATGTTCCCAAAATGACGCACGTCCACATCTGTTGAAAAAAAAGAAAAACACAGCAATCTTTGAATCTATCATCTTCTCTCTCTCTTTCTCAATCGATGATCATTATTGTTTGCTTTAGATCAAATCCTGATCTCATAGAAGAGTTTGTATGGTTAGGTATTTCCCAAGCGATGATGACCGGAGTGCACTACCTTTCCATTTTGGGTTCTGGCCGGGGAACCCAACTTCTGCCGGAGAGGTCAACACTCGTATCTTCTCCGCCAAACTTCCTGTGGTTTGCCGGCAGAATCATAATAAGCAGCCGTTCGGAATGTTCAGAGGCGAAAATCCAATGAACTACGCATTTTCAACTTTTTTAATCGAAGCAATAATCATCATTTTCTCCATCAAATTCGTTTGCTTCGTCCTTCGACCTCTACGCCAACCTCGAATCGTCTGCGAGATCATTGTTCGTCATCCGTCTTATATATGTATATTTTTCATATGGTTGATAAAATATTATTTTGGAATTAATATTCGCAAAATGGTTTTATGTGTGTGTTTAAAGGGTGGAATGATGATAGGACCGTCGATGCTTGGAGGAATCAGGAGATTTAATTACTATCTGTTCCCACCTGTTGCGAATTACTTATGCGCAAACATAGGTTTGATGGGATTCTTTTATTTCTTGTTCCTCACGGCAGCCCAAACAGACGTTGGAGCCATATGGAAAGCTCCAAGAAAGCACAAGTACATTGCTGCTATCGGCGTTATCGTGCCGACAATTTTCGTGTCAGGCGTTGGGATTGCCATGCGAAACCAAATGGATCCAACTTTGCAGAAGCCTTCGTCCATTGGAGGAATCGTCTTCGCCTTGGCTTTCACCACTTTTCCTGTTATTTACACCGTTTTGAGAGACATGAACCTTCTCAACTCCGAGGTGGGAAAGTTCGCTATGTCAGTTGCTCTCCTTGGAGACATGGCAGGGATCTACGTGATTGTTTTTTTTGAAGCCATGACGCAAGCTGATGCAGGAGGAGCATACGCTGTCGTATGGTATCTCATATCGGTGGTTATTTTTACTGCCTTTATGCTTTTGGTTGTGAAACGAGCCCTTTATTGGGTTATTGCCCAAACGCCTGAGGGAACACTCGTCAACCAAAACTATATCGTCATTATTCTCATGGGTGTCCTTGCCACTTGTTTCCTCACCGACATGTTCGGTCTATCTATAGCTGTGGGACCCATGTGGCTAGGGTTGCTGGTTCCTCATGGCCCACCGTTGAGTTCGACTTTGGCTGTTCGGAGCGAGACCTTCATCCATGAGTTCTTGATGCCTTTCTCCTATGCTTTGGTGGGACAAAACACTAATGTCAACTTACTTACCGCCGATATTTGGTCCAAAACACTATCTCCTCTATTCTACATGACCGTAGTCAACTTTATCACCAAGTTTGTCTCCACTACTGCCGCTGCTCTCTTCTTCAAAGTCCCCGTTAGAGATAGTATCACGCTGGGTTTGATGATGAACTTGAGAGGCCAGATTGATGTTTTGCTCTACTTGCATTGGATCGACAAACGTATTGTAGGTTTACCCGGTTTCACTATCATGGTTTTGCTTGCGGTTGTCGTCACGGCTATAACGACGTTGATGATCAGCTTCCTCTATGATCCAACTCGGCCTTACAGAAGCAGCAAGCACCGCACCATCCAACACACTCCTCAGTCCACCGAGCTGGGACTAGTTCTTGCCGTATCCGACCATGAAACCTTGTCCGGCTTGATCACTTTCCTTGACTTTGCATATCCTACTAAATCTAGCCCATTGTCCATATTCGCAGTCCAACTGGTGGAACTATCAGGGCGTGCCACGCCGTTGTTTATTGACCACGAGCAACAAAGGGAAGAGGAGGAGGAGGAAGAAGACGAGGAGGAAGAGGATGAACCTGAGAGTACACGGAGCGGACGACTAGACCAACTACAGAACGCTTTTAAGCGGTACCAAGAGAAAAGAGATGAGTGTGTGACGCTGCGTTCCTACACCGTTCATGCTCCCAAGCGTCTTATGTACCAAGACATTTGCGAGCTGGCCTTGACCAAGAAAACAGCTTTCATTCTATTACCTTATCATAAAGAGCGTCTTGAAGACGCTGCGCCTACCGAGCTACGTGACTCCGGTATGCTATCTGTGAATGTTGACGTCTTGGCACACACACCATGCTCTGTTTGCATCTACTACGAAAAGGGACGACTTAAAAACGCCCTAATTCGATCATTTATGGACCAGCAACACTCAATCCACTCAAGCCGTATGATGCAAGAAACACATCGTTTCGTGGTTCTGTTTTTAGGAGGAGCTGATAATAGAGAAGCTCTGCATTTAGCCGACAGGATGACGTCGAACCCTGATATAACCTTGACGGTGATCCGGTTTTTGTCATACAACCACGAAGGAGAGGACGAGAGGGAGAAGAAGTTGGACGATGGGGTGGTGACATGGTTCTGGGTCAAGAACGAAGGCAACGATAGGGTTAGTTACAAAGAGGTTGTAGTCAAGAACGGTGCCGAGACGCTGACTACGATCCAGGCAATGAACGTTAACGACTATGATTTGTGGATAACCGGGAGGAGAGAAGGGATCAACCCAAAGATTCTTGAAGGGCTGTCGACGTGGAGCGAGGACCACCAGCTTGGAGTCATCGGAGACACCGTGGCTGGGAGTGTTTTCGCCTCGGAAGGTTCGGTTTTGGTGGTGCAACAACAGGTGAGGAACCAAAAGGGTGGATATGGTTTCTTGAACGGCAAGTTTGACTACAAGAGTTTAGTGTCTCCTTAGTCTCACTCTCCTAATTGATTAGTAACATTTTTTTTTTTGGGTTAAATAGTACCATTTCTTAATTGATTAGGTTTCTTTTACTTTGATTAAATCCGAGTTGTACAATCTGTATTATTGGGATGGATTGTTATTTTATTTGTATCATCCAAATCGATGTACTAACGAATAAAAAAATTACAATATAGAAGCTAGAAGCAGCGTTAATTTAGCTGATCATGTTTCATTTTTACTTAAAAAAGAATAGTTATTGGGGCTTCGTTAATTTGTTAAAGCAAAAGGCCCAATGGGCCTTTGGTGAATTTGAACTACGCTGTTTTTGAGAAAACACCTAAAACAGTCACCGTCGTCGACTCCACGCGAATCCGCCGGATACCAATCAACCGCCGCTGTGCTTCCAACGTTGCCGGTATTCTGAAAACTTTACGAGATGGAGGAAGACATGTCGAATCGTCGATTCTCGAGTCGGACTCGTAAGGTTGCTACGAAGATGGCGGCGGCTCTTACGAGCACCGATAATCGAACTCAGGTGAATTGTTGATTCCGGAATCATTTTTTATTTATTTTTGTTTGGAAAACTTCAATCGTCTTTCGAATGGTTAATTTATAGGCTGCTATAGCTCGAATTGAGGCTTTAGAGAATGACAATGGAGCTATTGAGGTTGTAGATATTAACGATGGTGACGAGGCTTCTCTTGACGAAGATGATGATCTTGGTGAATAATCTATACAGTGAAGATATCTCTTTGTGAACTGTGCAGTTCTAGTTTAATCTTGTTTTGGGTTGTGGCAGGATACGTACAGAAGAAGCAACACAAGGGCTCAAAGCGTAAAACTCGACAAGCAAAAGCCTTAGAAGCTCGTAGAGCTCCTAAATCCTTCCTTGAGCTCTTGCAAGAGGTGAGGTGATACTTTTGTTATTATAACTGCTGCTAAGCTCAGCTATTAGGGTTTGTTTCTAACAGAGGCTGTATCTATTAGGCTAATTTGGAATCTTTACCGTCGCATGTACCGACTTACCTGAAAGCAGCCGTGGGACCTCCGAGTTCGTCTTCTCGTCGACATTTTTGCACAGTTTGTGGTTACATTGCAGGCTATAATTGCTGCTTATGTGGGATGAGGTTTTGTTCCATCCGTTGCCAAAACATTCACAAAGATACTCGTTGTCAGAAATTTGTTGCATAGGAAAGACCAAAATCAATGTAACATTTTTGTCTTTTTCAAAATGTATTAAAACATCAATCAATCAATCTCTTTGTTTCTGTCATGAATGTGTTCTCAAAATAAATATAGCCAAGAAAAACATCCATCTTTCTCTCTAGTGTTTATATGATTTAGAGATCAAACATGGGATATCTGTTGCTTGAGTGTTTCCAGTAGGTTTTTCTTAGATTCACAGATCTGGAGAAACTCACGGAGGACTCTCTGTTGCGCCATGACTGTTTTACGTGCTGTATCTGCTGTGCTCCATGATTTCAGTGCTTCAAAGATGCGATTTCCAACTTGTGATTCTTCACTGGATGCGATGAAACTCTCTAGAACCCCAAGTACCTGTCCCGGTCCTCCTGCTGCGTCTTCATCTCTCTTTAGAGTTGATAGAAATCTCTCCACTTGTTCATCTTCTGGGGCGTTCATTTGGTTCAGTAGCCAGTTAGAAACTTCTTGTATTGTGCTGCATAATGACTGTATAGAATCTTTGATCGCTTGTGACATCGGGGAGGAAGATAATTGATCTGAATGTTGATTTTTCTTCTTCTTTTTCCCAGATGGAAGAGACGAACGGGTGCATGCCTGAATCATAAGACTCTGCCACGCCAACGGTTCAGTGATGATCTGCACCAAGACCTGGACATCAGAATAGCAAGAACTCATGTCTGAAGATCCCATTGATCTGACCCTGTCCAGAATAAGCCTCTCAAACAACGAGTTCAACACATGCCAATGCTCGTGGGAACTTAGGCTCCAAGCATTCCAAAACACCGCAAGATTCAACCAGTCCACCAAATCTGAACCGATGCTCTACAGAGACATTCCAAAAAGGTTAATAACAGTAATACCAGTTAACATATTGCAGGTGGAAGCAAAAAGAAGTAGAAAAGCTAACCTCAGAAGTCCTTGCACCCTGTGAGATCTCTGTGATCATTTCTACAGCATCACTGAGAGAACATCCCAACATTTTTGTGTATTCCTCCAGCAAAAACTTAAGTTCTCCGCAGATTTTGAGGTCACCTCCAGACCCATTGCTTTCAACACTCTCCTTTAATGCCGTTGACGCGCATTGAACAGAGAGATATATCATCCGAGGTAGAAGGGATTTTCTCTGGATGGTTCGTTGCATATTTTCTTCACGATCTTTATTCTATGCACAGCCAACAAGTTCAAACAGTATTAGATTGCACTGGTCCCCAAGAAAAGATGTATTGATATAAACAAACGTACCACATTCTCTTTGGGGCAGTAAGAAATTTCTTCAAATGGACCTACACACGTTGTTGATAGATATTAAGAATAAGACCACAATCATAAACAACAACTACTGTGAAGAAAATACTGACCTAGCAAATAGTTTTTCTCAGGGCAAGGTGTCCACCATGGTCGTGTTTGCATATCTTCATTGAACCTCAGTGTTCCGGATCCAATTTCATTCGAGAGCTCCACAAATTGAACACCAGATTTCAGGTTTTCAAGAATGCGCTAAACAACATAAACACAGGTAACGTTAGGTATATGAGAGGCTCTAATAATGGACATAAGGTAATTTACACGTCAAGGATGTGGATGAATCACCTCTTCTTCCTGGATGCTGTCTGCGCTCTGCTTCAATTGCAAGACAGATGCTTCAACCCTCGCAGCTTGGTACTGGTTTGAGTGCTGCAATCGTTGTTTGAATAGAACAAATTCGATAACCTGATATTACATAATCCAGATAAGTCACAACAATAACCGGTCCACAGGAACATGGTAATGGCAATTCTGGGAGAGAAATCAAATCGTTTACTTTTGAGTAATTTCTATGGCGGTAAGCAAGAAATGTAAGGTCTGCAGACTCTCTCAAATGATCATCCATAAACTTGAGATAGTCTTTTAGGAGGTCACTTAAGTCCACCCACATGGGAGATCCCAACATTTGACGTAGAATATGGTGTGAAACCGTTTCCGTCAAGATGTTCTTCACATCAAGAGCTTTATATCTAACAGAAGATAAACAGGTGGTTCAGTAAAACGAGCAGAAGAAGGGTTTTCCTTTTCCAGGCAAAAACAAGTAAAGCTGAGAGCAATGAATACCGTTCAAATGCAAGCGGAAGAGCACCAATATACGAATATATGTGCAACAGCAAAATCTTGTAGTGCCAGACATGCCTGTGGAAACAAAAAGTGATTATTAAGTTGAGACATATCAAAGAAACCTTGGTATTTAAAACAAGCAGCGGGCAAAAATATCTTATTATTCTAAAATGCAGAAATAGTACTGCTAGAAACTCAAATCGGTATTGTCATAGCTATAAATTACTGACCCTCTGATGGTCAAGCCCAACTCAAGTACCATTATAGCTTCAGCAAGATAGCCAAAATCTCGAGTTCGCCAGAACAACTGGAACCAACAGTAAGGTTAATTAAAATATAACAATAGGTTATGCCGAATAGAGGAAACACATCAAGTCAACACAACCAAAGTACCTGGACCAACATGTTGCTAATCAAGGATAGAAGTTCTTCCCCAAACATGCTCTCTTGAGGGTCCAAGTCCTTAGAAAGAGGAAGATTTTGACAGTATAACTTTGCCAGTTTGACGGCAGAGGCTTCAATTTCTAGATATTGCAAGGAAAGATATAATTGTAAATAGATTCAGAAGAACACATTCAAAGAAGCTACCTTGCAAAAAAGAAAAGAAAAAAGAAAGCCACATAGAAAAGACAACAGGGAACTATGACGAGGAAGGATTCCTCATACTGCATACCAGAATAGAGAGATGCCATACATACAAGAGTCACACGAAATTTAATTTTATAACCAAAACACAAGGAAATTGCAGAAAAAGTTATGTAAGCAAAGAGAACATACCGTCAACAGGGAGACCAAAAATGTTTCCCGTCAGTTCTTGAACTTTGAATATTGTTGTTGTTTGACCAAGCACTTTGGTTGCTGACGTAGAACATGAGTCAGAACTTTTCACTAACATTTCCACAAATTCTGCCTTTTTATTTGGGGATAATACTTGTAGGTATGCTTCGACGTCGGAGGCATAGCAAGCTAAATGACCAAATCTGCATGCAAAGTAATACGAGCTCAGAGGGATATAAGAACCAGTAAGCTTTAGTGATACAATTCAGACTTCATAGTATCATGATAAACAACAAGATATCAACCCAAAAGGATTCATACAGCAACATACTTAAGAAAATATTGCAGTAATGATTCTAGTAACTTGTTTTCGTTCTTCTTTCCAAATAAGAACTTTCTCTTCTCAATTTCAAGTTCTGCCAAGTGTGGACCCCTTAAATTAGTATCCTCAGTGTCTCTCCGTAATTTCTGCACCAAATCTGAAGCACTTGATATACGAGAATCAAACTGCAAGTTGGAAAAGAAATTGGATTATACATATGCCAGACATTCGGAAAAAAGTAAGCGAAGCATGAACTGAAACATAGAGTCTGGCAAGTGGGTATATGATCACCATTTCTTCCGTAAGGTGAGAAAACTTGCATTCTATGTGTTTTGTTGGATTAACTTGATCAATATTGTCGAAGTACTTCCAGATGCTGTCATCTTCAAGCAGACAGCCAAGATAGTGTAGGAAACACTCCCAATCATCTGGACTGTGAAGTGAACAGAAATATAATGTCAGCATACTGGCATGATATGCACAGGCCTGAGGTATATAAACAATCAAATGACCAATCGGAAATCATATTGGAAATATTCCTAACTCTAAAAACACTGAGATTTGAGATGCTATGCCTTGACAACATACCTCAATTCTAATATTTTTTTATAGACATCAACAGCAGCAGAATAGTCATTTGCCCTAGCAAGGAGTCTCCCCTGTCAGCTTAAAGTGTGAGAGTTTGAGTGAGTGTACAGCAACAGACTCTACATACTATATATATTCTGATAGTTTCAACCTCAAACTAGGGGGCATATTTTTGGGCCTACGGAGTATATAATACAAAAGCATGAAGTTTGGTTCTCTTTCCGACCAAAAAGCCTTATAACCTACCTGCATCCGTAGTTTATCAACTTCAATCATCAAAAGCGATCCCAAATTTCCGGAAAGGACTTCTAAAGCATCATTGTATTTGGATTGTTGTTCCAGCAAAGAGATATACACCATGAGAGCTGAATATACCAGACTTTCATTAGTAGAAGAAATGCTAAAGAAATATGAAATAGTTCCACAACTTGTACAAGAGAAGACATTGGTGGAAAAGTGAATTCACCTTCTGGCTCATGCATACTATGAGCGGCAATGTGCTTCTTAAGTAATCCCTCAGCAAGAAGTAACAGCTTCTCCCCACTTTTATCGCATAGCACCTGTCAAAAATCTTCACAACTGTAAGCAACAGAATACAAAACTGCTCAGAAAAAGGAGAGGAAACGGTGGCAATACTTGTAATTGGATGCTGCAAACTGCCCAAAGCAAGAACCTTTCTTCTCCGGCAAGTTTGTACATTTTGATGGCTGTCTGTCACAAAACAAGACATAAGAAAGTAGAGCTACAAATTGAAATATCAGAACCCATAAATACTGTTCATCAAACAGAAACACCAACCTGTTGCTGCTTCACAAAAGAATATTCACGAACATAGCAATTGAAGAGCCCCGTCATAAGCTCTAAATTGTTAGGGAATTTGCCACAGGCATGCGCATAGCAACTAGTGGCCAAGTCCACTGATCAAATTAAAACAAAAGACTTAGATATAACCAAGAAGCTATACACCAACTTTCAATCTCTTCTCCATACGAATGCACTTACAGTGATCAAGTCTCTGCAATACAATTTGCAAGGTACTAAGAGTGAGATCATCCATCAACGCTGAATCATCTTTGTACAAAAGCTCTTTGGCATCCAAGCAAACTGAGAGAGCCTCATCTGTTTTCCCCATTCTCTCAAAAATTAGAGCTTTAAGCGCCTGTTAATGCAACAGCATTCAATCAGATTACGTTCCGTTTTAGAGAAAGAAGAATACGAAACTAATGATGGGTGATTACTTACTAAAGCATAAGCTGACTTAGGGTACTTAGAGAGAAGCGAAGTAACGAGCTTGAGAGCATTTTTGAACTGTCGGGAATCAATGGCATCCCAGATGGGTCGAACACGGCGCTCCGGTATTCCACCCGCTAACCCGAATTTGGAAGCCATCTGAGAAGAGTTAAGAAATTCTAAGATAAGAGTTTTTGTGTGAAATCTGTTGAAGTGTTCTTACGAGTTGACCTTATACATCAAGAGGACTCACTTGCGGTTAAGACAGGATTTGTACGACGATCAGGGAGCTCTACAGCTGCTAAATTTTAACCAGATGAAACCTAATCATGCCGTTTGGATGCGGCGATATGGCTGTCATGGTCAAGAATTAAGATTGGGTTTCTTAATGGGCCGGATCGATTCATAACTAAATAAGCCCATCGACGACAAACAATAAGAACATGAATACCAGGTCTATCAGTCTTGCTTCATATACCGGCCGGTTTATCTCCTGCCCGGTTAGAAACAATAAGAAGCGAGACTAGAGAGTCAGTCACGGAGACGTCAATATTAGCGAAAGCGAAGAGTCCACAAAAAGAAAACGTTCCCCCAGAATTACACGCCCATGCCATTTTCAAACAACGCGGCCAGGTCAAAGATCGCGTCTGTCTTAAAGGGGTATTCTCGTCATTTCTCGTCAAGCTTCTTCTATCCATCCAGTCTTCTTCCTTGCTTGGAACTTTCTTCGTCTTGAATTCCCGTCGATCGCGCCGTGTGACCTTTTTTATTTAGTGACTCGAGATCACAGAAAAGCTCTCTACTGATTTCACCTCTCTTCAATCATGGCGGAGAACGGTGAAGAGAAGTTACTTGCTGTTGCACGCCACATAGCCAAGACACTTGGCCATAACGAATCCATGGCCGATGATATCTTACAGATCTTCTCCAACTTCGACGGCAGATTTTCCCGCGAGAAGCTTGCCGAAGGTCAAGCTGGAGAAGATGGATCCGGAGTAACTAATCTCGAGCGAGCTCTAAATTCTCTTGACGGTCAGATCTCTCGCTTTGTAGCCGCGGATCAACCTATTTGGGCTGATCCTGCCGATTCCGCTTCCTTCCTCGACTCAATCGATGAGCTCGTTACAATCATCAGAGAATGGAGCCCTATGGCCTCCGAGAAACCTGTCGGCGTCTGCCTTGCACGCGCCGACGAAATGATGCAGCAAGCAATGTTCCGCATCGAAGAAGAGTTCAGGTCGCTTATGGAGCGCGGCGCCGAGTCGTTCGGCCAGGGAGGAGATTCTGCTGCGATGAATCATCGTTTCGACTCTGAGGAAGAGGATGACTACGACAGAGATTTCCAGAACGGTGACGATATTCAGATCCCAGTGGCACAGCCACTCACTGATTACGATCTTATCATTGACGCACTCCCATCGGCGACAATCAATGATCTACACGAGATGGCTAAGCGCATGCTTGGCGCTGGATTTGGTAAGCCCTGCTCTCACGTTTACAGTGCTTGTAGGAGAGAGTTTCTAGAAGAAAGCTTGTCGAGGTTAGGGTTACAGAAGCTGAGTATTGAAGAAGTTCATAAGATGCCGTGGCAGGAGCTTGAAGATGAGATAGACCGGTGGATTAAAGCTGCTAACGTCGCTCTCCGAATTCTCTTTCCGAGTGAACGCCGTCTCTGTGATCGCGTTTTCTTCAGTTTCTCCTCAGCTGCTGATCTCTCATTCATGGAGGTATGTCGTGGCTCTACAATTCAACTCCTGAATTTCGCAGACGCTATTGCCATAGGAAGCCGATCGCCTGAGAGATTGTTTAAAGTACTCGACGTATTCGAGACGATAAGGGATTTGATGCCTGAATTCGAGTCTGTGTTCTCGGATCAGTTTTGCTTAGTGCTTAGAAATGAAGCAGTAACCATTTGGAAACGATTGGGAGAAGCGATAAGAGGTATATTCATGGAGCTTGAGAATCTGATCCGGCGAGATCCGGCCAAAGCTGCGGTTCCAGGCGGTGGTCTACACCCAATCACTCGTTATGTGATGAATTACCTCCGGGCCGCATGTAGATCGCGGCAAACCTTAGAGCAAGTGTTTGAGGAAAGCAATGGTGTCCCTTCTAAAGATTCAACTCTGTTGACAGTACAGATGTCTTGGATCATGGAGCTTCTAGAGAGTAACTTGGAAGTGAAATCCAAAGTGTACAAAGATCCAGCCTTGTGCTCTGTGTTTCTGATGAACAATGGGAGATACATTGTTCAGAAGGTGAAAGATGGAGACTTAGGATTGCTCTTAGGAGAGGATTGGATTCGGAAACACAACGCCAAAGTAAGACAATACCATTTGAGTTACCAGAGAAGCTCATGGAATAAGATGCTGGTGTTGCTGAAGGTGGATAATACAGCGGCAGGCATGAACGGGTTGGGGAAAACCATGAAGGAAAAGCTGAAGCAGTTCAATATGCAGTTTGATGAGATATGTAAAGCGCATTCGACGTGGATTGTGTTTGACGAGCAGCTGAGAGAAGAGCTGAAAATCTCACTGGCCAGGCTTTTGTTGCCAGCATACGGGAACTTCATCGGAAGGTTTCAGAACCTTGGAGACATAGGGAAAAACGCCGACAGGTACATCAAGTATGGAGTTGAGGACATAGAGGCACGTATCAACGAGCTGTTCAAAGGCACATCCACCGCAAGAAAATGATGGTAAACGACACAAATAGCTCCACTTGTAACATCTTTGTAACAAACCACCTGGTAATGACCAATAGCGAAGTCCTGCAAGGTGGATTTGTAACTTGTATTCCTTTAGACACTTAGCTCAGATCTGTTGTGTTATGTTGTATTGTACTAAGTCTCGTTTTTTTGTCATTGTAAAAATAGAAAATAGTTAAACTTAATCCTGAGTGCATATTTATCAACTCGTTCTTGAGCTCCGCTTATAATAAGTGAAGCAATTGCCGAGAACGGGGTGTTTGAAGTTTTTCAACTCTTGAAATAAATAATATAACATAAGTTTCAAAACTGAGACGAGATCCAAAAGAAGCAAAGTGAGTCTAGGAGATATAAAACGTCTAAACAAAGCATAACAAAGAACTGGAAACCACAAAATTAAGCAGCTTGTTGACCAGCAAGCCTCTTCCTGGCCTCCTCAATGATGGTCAGCTTAATCCCTTTACCCTTAGGCAGAGACACCCAAGGCTTAGTTCCTTTGCCAATGGTGAACACATTCCCCAACCTTGTTGCAAATTCATGACCTGTTGAATCTTGGATATGGATTGTCTCAAAGCTTCCCTTATGCTTCTCACGGTTTTTAATCACACCCACTCGGCCTCTGTTTCTTCCTCCTGTAACCATCACAACATTGCCAACATCAAACTTGATGAATTCCACAATCTTGTTTTCCTCGAGGTCGAGCTTGATGGTGTCATTAGGCTTGATGAGCGGGTCAGGGTAACGGATGGTGCGACCATCATAAGTGTTCAGGTATGGAATGCCCTTCTGCCCAAACTGGATAGATCGGACCTTGCATAGCTTAAACTGTACAGAGAGAAGAAAAGAAGAAATATTTAAGGACTCATTTCAACCATGTGAAGCATCACTCTAAAATGACAACACTAAACATTGACAAGAGGAGAGCAAACCTTTGCTTCCTCATCCTTGATGGAGTGGAGACGGAAACGACCCTTGGTATCATACAGAAGACGGAAGTTCTCATTAGTCTTTGGGATAGACACAACATCCATGAAACCAGCAGGGTAGGTCTTGTCAGTCCTAACTTTCCCATCAACCTGGATATGCCTTTGCATCAAGATGGAAATGACTTCACGGTAGGTAAGAGCATACTTCAATCTGTTCCTGATGATAAGGACGAGGGGAAGGCACTCCCTCGACTTATGGGGTCCAGAAGATGGTTTTGGGGCCTGTATGGAACCAATATGAGCATCCTCATAAACACAAACACACAAAAATACATAAATTGAATCAAAACTGAGCCAAGAAGAGAGAAGACTTACAAATGCACCACCAAGTTTGTCAAGCATCCAATGCTTTGGGGCATTAAGCCTCTTCAGATGCTTCTTCAAACCCCTCGCCTGTTTAATTAAACCAAATAAATGTTAAGAGCGATATTTAGGGACAATGGCAATGCGAGATAAATCATCATGACCTAGAGCAGTAACACATCTGAGATCTAAGGAAAATCACCGTGATTCATAATAATAATATCCACAAGTTCTCGAATCAATCCAATTGCTCTGAAGCTAACTAAACCATTATCTAAGTCACTAATACAAACCCAGAATCGAGAATCGAGAATCGATTTAAGAAACTATCTAGATGCAAGCAATCACTAAGCTAAGAACAGAGAGAGTGATGACGAACCATGTTTTGAGTTAGCAATCGTAGCTCTGATCCGAACTACTTTTCTCGTTTCAAGAACAGCTCTGGACGCACTTGAGAATTACTGAAACCCTACTTGGCCGTTTATATACTTTCATCTATTACTCTGGGCTTTTATGGGCTAAGAAAGTATAGGCCCATTATATTTGGGCGTTATGTTTGGTAAACAATATTTTCTTTTGGGCGTTTAAGTTGGATCCAACTTTTTTTTTTTTCTTTAACAGTAGTTGCATCCTCTTCGCTAGGTGTTAGTTAGATGGGTAAGTTAACGCTCAATAAATCGGAAATTATATGTGGATTAAGCGGAGATTTTTTAAAAGGGTTATCTAGTTCTGTAGTTTTATTGTATGTATACTAAACTGTAAAATTGAAGGTTTGGAGTGATGGCTAAGGTGTATTTTGGCTTTGATGTCGCAGGTTCAAATCTCAGATGAGTGAGTTCAATAATTCTCTTTTTGGCTTTATTGAAGAGTAGAACAGTCAAATTCCTTTTCATCTTCTTCCTAAAGGTCTTCATGATCTGCAACTCTAGAGACGGCGGATGTCCACATTTTTCTTCCTTTCATCATTTTTCAATCTTTTTTTTGTTGTACCACAAATATATAGATCTACCAAAACCCTAAGTCCGTACACCCTTTTCCTTTCATGGAAAGTACAAACTAAGAAAAGTCTTAGGGTTAAAGCAAAACTCAGACTAATTTCACAAAAATGAATCCTCAGCTCCTTTATTCAATCAGCAAGGAGATTGGCACAAGGGGCATAGTTTCTTCTGAGATGTGTAGAACCACTTGTCTAAACATGCTTTGTGAAACTTGTACTTGCATGTCACGCAAGCTCGCCTAGGAAGGCTGTGATTAACTGTGTGAATCACACTGTAACATATCGGACAGTCCTCTACACCTTCAAATTCTTTGTCTGAGTTCCGCTTCCATATTCTTATCGCCTCCGCCAGAGCCCCATTCTGCTTTCAATAACACATATAGAAAGAAAGAAAACATTCAGCCAAAACATGCACTCAATTAAGTCAACTATGTTGAAATGGGCTCAGATGGAGAGAGAGCAAGACTAATCATATGTTTTCGTGAATCCACCAACTTTTTCTGCCACCGTATAATTGGTCTACATGATGGAACTGGATATATCATGCAGGATAACAAAGATCTATATGACTCATAAAGTACAGTACCTGATTACGAACAAACATTAGCATAGACATCAACCACTTCCTCTGCTTCGCTTCGCTTATTCCAATACTTTTTGTGCAATTGACATCAACAGGCCTCAGTGGGTAAGAAACTGGAAGACGGATCACGAGATCCATCCCAGTTTCATCCTTTGTATATGTAGCAACTACTTCATTTGCCGATTTACTTATACTGACTGAAAAGCTCTCATCATTAAAGTCTGCCTTCTTTATCTGCAGCATAGAATTTTGCTAATGTATTAGTGGATCTTCACTGCAACTCTCAGAGATGAGAATGGTTTTTATTCCACATACCTGAGACAATTCGTTCTTGATTAAAGAAGGGCTGCACCACGATTTTGTAAATGCTTCAATCAAAGATGATGCAGATCGATCACGCATTTCGCTAAACCACTCTCTAACATAAGCTGGAAGGACACGTAGCATCAGACCATATATCGCCCCAGCAAGTGAAGCCACTTTTCCAGTTTCAATAGGCCATAGTGATTCAACCGTTGACAGGGACGAACCCGTCGTAATCGCACGAGTGGCTGCAGATGCTACCACAGATAACTCGGACGGAATATCCCCATCTTTTTTCTTCAAGCTCTGTGCCATGTATAATTCTAGAGGAATGTGCTGGAAAAGACTATCTAATATCAGCGGATTTGCATTTTTCTCTATATACTGCACCAGTCTCTCACGTCCTTGTGTTAGTGAAGGTAAAGAGTTAACATTCGAGAGCAACAAAGACCACGCCAGGAGTGTTTGCACCTATCATTAGAAGTGATTATTACAGTGAATGACTTGTCCACAGAGGGGCAATAAACCAAATAAAGCTTTAGATAGTAAACTTTACCCTTTCTGGCGCAGTTAAATCCGTATCAAGAAGTTCATAATTCAACTTCTCAACCATACAAGATACTTCATCTCTTAGCCGTAGCTTGTCTTCAGATGCCAAGCCAACATTGCTCGAGTCCTGATCATTGAGAGACTCACCACTCAGTGGTGCATTCCCATCAGCAACTATGGCCAGCCTAGAAATAGGTTCGGTAGACAAAACAATGTATGCAGCAAGTTGCAATGACGGTATTGG
Source organism: Cardamine occulta (assembly GCA_028015245.1). Classification (NCBI taxonomy): domain Eukaryota; kingdom Viridiplantae; phylum Streptophyta; class Magnoliopsida; order Brassicales; family Brassicaceae; genus Cardamine; species Cardamine occulta. The sequence continues at coordinate 3,760,113 of CM051392.1, forward strand.
ATTGGAAGAGAACATTATTGCATACAAAGAGCTTATGGCTCCCTTGCTTAGACCCCAAAATTCCACTGCTCTGACAGCTCTATCTCTTGCACGTGGAGAAGAGTCGACTACAAGTTGAGCCACCAACTCCCAGAACTGCAAATGATCAACTCGAAATGAAGCAACAATAGATGCTGCCTCTGGGGAATATGAAGCAGCAATAGCCTCAGCAAGCCCGGTGCAGAAAAAAAGACGCTGAACACCTTCAAGTATCCGATCTTTAACCGGATCCCATGTTTCATCTGCCAAGGAATTCAGATTGTTTTCACCGTCAATCGATTTGTCTTTTACTAATGCGTTAAGCAATGAAAACGCTGAGAGAGCATTCTGAGCATTGTCTATAGAAGGATCAGAAATAGAAACAATATGCCCAAGTCCCTCAAGAGTATCATTCTCCCTCTCCATAGAAGAAACGCCACTAATGAAGTCATTGACGTTCTCAGAAGTTTCCTCCATCACAACTACTGCAGACTGAATCAGACGCTTCAAATTAGAAAAAACAAAATCCCAATCACCCTCATTAAAATCGTTTCCACAGTAACTAACTGCAATCATTATGAGTCTTGCGAGCAGAATTTGGACAGCTGGAAGTTGGGTAACTACACTTGATGCACCAGGATCTTGCCTTTGTTTGCGGAACAAGTCAAGCAGGAGTGTTCTCTCTTCATCGCTCACATGCCTCTGTAGTTCCTTTGCTTCTTCAGCCTTTTCGCTTACGGGATAACAAGAGATAACAAGCTGAAACCAATCCTGCACATCTGATAAAGACAACATAAACAACAATCAGCTAAACATGCAAAGCAAAAGCTAAAGAAAAAACCTCAGTCTTAAATTGCTTCCTAGACAGTCCATCAAATGCCAACTATGACCACTAGTCAGGTGAGGACTAAGGAATATTACTAGGTCAATGTTGTTTCAAAAGTAAATAAAACACTAGCTCTACATCCAACCCCGAGCCTAATCCTTTATTTAGACCTAAGCATTGTTTATAGAAATTCAAGATGAGATCACTAGCCATGACTAACAAAAAATATGAAAATTAAATCGGGCCTCACCTTCCCCACTTTGCCAGAGCACCAGAGGAGGAAACGACAAAGACCTCTCCAGCCAACCTCTAAGTAAAACTTCCAGTGGCAGCAAAGCATCTTCTCCAGAAACACCAGATTTTATTTTTGAACGTAAAGGTAAAATTATTATGCTCATAGTGAAAGGAATGATTCTCAAACAGTTTTTGCTTGTCTCTTCCCCTATGAAGAGTTTATCTGTGAGCATTTTGAAAGCAGCCATGGCTTCTTCTTCTCTCCAAAGGCCCTCCTTGAACAATGTGTGAAGCAATAACACTAAAGCCCTCAAAAATGGTTCTACAACGTCCTGTATGCTATTATTAAAGTAAACCCACATGTTCCCTAAGCTCTCTCCATGCACAAGAGCACCATTGAGTAGAATGTCAAAAATGGAATTTAGTAAACCTCCACTCGATGGTTCACTCTTACAAAATGAGACAAGCGCTGGCAGGAAAGAAGTTTGAACATTACCCCCTGGCCACTCCCACGTGCAGAGTATTTCTGCGGAAAGCCAAGCTTGAGAGGCAAACCCATTATCCTTGTGGCCAACAAGAAATCGGTGAATCCCCATTTTCATGATCAGGCTATTAATAAAAGAAACAAATCTTTGACTCTTGGATTTCCTCAATTCGCACAAAGGAACAGGCACAGCATGAGTATTTATGCTAGCTGACGAGCTGGGGCTAACCCACATTGGCCATGCATCACTCTCAAGCAGGAGCAGGCCACAAATATTTTCTTCATCACTTTGATCCAGTGAGAGATATTCCAACACCTTGGCCATCCTTGAAGCACACAATGATGTAAGTTCACAAGGTTGCAGATCATCCTCAAGTAGGACAACTGACCTTAGGAACTGAACCACAATGCTTGCTGAACTCTTCCGGACATCATAGTTTATGGATTTCCAGAACCGATTATCCATCTTAGAGCAAACAGCATGAACAAAATCACACACAAGATTCCGATCTTTTCTCTTCTCGTTGGACTCATTTAGTGTATTGTCCACTAGTGATGTCATTCTACTTTCCAAGTCAATGATAAAAATAGAAGACAAAATAGTTGAAAGTAGAGTGGCATCCTGATTCAGAGCCTTCAAACTGAAGAAAGTACCATCAATAACTTCAGCTGCAAACTTAGCAACCACAATCACATCTACAGAACTGCTCAAATCAAACTCTATCGCCTCAACAATAAGAGAGGAACATGTATCATTGACTGAACATAACGGTGACTGTTTGATAAAAGACAGTATCTTTTCAAGGATCCCTCTATATATCAAGACCAATGAGCTTCTTGACACGAAAGAAATACTGCTGTCTTCGGTTGAACCACCCAGAACTGAACTGCATACACAAAAAATATAGATTAAGAACTGAGAACCAGCAAACAAGCAATATAAAAGACTTGGCTGAGAAACATAAATGTGAAATATTGGATGCGAGCTTAAAATCCAGTGATATGAATATGCGCTTTGTTTGATACTGTTTATACATATGTTGACTAACTTACCACAGAAACTGAGCAGCAGAGGTTGTAGTCGCCGGGGAGGAACGGATAAGACTTATAGCAGTTGATTCTATGAGTCTATGATGCCAATGGTCTGGCCGAGAGCCTATTTTTTGATTCAACTCCTGCCCAGAACTTCTTTTTGAAATTTCATCCCTTGCCTTCTCTAAAAGAATTTTCATAGCAGCCAGGCTATTGAAGCCCTGATGTTGTTGATCGAATACATAAGAAATGACATCACTCCACTGTTGAGTGAAACATTCATCATCAAGTAATGAAAGTAGGAGATCTTGTCTAGCTGCAGTCGAAGAGTCATATCCATCCATACACCAAGGAATAAAAATTTCTTGAAAAACTTTAATAAACTTCTCTGTGCTCATATCCCTCTCTTTTTCAACAGAGAGACGAGAAGAAGTCTCTATATCATCAATTAGTACTGAAACTATCTTTCTCGGTCCAAACACTGATGCTGACACTGATAAAAGCTTCAAACCATCTACCAAGTCCTGAAAACAGAAATACAACCACATGAGTTAATCCAAGTAAAAACATCATATGATTTACCATCACATAATAGGGTAACAAAAACATGGACAATAACTTACAGATGATCTTATCCACGGGAAAGCCTTGGACAGCAGTGGCCCCATAAATTGTTCCAAGGGCCAACTCTCACCTTCCAAAACTGAAAATTTCTCCAATAATAAGAGAAAATCAATCATTTTTCTCATGCTGCCCGTAACTATTTCTAAATTTCCCTGCTGAAGCATATTCAAGAAGCTCTCTTGAACAGATTCACAGAAAAAAGACAGCAGGTTCTGCTCGAGCAAATTAATCCCTGAAAGAATTTCTAAGATGCATCTTCCTAGCTCTTGCAGACATCTAACTGAATTACCCATGCTAAGAGTTTCAGCTGACTTCCTCTGAATAGGTGGGATGCTTCCTTTCGATAATTCAAAGAAGTCTGCCCATAGAATCTTCACGAGGACTTTATCAATTAGATCAACCTGGAGATCGTGAATGGAATTGGGATCATCACAATACCTTGAAGCATTACGTAATCCCCAGAGGAAACATTCAGTGGTTGCCCGAAGAAGTGATAATTGATCCGCACTTGAGGAATCACACATACTCCTCCCAGCCAATAAGTTTTTGAAAAAATTCACAAAGAACTTATCAGCTTCTACAGATTGTGTTGGCATAACTTCCAGGAACAATATCAGCGCAGGATAAGAAACTCGTGCGGATCCATAGCACCCGTTCCTAAGAAACTGCCATAAATGATTTAGAACAGATTTGTGAACATTTAAGTTAACCCAACTCTGCGGAAATTTTCTAGAGAACAGCAAGACAGCCTCCCACATTGATGAGTGGCAGGTTGGATTATTTTCTTTAAAAACACCAAGCAGAGCTGGTGCAAGAGATCTGACTTCGCCTTCGCCAAAGACTTCAGGAACATTTTTAATGAAGCTGCTTAACAAAGAATAAGTCGCTGACCGTATACTAGGGCTTTCAGATTTTAGAAAGTTCAGAAAGCATTTATGGAAAGAGAACAACTTCTCAGCTGAGGAGGTTGCTACTGCCCTAGCCTTCGAGGCAAGTTTCGATTCAGAATTAATGTTTGCAGAGCCAGCTTTATTAGGTCCGTGGAGTAAAATATCTAGAAGTGTAGCCAACCCCACCAGAGATGACGATATCATCTGAAAACAACGTAAAATAAAACACTGGAAAAGAGAACCCAAAGAAGGAAAATTTGCACTTTTTAACATGAAGAATCACCCAGGTGAAGTACCTGCTGGTACATTTCTTCTAATTCATCTGAAGCAATTGCCTTATCAGATAAATTTTGAGGTGTAAGTTTGAGATTTTCCTCCAGATAAGAAAAAATCTCAGCTGAACATAGATTCAAGGCGTGCAATCTCTTTTCCTGGGCAGGGAATGCTGCCTGTTTAAACATTAGGCAGATAAAAGAAAATCTGAAAATTAATGCTATAACAAAGTGCCCGCTGACCAGAACTAAAAGGTCACTGATCTTATAAAACGATAAGAGAGTTTATAATAGCAAGTGTGGCATCCAAACATAACATAAAAAATAACCTCCACCAAGAAAAATGAACTAGGAAACGAGGCACCAACCTGCAAAGACGACTTTGCTGCTTGAGAAACTTCAGAAGCCAAATCAAACTGGGAAAACCACCAGGGCCCCATGATAGACTTTAGATGAGGAGCTAAATCTCTCCTGAGTAACATGTAAGAAACAGAGAATTAAAGCAAAATACAAAATAATAGAGGGAGAAGGAATAAAATAGAAGTATCGCATGGCATGCTATATCAAGACACATTTCCTATAAGATCAAGACACATTTCCTATATGACACGCTCAATATAGACAAGTTTCTACGGCACTTAGCAACAAATGAATCATTCTAACAAAATATTCACGATTCCTTTGATATAGAAGTTAGGAAACCTCAAAGCTATATTATATCACTCATGACACAAAAAGACCCAAAATCCAAGTGTGTGATACTAAAAAAAAGAAGTAAATGAGACATTGCACCGGAATGACGGCCAGAAAATGCGCATGGATTAGAAAATTGAGAGTCAAAGTACAAACCCGATACCAGTGACAACATTAGTCATGACTTCATGCGTAGCTCGCCGAACATCTCTATTATAGTCCAGTATCAACTTCTTGTACTGGAATATCTGTAAAAGTATGATAAAAATAGTCGAAATCAATTGTGGAAAATGAATCACCAAATGCACTGCAACGAGAGAAAGTCAGTGATCAACATGCTGCAAAGCAAAGAGTGTTTGAGCCAATTCCATCAGCGTCCAACATTTCTAGTCGGTTAACAAAGAAACATACCCATTGTGGGATTATTGGCAAAAGTTCCTTCCCTTTCTTCTGCTTTACCAATTCTGATAGGGAAGTAAGAGCTTTAATCTGTTGAAACCAAATAAACCACAATCAAGAAAACTCAGAAGAACAGGTCTTGTAGTCAATTGAATATTCAGGAAGGCAAGGTCGATACCTTTGTTGTAGGATCCTTCCTTGACAGGCGCTGCAAGTGTTGGGCCACCTCACTATCTAAATCCTACAATTCATCCACAAAGATGAGATACTAGTAAACTAAAAAGCAGAATCAAATAACAAACATACCAAGAAGGGAGCAGAGTCTTCAGATGACAAAGAAGTTTCGAATCTAGAGCTACCGATATAGCCACCAAAACCTACGGCGGTGGCTGCAGAGCCAGACGGTAACAAAGAAGCTGCCACGCTGTTCAGAAGCTCAATTCAGTAGCTAACCAACGAAGCATAGAATCGAAAAATAATAATATCAGAACGCGAAAGAGAGATTGAAAGGAAAAATTCACCTGCTGCTAGATGGACGAGCTTTGCTCCTTGCTGCATCTCCTTTGGGTTTTCCCATCTAGTTCTGCTGTAGTCGAAAACGCGTAGAGAGAGAGAGAGGGAGGTTTGATCGGTCTAGCAGAGGAGCAGATTGCATATAGAGGTGAAAGTCAAGGGTCGGAGGGGGAAGGCGGTGGCGGTACTGTCGTCGCCATCGCAGGAGGACGCAAAGAGAGTTTGTCGGGTCGAGGGGTGTGCCGATTAGTATTGGGTTCGTTGACTCAAGCCCAACTATTTACGGCCCAACTGATTCTCTTAAACCTATGAAAAAAAAAAGGTCAGATCGGTTTTGTTTAAATTCACAAAAAAATCCTCTATATTTTAGCGACTTTCCGATCAGACCCCAGTTTTTTTTAAATAGATGATATGACTACCAGAGTTATGTTATTCCGTAGTCACTATGTATCTCATCTGTTTCCTGAAAATTAGTTCATTTAATTACCTTTTCCTGAAAATTAGTTTTCTACTGAAATGCATGAGAAAGAAAAAGACAATGTCCAATTTTCCACTCCTAGTTTGTTTTATTAAAAGAATAGAATGTTTTTTACATCAACCTAAATAAAGGAGTTAGAAAGGAACTAGTCATCTGAACCAAAGATTATTACCTGAACCAGGAACAAAGTTTGGTTGTGATAAGTGTCACCCCACCGTTTTCTCCATCTTCGATTATCGTCATTTGTTACTAGATTATATTATCGTTTGTTACAAGATTCTATCATATGAAGTTATGAACTATATATACATAGTCTACTGTCAGACGAATTGTTATTCACGGGGTACTTGATTTTAAACGATATTTGTACATTGTTGCGATATACATGAAGTCTAGTGGATAAAACATTTGAATTTTTCAATACAGTATGGGTTATAACAGAGCCGGTCTCGAGAAATTTGAGGCCCAAAACAAATCAAATAAACTGTCATTCAATTTTTTTATAGTATCGAATATTGTTCTTCAATTATTTAATAGAGAATGAAAAAAATTCCTTCTATTTGAATTTTTTAATGGAAAAAAAAAACAAAAATTCTAAAACCCAAAAATAAATTAAAAAAAGAAAGTGAGAAGCTACGTAGAGAAGAATGAGGTAATGTCAGTTTTTTAAAAATAAATTATATAATCTAGTGTAAAATTTAAATAATAATGATTTGGGATCCATACAGTATTTTGATAACTATTTTTACGCCTCTTACTCCTTTTTAAACTTATAAGTATTATAATGTTTTTGGTGTCGTTGCATGTATTTCAATACTGTATCAATAGATATGTGTACCGTTGTTCTGGATATTGATCCGGAGTCCGGATGCATTAACAACGTCTACATAGAAATAGTAAAAGAAATTCAGATTACTATAGATTTTGAATATTAATTAAGCTTGGTTTGTGATTCTTTTCTGTTCTTAATTTGGCACTACAGAAGTAAAGATATAGATTGCGAATGAATGATTCAAGATTGTTTAGTTTTACAAGTTGGAGCCACTCTTTGTCCAGTCTCTTTTGGATTGTTGGACCTTTGATTTTTTTTCCCTCTTACGCTATGGGCAAATATATATAAATAGTCACATATTTAGCATCCTAGCTTGTCTGTTGTGTCAAAAAGGGTATACAGTGTATACATAAGCTATGTTATAAGTAGGCCTAGCGCATTATTGTGCTATGTTAAGATATATATTGACAACTTGAAAAAAATAAAACTGTTTGACTATATATTTAATCAATAATAATAATCTTACTATATGACGGGAAAATGAGAATTATTTGTTATACATGAATTAAAATGACTGAAGAGACGGAGGTGGGCTTATTTGGTTGTATTGAAAAGTCGTGATTTGATAACGTCTCGTGTTATATTCAGATCCAAGTCTCACCTTCTCCTCACTCTCTTCTGCTAATTATTCTCTTTAACCGATATGATCCACTGATTAGTCTAGTGGTGCGTACGTTTAGGAACTTCAATATTCTATTTGGATTCTCGTCACGATTAACACTTGCGTCTTTTTCATGTTTTTAGTATGACACTTCATTAGAATTTAAACACATAAAAAAACCAGCAAAGAAAAGTGCGAGTAACAAAATAATAGGAGGTATAGACGAGTTTAACGAGTCTAGGCTCTGTTAAATTGGACAATTCCAATTTCGCCGAGAGCTTACTAATTAATGTTTCTCTCCCAATCTATCTATTGTTTCCCAAAACCGTATATAATACTCTAGGCTCGTTACATTACAAACAACCTTAGTCCTTTCCCCCATTTCAAAAGAGATTTTCTTTCTATAACAATCTTGGCCTCTCTCTTAAAAAAAAAAAAACACTTGGCCCCTCTGCCGGCTAAGAAAACACATTTAAAAAAAAAACAAATCACAAATTGGATTCGATCGCAGAATAAAAACAAACACTCAACAAAAGTAAATCCTAAAAAAGTGGACCTCCGTTGAAATTGTGTCATTGTTTAAGTCCATTAAAAATCGAGTGAGTATACTACTTGAAAACTACATTCACCATAGGGGATCACCTTTTAGTTATCGAAATTATTAATTAAAAAAAAAAAAACAATGGTAGAGGAAGGCTGCGGACTGTAATTGATAGACAGCTCCACCTACTAATAGTTTGTTTGTTAACCTCTCACTATCAATTTTTCCTTCTTATTTCTTAGAACTATTTTGTCTCCCCAATCTTTGAAAATTCAACTTCTTACTTTTCTGCAAGCCAAACACCCCTGTTTTCTACTGTGACTTAGTCAGAAACTTGAGGTGTTTATCTTAGATTTGAGTTGTAGTGCGTAGATCATTGATTTTGTCACGGTATACTAGCAACGATAATCTTACTCGTTTTTAGTGCTACATAGATCGATTCTTGTCAAGTTTTATTTTCAAACAACCATGTCATATATATAGATATAGTTGCACCATAATCAGTATTTATTTCTCCATTGGTGGGTGTGGCAACCTCAAACGATCAAGCTTCTAAATTTTATTAATTAAAGTCAGAGCAAAAAAACAAATCGTTAGTTTATATATTATTGTCCAAACTATCGGTTAATTTAGAGGCGTGTTAGGTACATATTTTGTCTTATAGGTTTGGTAAGTATAATAACAATATATTTTCTGGAGTAACTAAAGTAGTTTAGTGAAAAAGATATTTAGTTTGAATAACCAAATCCTAGAGACTTTTAATTGATATATATATAAATGAAAGGCGAAGGGCTGAGAATGTCGTGTTTGCATGCATGGAAGATCAGCTGCTTCTGCCTAACTCATCCTCCCCCAATGGAATGAACCCATATGCCCTCACGTTCTCTCGATAGGTTCTTTAATTATGTCCACAGTTTATTTGTAGGAAACAAACCTGTGTCGATCGAATCACAAACCGATATCAATCCAGATTGTAGAAAGACCAAGATTCAAGAAATATTAATTATAGATATTTGTGAATATTTGTAAATATATTATATTATTTACATTTTTTATTTATATATGTGAATATATTTTCTAACTTCAATTATTCTACACCTCTTTTTTGACACAATGATTTACCTAGCTTTTTCCGATGACAACAAACCTAGTAGCTAGCTAATAGAGACTCTTAATTTATATATACACGTACAATTGGTAAAAATAAAACAAAGAGAAATGTGCTGAAAAAAAAGGAAATGAAAACATGAATATGATAGAAGTGACGTAAGGATCATGACCCAGTATTACAGTAGCGTTTGTCTTTATTATAAAATTAAAAAGAGTGGAAAATATTCGATTTTCTCCGTACGTAAATAAAAGACACCTACATAGTGTTTGTCCATGTTATAAATTTTTTTTAATGGATAATATTCGAGAAGAATTTAAAATGTTCTCCGTAAATAAAAAACACATACGTGTAAGCAAAAGTACCTCTCTATAAAGTCCTCAAGTCTCGAGAGCTTTATCGACCCACAACTCCTACCTTCTTAGCTATAACAAGTAAAAAAAAAAAAAAAAAAAAAAAAAGAGAATGGAGTACGATAAGCAGAGAAATATGTTAAAGGTGTTCTCGATGATGATCATGATAATGATGGGGGCTCAAGCTCAAGCCCTGCTGAGCAGTGACTTCTACTCGGAAAGCTGTCCTTCACTGTTCCTTGTGGTGAGACAAGTGGTGCACCGGGAGGTGGCTAGAGAGCCTCGCATGGGTGCTTCTCTCCTCCGTTTGTTCTTCCACGATTGCTTCGTCAACGTAAGTTTTTTTTTTTTGAATGAAAAAAGGAAGCATGTTTGGCATGTTCCCATGAATTACTCCAATAATTTTTTTAAAAATGCTAAGAACATTATTTGACAGGGGTGTGACGGATCAATACTGTTGGACGACACACCGTCCTTTCAGGGAGAGAAAACCGCAGGACCCAACAATAACTCTGTGAGGGGATACGAAGTGATCGACAAAATCAAGTTGAAGGTTGAGAGACTTTGCCCTGGCGTCGTCTCGTGCGCTGACATTGTTGCTATCTCTGCTCGTGACTCCGTTCTCCTAGTTAGCATCTTTATCCTTTTACTCTCTCCCTCTCTCACATAATATAATTCTACTCAATTAGAGTCAAGACCAGCTCAAAGATAACTGATATCCAAAACGAGTTTAAAAGTTAAATTTAACTCCTAACTATATTATAACTATTAAAAATGGAATAATATAGAGAAGATATAAATTGACTATATATAAGCAATCAAGAAGCAAAATGTAACCAAATATAAGAAAAAAAGTGATAAAAATATTTAAATTTGAGATTTCAAAACAAAAATGTAGTTAGCAATCGAAAATATTCCAAGAAAAAAACAATCTATAACGGTGGCTATAAGCAATAGTTTCGGTGGCTTATGCCATAAACCAGACATAAATGCATTTATCGTAGCAGCGTTTAGTTGTACATTATTCCTTTTGTGAAAACAAATATCATTTGTTTCTTCTCAAACACTATTGTGCACTTCTCTCATTAATCTCAATACTTACACTTCTTAACTTGACTAAGCAGCTAGGTGGACCTCACTGGAGCGTTAAATTGGGAAGAAGAGACTCGACCAAGGCAAACTTCGTGGCCGCTAACACGGGCGTCATCCCTCCTCCAACCTCTACCCTCAGCAACCTCATTAACCGTTTTAAAGCTCAAGGTCTGTCCACACGTGACATGGTCGCCCTCTCTGGTGCGCACACTATTGGACTAGCCAAGTGCGCCACTTTCAGAAACCGTATCTACAACGAAAGCAACATCGACCTTTCTTTCGCCACGTCAAGAAAAAGGAGCTGCCCTGCCACTGCTGGCTCTGGGGACAACAAGAAAGCCATTCTTGACGTTGGCTCTCCAAAAAGGTTCGACCACAGCTACTACAGTCAGCTTCGTGACCAAAAGGGTCTTCTCACGTCAGACCAGGTCCTCTTCAACGATGGTCCTACCGACTCGCTCGTTGTAGCTTACAGCCGCAATCTCAACGCCTTCTACCGCGACTTCGCAAGGGCTATGATTAGAATGGGTGACATCAACCCACTCACCGGATCTAAGGGTCAGATCCGCAACAATTGTCGCAGGCCCAATTAAGTCTCTTACTTATGAGGCCCATTAGGCCCAATAATTACCTCTTCTTTAGACTCTTTTTTTTCTTTCTTTCTTCTCCCTATTGTTATTGTGTATCTTCTTCGTCAACTGTTTAAATATACATCTCCATTATAAAACCATAAACATACAAAGCAGCAAAGCAGCAGAATAAAAGTTTGTGGCTATGCAGTTTTTCATTTTACATTCTCGTTTCTTCTCAGTTCTCATTTTGGCTCTATAATATTATTCAAAAGAAATAAAATTTAAAAATTCAACTGTGTAGCTGATTTGTTCTAAACTTTACAATTATTCAACAAAATTCATTCACCAAATCCAATGTTCTAAAATACGGTCTATCTGACCGTATATCATATATACCCTATCTGATGAGAGACATCTTTTTATGTTATACTGATTAATTTGTGTCTTTACAATATGGTAATATATACATCGTTTATACGATAAACAAGTATATACAATTTCCGTTTTTTTTTTGTAAAGCTCTTTAACAAAACTACGTAGTTTTGTTTTGCTTTTAAAAATAAGTTAACCCTAAAAAGATAATTAATAGATGATTTACTTATTTATTTAGCACTCTGGCTATAAACCTATTATGTTGGTTTTTTGTTGGTTTTTTTTTTTTGTTTGACTTTGATTTTTTACTATATTTTAAGACATTTTCGTTACTTATTCTGCTAGTGTTTGATATTCAGCTATTTTAGTTTTCATATAAATGATATAAACTTTTGACCCATATCATATGGGTCATATATATATATATAACTATATATATACATAAAAATTGATTATATATATATATAATATTTATTTTTTTACAAAAAAGTATTCACCGTATAGTCATATAATAGTATATCATCTATCATTTATCTGATATCTCATCGTACATCTAGCGTATAACTTATTTTACAACATTGACCAAATCAGATAGATCAATATCCTTAAAATATGGTGGCAAAACGTGAGCCGTTGATGAAAATAAAATTGGCGAATGAGAAGACAAGTGTAAAAGGACGTGAAAGTCACAAGGTGGAGAAGAGCACAGAGGAACAAGTGGCCTCTGCTTTGCCTAATTAAAACATTTAGATTTTTTTTTTTTAATATGCGTGGACCGCCAATGACGTTTAACATCGTTTTCATCTCCTCTACTTCTTCTTCTTCCTCCTTTTTTTGATTGTCTCAAAACGAAGCAGAGAGAAATAAGGAAGAGAAAGAGCCGCTGCTGGGGACTTAGGGACGGATAGAGAGATCTGCACGTCTTCGTTTGAGATCTCGGATTCGTTTCCAGAATTCTCTTCGTCAGCGGTGATTGTTTTTTTCTTTCTTTTTTGAATCATATATTTCTGGGAATTCTTATCTATTTCCCCGTGCGAATTTTCAATTACATGTTGAGTTTTAGGTTTTTATGATTGCTGATCTATGCTTGTGTTCTTAACATAGAGGAAATGCGGTAATGAGGGAGAAATTTAAGCGAAATGATCGGTTTTGGTTTAGGGCTTTAGAGTTTGGGAAGTTTCTGTGTTTGCTTCTTTGTGGATTGTGTTTAGACTCAGGATTTATAATCCTTGTATCCATCTATATAATTGCGTTTCGATATGATCTATATAATTAATATTTCCCATTTTTGTGAGCAATGTTTGTTATCTATTACATTGATTGTTGCAGAAGTGGACTCTCATTGCTTTGTTTATTGAACTTCACAGGCTCAGATTCCACCAAGTTTCTGAGAAGTATATTTGTACCGCTTTTCCAAGCACCTCGGCACTCTCTTGCTTAAGAACTCAGAAATGCTGGAAGATGTGTTCTATCACTAGGGCATTACTTGCACGAGCTCATGAGGTCATGACCCATGAGCTATCACAGACTCTGATCTAGCTTCGGAGAAAGTAGTGTTTTTTTTTTCTGCCTGCTAAGTTTGTAATTTAGATGGAAAATAAGCCAAGTGTCTTGACTGATAAATATGATGTTGGGAGGTTATTGGGTCAAGGTACTTTTGCCAAGGTGTATTACGGAAGGAGTATTCATACTAACCAGAGTGTTGCTATCAAGATGATTGACAAGGAAAAAGTTATGAAAGTTGGGCTTATCGAACAGATCAAGAGAGAGATATCGGTTATGAGGATTGCTAAACACCCTAACGTAGTGGAGCTATACGAGGTCATGGCAACAAAAACTAGGATCTACTTTGTTATGGAGTATTGTAAAGGTGGAGAGCTATTCAACAAGGTTGCCAAAGGGAAGTTGAGAGAGGATGTTGCTTGGAAGTATTTTTATCAGCTTATCAATGCAGTTGATTTTTGCCACAGCCGGGAAGTGTACCATCGTGACATAAAGCCAGAGAATCTATTGTTGGATGATAATGAGAATCTCAAGGTATCTGATTTCGGATTAAGTGCCCTTGCTGACTGTAAGCGACAAGATGGTCTTCTCCACACTACTTGTGGTACACCTGCATATGTTGCTCCAGAAGTGATCAATCGAAAAGGTTATGATGGCACAAAAGCAGATATTTGGTCTTGTGGGGTTGTTTTGTTTGTTCTATTGGCTGGCTATCTACCTTTCCATGACTCCAATCTAATGGAAATGTACAGGAAGATAGGAAAAGCAGAGTTTAAGGCCCCAAGCTGGTTCGCTCCAGAAGTACGGAGGCTGTTGTGTAAGATGCTAGACCCCAATCCTGAAACTAGAATCACCATTGCAAAAATCAGGGAGAGTTCCTGGTTCAGAAAAGGTTTACATATGAAACAGAAAAAGATGGAGAAACGAGTCAAAGAGATGAGTTCTGCTGAAACAGGTGCTGGTCCAAGTGAGAACGGAGCAGGTCCAAGTGAGAACGGAGACAGGGCCACAGAGGAAAACCATACAGATGAACCTACAAATTTGAACGCTTTTGATATAATAGGCTTGTCTGCTGGGTTTGATCTGGCAGGACTGTTTGGAGATGTGTATGACAAGCGAGAATCTAGATTCACATCCCAGAAACCTGCTTCAGTGATCATATCTAAGCTGGAGGAAGTGGCCCAACGATTAAAACTGACCATAAGAAAGCGGGAAGCAGGTTTGTTCAAACTGGAACGTTTAAAGGAGGGAAGAAAAGGAATTCTCTCAATGGATGCAGAAATATTTCAAGTGACCCCAAATTTTCATCTGGTGGAAGTGAAGAAATCTAACGGAGATACTCTGGAGTATCAGAAATTAGTGACAGAGGATCTTAGACCTGCTCTGGCAGATATTGTGTGGGTTTGGCAGGGCGAAAAAGATGAGCCTGCTCCACAGCAAGAGCCAGAACAACAACAACAACAACAGCAGCAGGAAGAACCATTGTAGTTGTTTTGAATTTTGTTATTGTCAAGTTTTTGAATTTTGTTTAACACTGATGGTTAAACGTATATGAGTTTCTTACAGTTCGGTTTGTGAAAAAATTGGAAATTCTGCATAATATAAAGTCGTTTACAAACACTCAATGGCAAGACTTGAGAGTTGACAACTTAAATTGCTTGCTCTATCTCATATCATGAAAGAACCAATATTTGTCCAACACTTGAGAACAAAAACATAAGCATCCTCCACTAGATTCACCAATGAATTCAGCTATAAGGAAATTGGGAAAAAGGCTTCGAATTTATTGAGATTTATTAGTGAAGACAAAGATCTATATCATATAGTACAGAGACATTATGCGATTTGGTGCTGTCCATTGCAACAATTACACAGTTACAGACAATAGAGACAGACAGAGAGAGTAAGAAAATTCAAGAAGAGCGTTTGGAATTGGAACAGATATGGTTCCAGAGATAACGGCCACTTGCCATGTCAACGCATGTCCAAAATCCAGACTTCATTGCCATTCCCACCTGAGCTCAGAAAAGCAGAAAAATCCCATTAACCCCAAATAGAGAGAGAATGAATGAATGAAGATCAGAGGAAAAAAGAAGAAACCTTGGAGAATTTGGAGTCGGAGTCGTCGGTCGGATCAGCGTCGGTGAAGGAATCGTCGAGAGGGTCGTCGGAGGTAGAGTTGAGCTTCTTGAGGACGAAGAACCCAGCGAGAGTCGCTGAAAGGAATATGAGAATCAACCTTAACGGACACATCTGCTTCTTCTCCTCTTTTCCTGATTTGGTTTTTCCAGTTGTTTTGATTAAGGCAAACTCAGGAGAGAGATAGAATGAGGAGCTGGTGAAGAAAGTTGAGGAGGGAAAAAAAAAGTAGATAAAAAAAAAAAAAAAGTAAAAGAGGAGAAAAATTCAAAGGGTGTAGTTGAAGAAGTGTCAAATTAGGTAGGCCACTCCCTAAAGTCATCTCAAATTTTCAATTTCGTATACCTAATGACTTTAGATGTCTGTTTTAAAATTGAAGTTAAGGTTTTTTTTTTTCCTTCTGTAACACCATTATTTTCCGACAGAAAAATAATTATCTTACGATAATTTTTTGTTGACTAAATTAAATAATAATGTATAAAGAAAAAAGTTAGTGGTTTGGAGCAAACCTAATCTGTCAGAACGTGAATGTCCATTTTATGCTCATTGCTCTAAGTGATGGCTTTGACATACAAAAAGACAATAAACAAATAAAAACCAAAGTGATTGTTGACGTTTTTCACTTAGTCGGATCTTCATCACACCATTCACCATTCACCATTCTTCCTTATCTCAACATTTTGACTTCTCCCTAGTCCCTTCTCTCCTACAACACATTTGCCACTAAGTATTCTTCTTTGCCTCTGTTAAACAAACCCAACTAGTAAAAAAAGAAAGACAAGTCAAGTACTTCTCTTAAGAAAATCGTATCTTAATTGATCATTATTAGTTTATTACTATGGAAAGGGGTAAAAGATAATCCTGACCTGGCTTTAGGGATTGTTTTCTTGTTTTAAGAACCTAGAACTTCGCAAACTTTGCGATTTTAGCAAGGGCAGTTCTTAAGCTTCCTATGCCAGCTCCTGATTTTGAGCTCACCATCATCTATAATCATTAAACATTAACCACTTGCGTCTTAGGTCCATTATCTTCTGCAGCCAATAGAGAGGCAAACACAAACTTGCTTATTCATATTCATTCATACCAGAGGTTGGACAATTGATCTGTTTGCCTTCAACTTCTGCATTTTTTAAGAAAAGTAAATGTTGATATTAGTATAAATGACCAATAGATTATAATTTTTATTTATTGCCTTCACTATATCCATTTAGAGTATAATGAGTAAGACCTCTTCGATTTGCATTGCCCGACGTGCCACATCCATTGGAAAAACCACATCTGTCTTGGTTAAGACTATCTGATACTTTGTATTCGACCTACAATTCAGTTTTCGGCTGTAAGGAGACTTAACTACATGATATAAACATAAATTAAGAGCAACATCAATGATTTTACCTCTCCATCAGATTAATAAGTTCCTGGTCTCTTGGTTTCATACCCCATTTGGTGTCAACAAGGAGGCATACTCGTTTAAGACTACTTCTTGTTGAAACATATTCCTTTACCTTCATTGATCAATGTTAAACAGATGGGGATCAATGACCTGCTTAGTAATACACAAAATCGAGCAAGCAAAATCAACATTATAAATTTTAGCCAGGAGCAGATGCTCACAAGATCTTCCCAGGCTTCCTTAACTTCATCTTTTGCAAAGGCAAAGCCGTAGCCTGGCAAATCAACAAGGCGAACCTTCGGACCAAGACCGAAGAAATTGATGGTCTGTAGTTAATAAACCCTTTGTTATTACAGAAAAATGTAAGCCATACAAGCGAGTAATTTTCAGACAGAGGAATACCTGAGTCAGTCCTGGTTTGTCAGATGTTCTTACAACACCCCACTGTCTGGTAAGAGCATTTAGCAGAGACGATTTGCCAACATTTGACCTTCCTGATCATATTTGAGATACCAAATATCGCCACTTTTTATTATATAAGTACGGTGTTACTAAAGTAGTTTAACATGCATACTCTAAACACACAGAAAAGGTTTCTTGTTGATAGTTCTATGATCCTGGTGGGAACAACAATTTGAACGCATTACCTGCGAATGCAATCTCAGGTACGTCAGGAGGTGGAAATGAAGATGAAACATTTGCAGCAGCAAAGAATTCCAACTTATTCCTAAATAACTGCAAGTGGGCAATTGCAACATTAGCTTAATCGACTAGCAGGGAAGGCTACTATCTTTAGGTATTAGAGAAAGGGTATGAAGAATAAGAACATACACTTTCTTCTATACGCTCTCTCTCTGTGCTGGTTGACTGAGGAATATTATCTAGTGGAGCAGGAAGCTCTATGTTGTAGCCGGCCTTCTTTAGCTCATTTAAACGTCTACGCCCCAACAGCTGCCGTAAAATGCATGTTACCAGCCAGGTAATGAAAATATGCATATCGCATAAGATAACATAAAGGAGGTAGTCATATAAATTACATTTTCTTCCACATAGGAAAGGATTGAATGACTAGGCTGAATTGCACGAAACTGTGCATTTTTCGACATTCCTAGACTTTTCTCTTCGTCATTCTTGGTCTTTACTTTATGGCCTTCTGAACAAAGGAAAAGAAACAGCTTGTTAGGAAAGCAGCAACGAGATGAAGCGGGTTAAACGGTTTCATACTCTTTTGAAGAAGCACAAAGAACTAACCATCAAGAACAACATCATCATCTATTCTTTTATTCGAGGTATCATAGCGATCCAGTCGTATCCTCTTTCTCTTCCTTGGTTTATCCTCCTGACTATCTAAACTATCACCCACGACTCTCTTCTCTGAAAGCGCTTGTTTTTTAGTCTTAAAAGACGGCACATCCGAGCATTTCCTTCGACTCACATCTGCATTTTTATCCAATTCATCTCGCTTCCTGTAGCTTTGCTTTCTAGTATCATGCTTTCCATAATCTCCCCTCGGTGACTTTGTTTTAAACACACTTGTTGCAGCATCATTAGTGGTCTTAAAACTAGAACTAGACCGTTGGTTACTCTTTGAAGCAGCCCACATTGTGCGTGGGATTTCGTTAACATGGTTATGCTGATTGAGCTCAGCCTTATTACCGTAGACCCTCTTCTTCTTCTTCGTATACGAAACCGTAGTCTTACTAGTATTCCGAGACTTTGTATCATCATCACTGCGGTGATTACTGGATCTACTCCTTCCTTTATAAGAAGAATTGGAGCTGAGAGATGAAAGCTTCAGTCTTTTCTTGAGCTTATGACCTAAACCAGTATCTAAAGACATTCTGTGATAATCTTGCTGAAGCAGAACAACAACTGTAGATCAACCAACTTAGAATTCACCTGCAAATTGGGAAAAATCCTAATGCCATTAATCAGTGTATAACACTTTTGAGCAAGAGTGAGACTACCAGAGACTGAAATGGATAGAACCCAGAACCATCATCACACAACAGCAACGTTTCCGTTTAACACGAAATAGGAATACGCAATATATTTGGTTGAAACAAAGGCGAAAAGGTGAAACCTTTGCGGATTGTGCGACGAACGCGATCAGAGAGAAGCTTGGATAATCGAAAGAAATGGGATTGCAGGGTTTAGCTGTTAATGCTCTGTATCTCTGAGGGTTTTGGTGTTAACGTCACTTATTGGGCTTTTGCTTGACCTTACTTACTGGTTTTTCAATGATAATGGGCTTTGTTGGGCCAATGATGGACTGTTGTGAGAAAGTGATGATCTTATCCTATATAAACTAGTAAAGGATCCGTGATAAACAAATTTGTTAAGATGCGAGAAATAGTGAAGCTATTAAACATATACTAATGTTTTATTTTGCTAATCATATTTTAAGCTGATTCAGTTAACACACTTTTGTAATAAGATCTCATCAAAAAAAATCATGAGTATTCGATTTCTATTACTTTTCTTTACATTTACATTTGAAATCACCAAAAGGAAACGTATAGAGGCGATAATCGAAAGTGAACATGCTTAACAAGCCAGCTCATGTAAGAAAAGACATTAACTCCAAAAATTCTGAAGAAAAAGTGAGTAGCGATTACTCCTACTTTCAATTGAAAATTATTTAAAGAGTGTGTTCTGTTTTTGGGATCATGGCTAAAAAAAAAAGGAGGCACTAGACATTGGATTGTCAAAATTTCGAAACCATAAAACGAGATAGATGCAGGGGAGCCCGACGGAGAAGCTCCACAATGCTTGGCGGATCCGAAAACATTCTACCGGCGGTTCAGAGTATGAAGACATAACAAATTCCATCATAAAATAACTAAACAACTCGGTCAACGAATCCACTATAGCCAAACCAGGTCAAACTTGAACCCAAGTCAGTGAAGTCACCAAGTCCACTAAACGTATTTTGATTTACGAAAGTTAAAAAATGCAAATGGTATTATAACTTTTTTTTTTATATAAGCATAAATACTGGAAATAAATAGCACCGAGTTTTTATTATAATTTAAGACAAATATATATATTAAAAAGTTTGATGTAGCTGGTCGATAGACAAGCAGCAGCAACAACAACAGTAAAATGACCAATATTAGTTGTGGCTTCTAGACAAAGCCTTTTCAAACTCAAGATCCCTGCAATATCAAGCTGAGGGGTTAATTAATTAATTAATGTCGTGATGAGTATTTCACTTCCAGTTACTTCTTTTTGGGATGAACATAACTTATACTAACATGTGACAACATATAATTGGTTTGCCATGATATATTGTAGAACCATGCCTTGATAGTAACATGGAGTGAAGGGGTAGTTTCTCCTAGTAAAAGTCAAAGACAGATGGACACAATATTTCTTGCAAAATTTCAATGGTTTCCAAATGTACAATGATAATAATAAACGATATAGACTTTTAAAAATAGATTAGAGATTGAAAATTAATTACCTTCCCTTCATTCCCTTCAAAGTCAAAGTATTCATAGGAGGTCCAGTGCAGTGCTCAGGCATACGGAGGCTCAAGGCGAGCTTAGAAAATGTGGCCTTTTCATATGAAAAAAAATTAAAGTAATATAACACTGTCTCAAAAACATAATGTTAATTAAAACCAAAAACAGAAAAATTCTAAAGCACAATTTTTCTTCCTTTCTTTCCTATAAAATCATTCACCAAACTCACATAATCGAGTTGTCTTACCAGTTCCCTCTCTATTGATATAATAGCCAAACCATTCAACCTATCTTGTGACATAGTTGATCGAAGATAAGATTTTATCAATTTTAACTTTGAAAAACTTCTTTTCTCGCAGAGGCAATCAGTCAAGAATATCCAATATCATAAGCAATCCAAGAGTTTGGATAACAACCTTCTGCTGTTTTCAAAAAATTCAACACTTCAATAGGTCTCTTGTAGTCTCTTGGCAAAACCTCCCTTAGAACTTTTAGTTCAAAGAATAGATCATTCCCATTAACGTCTAAATGACTTCCATGTTGTAGAGAAACTTCAAGATTGGTGAAAAATGTTATCAAACTATCATCACTTGCCCCCTGCAATTTCCTCAAATCAAACAAAAAACCAAATATTTGTTCATACTTTTGAAATTGTTCAAACCTCGCTTGAAGAGAAAACAGAGCTTGATCCATAACTTGGATGAAGTAAGAAATTCTAAAGCTTTCTTCTGGTGACAAATATATTGTTTCATCAGCTCTTTCTGAATCTTCATCAAAATGTTTTTTTCTTCTTATGACACGCTTAGCCTTTGTCGGGAATACAGGTTCAATCTCCATAGATTCAGCTATATGTCTAGCTTCAAATTTTGCTCCATCAAAACCCGTATCTCTATACTTTTGGAAGTAAGAAACAAGTCCTTTTAGCTGAGCAATAGCAGAATCAATATCCATGTCTTCAGACTGTAAATTCTTGCTTACAGAGTTAACAGCAACTAAAAGATTGTACCAAATAACCATGGACAGCAAAAATTCATAACTTCCAATCCCATGTGTTTCACTGGTGGCAAGACACTCAGCATTACTTTGCGCTTCCGGATCATCACTTGTTTCAGTTATATAGATTTAGGCATCTCTGATTTTTGGAGCTTGAAATCTTATTGCCTTGACGCATGCAACATGACTCTCTCAACGAGTTTGAGATAAATTCTTAACTGTCAGCCCTCCCACTATATCTTCAAGTATTTTCCATCGCTTAGTTGAAGATGAAAACAAACGATAAATACGTTGGATAATCCCAAAAAATGATATTGCCTTTGTAGAAGTGGTCGCCATATCACATAATGCAAGGTTAAGACTATGACATCCACACGGAGTATAAAACGCACATGGATTGACATCAAGAAACCGTTTTTGTACTCCTTTATGTTTTCCCTTCATATTTGATCCGTTATCATATCCTTGTCCCCTGACATCATCAATACTCAAATCTAGAGCAACCAACACATCTTGAATCTCAAGAAAAAGTCCTTCTCCTGATGTGTCACCAACTTTCATAAATGTCAGAAAAAATCTTCTACCTTGGCTGAATTTGATGAAATATCAACGCATCGAATGATAAGAGTCATTTGTTCATGATGACTAGCATCTGGAGTGCAATCAAGAATGACTGAAAAGTATTTTGCACATTTGATCTCATCAGCTAACATTCCTATCACCTCATTCTGAATTCTATTGCTGAGATAATGATAACGAGATTCACCATCTTCAAAATGCCTAAGATGTTCTCTCATAGTGGGATCCCAGTCAGCAATCATCTCAATAAAGCTTAAAAAGTTTCCATTGCCATCTTCTCTTATTTTTTCGTTACTCCCACGAAATGCTAAATTTTGTTTAGCAAGAGTCTTTACCAATGAAAAAATTCTCAGCAACACATCTTTCCAATGATTCTTCTCTTTATTGAGCTCATCATGCGCATGTTTTTCTATGGTTTGCTTTTTTTGTAGCCTCAGATCCACTTCTGTCCACTTACTCATGCACAACACATGACCATAACTTGTTTCATGCCTCTTAAGCCTCTCCAAAATGTTTTTCCAATCTTGTAAGCCTGTAGATGCCAGCTGAATAGCGTTGCTTTCTTTACTGAATAACTTACAACAGAAACAAAAAAACTCTGTTTAATGTTTTTGAAAACACAAGCCAACGTCTATCTTGTTTCTCTCCATTGCTAAGCTCTCTTGTATAGTATGAATGGAAAAAATGTCTACCACCAATCTTGTCTCTTGGAAATTGAAAGCCAAATTCCTGTCTTGGCGCATGTCCTTTTTCAACCATAAAATCTCGCCATTGCTGATCAATTTTTTCCCAATTTGCAGGGTCACATATATCAGAAATTTCATGATGCTCCTTAAATTCAGAATCATTCTCTGCGTTTTGCTCCATCTCAATCTCATCCTCAACGACATTCTCATTCTCTTGTGCTTCCACATTCACATTCTCATTCTCTTGTGCTTCCACATTCTCATCCTCTTGTGCTTCTACATTCTCATCCTCTTGCTCATTTATATTTTCATAATCAGCCATATTTTCATCAGACCCACCACCAACAGAAGTATTAAGATCCTCAATTCTGTCAGAGATCTTAGTTTTCTTCACGTATCTTAGCATAGAATTTTGTTGAGATTTTAAGAACTCCTCTATTTTTTTCTTCTGTTTTTTTATCCCATCCCGGAGTGTGTTTTCTTGTAGGTACTGGAGGCATCTTCTGAAATTTTTAAAAGAAGATGAGTGTAATGAGTGTAACAAATCAAATTTGAAACACAAGTGAAAATAAGATCATGAGGAAGATAATTTGTGCTTACTAGTGATGATCGGCTCTGTTTCGTCTCGTAGAAAATGGAAGAAGAAAAGATACAGACTATTAATAGAAGTAATTGTGTTTGTGTCTTTGAGATGCAAAAAGAATTGGAGCTGAATCGACTTCTCGTCTTTGTTTTTTTTTCTCTTTGGGTTGGGATTTTGATGATCTAAATTTCTTTGCTCTTTCTGTCTAGGTTTTCTTGATTCTCGTTTAGATTTTTGTTTCCTTTTCTAATTATCCTTTTATTTTATTATATATTAATCCAAAAATATTAAATGTGGAGAAATTTCTATACAAATAAAAATAATAAAAATAAAAATTATAAAAATATGGGTTTTAACATATAAATAACTCAACCATAATTATCAAACTAATGAAACCCATAATAAGCCTTATTAAAAAAATGTGGCCTATTAAATTTTCAAAATTTTGTGGCCTTAGACCATTGCCTTTCTCCCACCACATGAAGCACGGCTTTGAGGAGGTCTCACATCAATAGTTGCCATAACCGGATGTTGCTCTAAGAGAAGAAAGGTGTTATTTTCAAATTGTTGAACTCATCTTCACTACTAGATTTGTTGGGGCACTGATGAATCTTCATATCTTTGACGTATGTCGCATCTTGTCTAACCCTGCTTTTCCATATAATTGATGGTGGGCATCAACTCCTTTTTTGATCTGTTGAACAGTCAGAGGAGTAGAAGTATTTGACCAATCTAGAAGCTTCATGAGCACAACATAACCTCTAAAAAGTGTTGGCAATCATCTATAAAAAAAACAAAAAAACCATCAAAATTTCTTCGAATCTTTTGCATATAAAATTTCTTTGAATCTTTTTCATATAAACCAGTTTTTCATCTCCTTAGACCATTTAGGAAACGGAGATGGTTCATATTTTATTTATCTTACTTAACACTTTTGTCAACAATTGCCAAAAAAAAAATAGTTGTTGGTTATCTTTATTAAGACAGTCTTTTCATCTTCATCAGTTCTAAGATATGATTCATCTCAATGAATAAAACATCACATGAAAATCATAAATAGAAAAATAAAGTTAATAGGTTTAAGAGGAAGAGGAACTTAGAAAGCAACTTCGAATTATCACTATCAGCATAAGATAATGTCATGATGAGTATTTCACTTCCATTTACTTCTTTTTGGGATGAACATAACTTGTACAAACATGTGACAACATATAATTACTCTCATATCATGAAAAATTATAGACTAGAAATTAAATAGAAAAACTCTAAAAGATAGATTTCTCAATTAGTTGCTTAATCATCAAAATTGAGATACAAAAATATATCAAATTATACTATTCTTTTGATAGAAAAATAATTTGCTCAAATCGTATATTCAAACTTTCTCATCACTTTATTTCTCTTCTCTCCTTCCGTTTTTGAAAGAATGTCATTTTAGAGTTGAATTCTTGTTCCAAAACAAATGTCGTTTTACATTTCCATTGCAAATTTTTAGACTAAAATCCTAATATACCCTCTAATTAAAACCAAAATTTTTTGAATTTAATTCAATATCACATAATAAGTGGCATATTAAATAAGGGCATAGTAGTATAATTGTTGATTTTCTTAATTTATGTGAAAGAGTCAAAATGAAACTCTTTTAAAAACAGTTGGAGTATTAAATTATTATCTAATAAATTATAATTAAAAAGAGAGAAATTTTAGAAAATACCCCATTTCAGTTTTGTAATTTGAAAAATACCTTATTCTTATTTCTTTTATTTTTTAAAAAACTGATATTTTTTACTAAAAGAACCTTTAAAACTGAATAATAATTTTTAGAAAAATCAATTAAAAAATCCAATGATGTTTTTTGAAGATTAAAATATATTTTATTTTACAAAAAAAATAAAAAATTTATTTGGGAAAATCTCTAAAAATCTCTTCAAGAACGTGATAGAGAAGACTTATTTTTCATCTCTTTATATATTGTTTGCAAAGTTGAGATAAATATTATAATATATAGATCTATCTTTTATTTTATTTTTTTTTCTGGTAAATTTCTAGAAATTTATCTATGAGTAGATTTTAAAATATAAAATTAATAAAAAATCTTTATCTCAAAACCTTTTTTAAATTATAATAATAAATGCAATTATTTTAAAAAATTAGTTTTTATTTATTAAAAATATAAATGACTTGTAAATTAAATGAGGGCAAAATTATCATATCATATATATAAAAAATTACTTTTTTTTAAATGAAGAGGGTATTTTTCAAATTATGAAACATAAATAGGTAGTTTTCAAAAAATCCCTCAAAAAAAATCTTTAATAGTATTTATCTACATCCTATGCCATTGGGGGTTAATTTTTGTTGTTGTAAATTTTCTTATTAGCCTAAATTACTGTGCCATTAAAATTGTTGGCACGAAAGGTCAGCAAAATAAAATATAGAGTTTTGTAACTTTTCACCTAAGAAATTAGAAAACATGGTTTAATTGTTTATGCCTCCGTTTTGAAGGGTCTAATAAGAGTTGATGTCTCTTATGGGCTTTATTGGGCCTACGAATGATTGTTGAAGGAGAAGAGAATGATTATTGACAAATTCATCATGCTAATTAGAGTCTTCATTAGAAAAGAGAGTGTGGAGTTCACGTCATAATTGTGGGATCCATGATTACCCGATCCGACCACTGTTTAAGTTAACTTTACACATTTCATAAAACTCTGTTTGTTTGTGTCTTTATCGATTCTGGATTGTAAATGAACGAGAGAGGTGATAATTCTGGGGACAGAAAATGATTGCCAATTCAAAAAAAGAAATGCTTTGTTGTCTTGACATGGAAGCCACTCATAGCTTTTGAATGCTTCAAGGAGCGAAATCAATTAAACCCTTTTTAATTAACCTCTCTTATCTGTTCTGAAAAAAACAAAACAAGAAAAGAGAGAGTGGCCCCCAAATTGAATACCTTTAGTTTCTCTTTTTACCTCTTTTTCCTTTTTGTTTTTGTTTTGAAAGTCAAAAATCCTGTGAGAAATGAAAGAGATGAATCAGAAAATGGGGACTCACAAGTTCAGATTTTCAGACATTATGCCTCACTCATGGATCTATAAGCTCAAAGGCATGAGCAAAAGTAGCAGAAAACACCTCCCCTCTTCTCCTAAACACCTCTCCTCCTCTGATGCTTCTTCCTCAAGAAACCCTCTTCGTCGTCTCTCTTCGACTGCTCATCCCCAAGCTTCTTATTCACCTCCCAAATCTTCTTCTTTCAAGAGAAAAATCAAACGTAGAACCGCGTACAAGCCTTCCCCAAAGCTCAAGCTCTCTTCCTCTTCCCCTCTCCATTCTCATGTGTCTCTCACTTCTTCTCGAAATCATCGCTCTAAATCATCATCCTCTGCAAATGCAATCTCTGATTTCGCCGTTGGGAGCTCGTCAGATCGTGTGTCATCTCCTTCTGACGAAAACTATGGCGTTTCCCGTGATCCTGAATCACATTCAATTAACATCAAGGATGACCACTCTGTGAGGAAGCTCGATGATGTTTCTGAAGATCCTTCAATCTCAGCAAACTCGAGTCCTGTTCTGGTTGAGACTGTTAAGGAACTACCTTATGAGATGAAGACACAGCAGAAACTGAAGAAACCGAACTCTGGTTCTTCAGGGATAAGGATTCGAGCGAATTCTCCTAAGATCGCAAGAAAGAACACCAAGGGAAGAATGTCCCCTGGATCGAAGAAGAATATGGGGGCTGCAGAGAGTTTTGCGATAGTTCTTTCTTCGGTGGATCCGGAGAGAGATTTCAGAGAATCCATGGTTGAGATGATCGCGGAGAACAAGATGAAAGAGCAGAATGACCTGGAAGATCTTCTCGCCTGTTATCTCTCGCTTAATTCGAGTGAGTATCATGACGTTATCATCAAGGCTTTCGAGAAAACATGGTTACATTTAAGTATTTAACTCACCTCTGAGTGTGTAATGGTTACATGTTCCTATCTTTTCCTTTTTTTTTTCCTATAACAAATTGCTGACCTCAAGTTTAAGATTTAATATTATTCTTTAGAAATTCGAGTATATGCAAATAAAGTTTTCACTATTTTTAAAAATATATAATTTTTAAAAAATCACCATACCGGTCTTAAATCCTTTTCCTTTCAAGAATCAAGAATCCACCTTCCATAAACCCTTTTCCTTTCATGTAAAAACGAAGAAGAGTAGTTTGACAGACTAATTTCACAAAAATGAATCCTCAGCTCCGTTATTCAATCAGAGCAAGGAGATTGGCACAAGGGGCATAGTTTCTTATAAGAAGTTTATACATGCTTTGTGAAACTTGTACTTGCGTGTCACACAAGCCCGCCTTGGAAGACTCTGATTCACACACTGTAAACATATCGAGCATGCAGTCTTCTACTCCTTCAAACTCCTTGTCCGAGTTCCGCTTCCATACTCTTATCGCCTCCGCCAGAGCTCCGTTCTGCTTCCAATAACACATTAGAATTTAGAAAGAAAGAAAGCATTCAGCCAAAACATGCACTCAATTAAGTCAACTACACGTTGAAATGGGCTCAGCTGGAGAGAGATCAAGATTAATCATATGTTTTCGTGAATCTACCAACTTTTTCTGCCACCGTATCATTGATCTACGTGATGGAAATAGATGTCATGCAGTATATCAAAGATCTACATGACTCATAAAGTACAGTACCTGATTACGAACAAGCATTAGCATAGACATCAGCCACTTCCTCTGCTTAGCATCCGCTTATTCCAATACTTTTTGTGCAATTGACATCAACAGGCCTCAGAGGGGAAGAAACTGGAAGACGGATCACGAGATCCATCCCAGTTTCATCCTTTGTATATATGTAGCAACTACTTCATTTGCCGATTTACTTATGCTGACTGAATAGCTCTCATCTCATCATTAAAGTCTGCCTTCTTTATTTGCAACTCACATAAACAATGAACAGAATTTTGCCAATGTATTAGTGGATCTTCATTGCAAATCTCAGAGATGAGAAAAGGATTTTAGTGCACATACCTGAGACAGTTCGTTCTTGATTAAAGAAGGGCTGCTCCACGATTTTGTAAAAGCTTCAGATCTGAGCTCTGGTTCTTTGGGTATAAGAAATTGAGTGAATTCTCCGAAGATAGCAAGAAAGAAGACAAAGGGAAGAACGTCCCCTGAATCGAAGAAGAATATGGGAGCTGCAGAGACTGGTCGACATGATTGTGGAGAACAAGATGAAGGAACAGAAAGACCGGTAAGATCACCTCGCTTTTTAGGTGAGGCTTTGGAGACAACATGGTTACATTTGACTCACCTCACATCCTCACCCGAGGACTCTCTCCCTGTAACCCAAACGCAACCTTTGCACAACTTTATTAAACATATGTACTTTTTACACTTTTGAACCAGCAAACTTGTTTTAACAATATACTTAGATATTACATGAATAAATTTAGAATATTCAAAATACGGTAGAAGCTAGCGCCTTGAGCTCGGTGGTTTCCGGGAAACCGCATAAGGTGACTGAAACCCAACTGTTTCTACGTCTCCAACAGTTTTGAACAATCTTCTTTTTCTAGCTTCTTCCACCAGCGACCGGTGCAGTAACTGGGTCTGCACATCTACAAGTGATCGGTTCCGTGTAAGTGTGCGGTTGTCTGAAGACAATCTCCTGTTACTCGAACTGGAAGCTGCAGACATGTTGGCATGTCCTGACTGTAGATGAGAGCTTTCTTCGGGGCAAAACCTCGTCAGGTTGTGAGATCTGGTCATGGCAGCAGGTTGGGAGCTTTGTTCATCAACAGCTATGTAGTTGAGGTTGGAGTAAGACCCTGAATGGGAAGAACTCTGAGAATGCGTCTCATCGTGAAAATCATCTGCAGTTTTGATTTTCTCTCAAAAAATTTTGTATAAACATCTGAATCACAATACATAGGTAAGATTGGTGTTACTTTCCATACCTTGTAGCCAATCTTGAACGCCTCGTGCCATATAGTTAGACAGTGAAGCCTGAGAGGATGATGAATGCGAGGAAGAAGAGTGGAAAGGAGTAGTACGATGACGACGATGATCATGAGGGGTTTCATCATCTTCTTCATATCTCCAGCCCGGCAGTAAAGAAGAGATCTCTCCATCAATCATTTTAGCAATCTCAACCGGCTCCCAATCTGTGATCTCAAGTTCTTTTACCATCTCCTTTGCAACATCAATGGAAGTATCATTCGTGATGTCAAAGGGAAAGAACACGTTATTTGCCAGACCTGGACAAAAAAGAAACAATTATATGACCGAATAACATGATGATCAGCTTAATCAAATCAGTCCCTTTTACCATTTTCATCTACGATTTGTACTTTCAGAAAGATTGTGTTATCTTCAGCGTTCAGCTTCCCAGTGATTGTCATCTGAGTCCTTCCTAACTCATCATCTTCCAACTTTAGTGTGTCCATTTCATTCTCGTTCAAGAAGGGCTTTGGATTCCCACCACCGCTCGCATACACCATCCAGGACTCATCAGATGCGAGAAATGGATCTTCCAATAGTTCTTTTGCTGATACTCTCTTTGAGGCAGACACGAGGCATTTAGCGATGAACCTCTGTGCCTCAGTGTCTCCAACTCTGTAAAAAGCTCCGGGTAATTTTCCCTGGAAAGAAAATATTAGAAGGCTCATTCCTGGTTCAACTGATAGGTTCATCCATTTGCTCACAGATCCAAAGACATACCGCGACAACTTTCTTGTAAATCTGCGCCGGGTTGTTGCACTCACTATACGGGAACTCAGAGGTGATCATCTCCAAAAAGCACATACCAAAGGAATAAACGTCAATGAGTTCATTATAATTCTCTTCATATAATTCTGGAGCCATGAACTCGGGAGTGCCTACGCAGAAGAAGCACGAAGAGGTCTAAGCATATGATTTGGACAAAAAGTGAGAACAAACGATTTCTGCAACATACCGATGACACTATGGGCCGAGTGGCAGTCCCGCAGCATTCTTGCAAGACCAAGATCGCCAATTTTGACTTGTCCAAGATGCCCATTAACAAAGATATTGTCACACTTAAGGTCTCTATGGATAACAGGAGGGTCGTGCCCATGGAGATAAACAAGCCCTTCCAAGATCTGCCGAGCCCAGGACTTGATTGCTCGGATATCTATCCGCAAGTACTTGTTTTTGTATCTGCACAAGAACGGGACACGGTTATACTAAGCAAACACTGAGTAATCTTGTCAGAAGAAGAGATGTAAGTGAATTACAAAGCAAAAACTGAGTAATCATGTTAGAAGAAGAGGTGAAAGTGAATTACTGCCGGAGGGTCCCAGAAGTGAACAACTCGGTGATGAAGTTGAGAGTATGCGAATGAACATCGATCCAGGAAGTGTAGAAACGAATAATGGATTTGTGGTTGAGAGTGCTGAGGAGATGAACCTCGGAGTAGAGCCTCTGTAGATCAACAGAGGAACGCAGAACCTCTTTTAGTTTCACCTGGCTCCATGCTACTTCTATTTCCAGCTTCTCATCGATTGCTTTGTACACTGTCTTCATCGCTCCCTTTCCAAGAACTTCTGAAAACTATTCCAACATAAAACCAGGTGTTACAAAAAGGTTTGATCCATGAACATAGAGTCTGTCTCCCTACTCACCCGTCCGTAGCGGCCAGTCGGATCAGTTTCAACATACTCTAAAACTTGATTCATGTTCATGGTTGACCAAAAACTCGATTGATGATCCCAGAAATGTTTGAGAGGACGCACTTTCGTTTTCTAGCTCAGAGATATCTTCTGGTGGCCAAAAGCCGTCCTACTTACTTCTTCTTCATCTACTTCATCAAAGAAGCGTCAGCAGAAAATATGTTGAACAGTCTCTGGCTTCAATAATCACCCATTGGGATTAAATGAATAAAGACAAATAGTCTCAACCTTGCTTGCATCACATATATTATAGAGAAATATATATTTCTTTTTATTGACCCAGTTGTAGAATATATAGTTTTCTAAAAAGTACAATAGAAGATACTCAAGCCACAACATAGAAAAAATCATCAAACGTGTACCACATTGAAAAACGCATGGCCAGATAAGCTTAAAAGGAAAAGAAGATGCCGTGGTTTATTTTGTGAACCACAAACACAACTGCAAAGAGGATAAGAGTTAAAAAAGTGTTGTTTCTTGGGAATGAGATATTGGGGAGGAAGGAGTTTTGTTGCTTGAGGAAACTGCACGATTCAATTGAACCAATTATTAGTTTGGTGGACAAAAATTAAACGACATAAAAAAGGGAAAAAGTCAGAACAGAAGTGGGGAACATGACAAGAAGTTGTAGAGAATAGAGTGATAGTGACATCACCTTTGAACAATTGTTCTATTTGTTGGCGGCAACTTCCTTCAGCCCCCAAGGCGTTCAGGGTTCTGTAATAAACTAATAACACATAACAAATATGCATTAACCAACAAATATGTGCGTGAGAGCTCTCGTCATCTTACTTAGCTTTGCATCTAAGGAGGGTTCGAATGTTAACAGGTAATATCTAAGGAGGGTCAATGTTAACAGGCAATCAGAGATCTAAATGGTTTATGGTATGCATATTTGACTACTGTTTTGTTCTGGTTTAGATGTTAGCTGACACGTGGAAAAGGAGAGAAGAGTGGTAGGAAATTGAAGATAGGATGGAATATATCCGAAACAAGAAAAGCCGTATAAGTTTGACATCTGACTACAGAGGTTGCAGCCAGAATTTTTCCAAAAGCATATCATTACATTCTACTATTCATCATTACCATTCACCACACAAAATGTGATAGACCCCTTCTCCACCATCTTCTCTACAGTTGATATGTCACATGGGCAAAACTCCAATAGCAGTGTAAAACCCAAAGCGCAAGTTTCCCAAAAGATGTTACCACTACCCACCGACTAAGTTCCTCCATTTATCCTTCAAATCCACCTACCAAGTTACAACCTTTATCACTCACACTTCACATACAACTTATTCAGGTAAATGGTGAATATGAATGTTAAAAGAATATGTTCACCTCTGTCCTCTCCGCGAATACTGCAGGGTTTGCGTTCTTTATATCTTTCCATGATTTACCATACCTGCACAGCAGCAACAACAACAAAATGACAGTATATAAAGTGAGCCAAGTTCAGGCTTTTGAAAATCTTTATGCGGTCCTAAATGTATCACTAGAGTGTTGCATACTCTTTTACTCCTTCCGTCAGAGCTTCCACTTCTTCAGGCGTCCAGAATTTCTTTAGCCTTCTGAAATGTGGTAGACGAGGTCGAACTCTGCCACACCATGTTCCTTGACTATCCGCACCTTTCTCATTTACATTATCCTGTTGTTTCACAAGTAAACCACAACTTCATGAACCTAAGAACAAGACTTTTAGAATAACATCTTGAGGGAAAGTTCACTAACACTCACCCGTGCCTCATTATGGTCTTGAGTGCCTGTTCCAGTCCTATTTACCCGAGTAGGCTGAGGAGTGACATTTAGCGAGTGATCAATTGCATTGTTAGGTTCTCGCCCTTGACTAGTGGAAGGGTGGACGTGTCCTTGAATCTCTAACAGATAATCCTTCAGCTCTCGAGCAGCCATTTGGTCCCCCTCATCAAGACTTGACTCATGTTCCTGTTCTTGTGCACCCATTGTCTGCTCCTCTTCTGCTGAATTCATCTTATCAGTCCCGCCATTCTCAAGAAATCCCGCTCCTTCAACATCACTAGCGTTCTCTTTATTGTTCCCATTCCAATCCTCTTCTTTACCGATTCCACGCCGCTCGTTGGCCTTATCAATGGTGTCACTCTCCAAACGCCTCTTGCTTTCATCAACAGCATTTGGATCCCCTATGTTGTCAACAATATCCCCATGTACGTTCCCAGCTTTGCACTTAAGAAACCTCCTTTGAGCTACTGATTCTTGAGAGGAACTCCCAAGTAATGCCCACTGTTCTTTGAGAAGCTGATTGAGAAAGGAGATAGCAGTGTACCTGATGTTAGTCTCACGAATCCGTTGATAGAGCTCAGGATCCTCAAAGGCCTTCTTCAAATCAGTCTCCCACTTCAACAAGTCATGATTCACCAAATCGCTCCCGCTCTCTTTCAAAATCCCAATCCGCTTCGTCCATATCCTCTCAAGCGCGTCGGTGAAGAAGCCATCCGAAGCAAGCAGTGGCCACATGAATCTAAGCGTGCACTCAGCAGCCGTCCAACAATAAGCAGACTTGTGAGACTCCATGAGTAACGAATGTTGCTGCAACAGAAGCTTCTCAAGAATCTCAAGGAGGTCAAGCGTTCCCTCGTTGATCGTCCCTCGAATCAATGAATTGGAGATGTCTCGTAAAACAGAAGCTATCTTAAGTTTTACGCAGTCGGGGGAGTGAGAATCTCCCAATTGCATCGCCGAAAGTAGTTTAATAGAGGAAGCCCTAGGATTGTTTTGACGACGGAGGAAAAATTCGGCAACCCATTTATCAAAGACATCCATTTTCGCGATCAAAGTTGTAACTTTCGTTTTGTTTCCCGACGATGCAATGTGGTCGGCGAAGACGATTAGCTCCGATTAGATATTCTGTAAATGGGCCTTTAATTGGGCCTGGAGTCAAAATAGATATTCGGTGCTGATGGCAAAAGAGTGACAAGTGTCATGTTCTGAGCCTTATCCACAGATTCCCCAATCCTCTTTGTTTCTCAGTTGTTTGGCGCGCTCTCTCTCCATAGTTCCATTTCTGATATCTGATATCTCACTTTCACAGTTTGTGTCAGTGTGATAATGGCCATGGCAGAGCTCTCAACCCCCAAAACGGCATCGCCTTTTCGCCACTCTTCCTCTCGTCTTCGCCTCTCTTCAAAATTGCATCTTTCAAACCAGTTTCGCCATCTTCTTCTTCCACCTCTCCCCATAACTCCCAACTCCAAAATCTCTTGCTCCGTTTCTCAGAAGTAAGTCGCTATACGCTTATAATCGTTTCGTCTCTCTACAGAATTTGACCTTTATCTGATCAGATTCTTTTTGTGAATTTATGATAACAGTAACCAAGCCCCTGTCGCGGTTCAAGAAAATGGATTGGTGAAGACGAAGAAAGAGTGTTATGGAGTGTTCTGTCTCACCTATGATCTTAAAGCTGTATCTTTCTCATTTTCCCTTCTCTGCTCTTACTATCTTACAAGAAATTTTTTTCAATAAATCTTATTATCACTCATGAAAATGGAGATAATCTTCTGCTTCACATGGATATAATAGTATTTTTTATAGTGATTTTAAATGTTTTTATCTAAACCTGGAATCGTATTTGATTTTGAGTTACCAAATCCAAATGTGTGTTTTTGCAGGAAGAGGAGACACGATCATGGAAGAAGTTAATCAATATTGCAGTTTCAGGTGCTGCAGGCATGATTTCTAACCATCTTCTCTTCAAAGTAAGTTGATCCTTTTTAATTACTGTTTCCATAGGATAAGGTTACCAATCATTGGTCTTATATTTATGTAATTTGTTGTTCCGGGTGTAGCTTGCTTCAGGGGAAGTGTTTGGCCCAGATCAACCCATTGCTTTGAAACTGCTAGGATCAGAGAGATCAATCCAAGCTCTTGAAGGAGTTGCAATGGAGCTGGAGGATTCGTTGTTCCCGTTGTTGAGAGAAGTTGATATAGGAACAGATCCATATGAAGTGTTCCAAGATGTGGAGTGGGCTATTCTGATTGGAGCTAAACCGCGAGGCCCTGGAATGGAACGTGCTGGCTTGTTGGACATCAATGGAAAAATCTTTGCGGAGCAGGGCAAAGCTCTTAATAAAGCTGCCTCTCCTAATGTCAAAGTTCTTGTAGTGGGAAACCCTTGCAACACCAAGTAAGCTACATTCCTTTTATCACACCTCTTCATCTCTTAATCAACGCCCAGTATCTTGTGTTTACTTTTCTCATTTTCTGTATGTTCTTCTCAGCGCCTTGATTTGTCTTAAAAATGCTCCCAACATTCCTGCAAAGAATTTTCATGCTCTCACGAGGTTGGATGAAAATCGGGCCAAATGCCAGGTACCACATTTCACACACACACACACACAAATATACATAATGCATACATATGATTGAAAATGCCCTTTGCAGCTTGCCCTTAAAGCTGGAGTCTTCTACGATAAAGTGTCTAATATGACCATATGGGGAAATCACTCCACAACTCAGGTTTGCCTTATTCTGCTCTATTGTCATCTGTTATCTCCCTATATCTTGGGATGTCTCTCTTATGTATTAGAGGTGAATCAGGTTCCAGACTTCTTAAATGCCAGAATTAATGGCCTCCCGGTGAAGGAAGTTATTACAGATCACAAATGGTTAGAAGAGGGATTCACTGAGAGTGTGCAGAAGGTAAAATGCAGTTTTCCCTGATATCGTAATGATTTCTACAATGACATAAAACGTTTGGCTGAGGAAGTTGCTTTTGCGTTTTGTTTTACAGAGAGGTGGCTTACTAATTCAGAAATGGGGTCGATCTTCTGCTGCTTCTACAGCTGTTTCCATTGTTGATGCTATAAAATCTCTTGTAACTCCAACTCCTGAGGGTGATTGGTTTTCAACTGGGGTACGTCTTCTTTTACATTCATTTAACAACAAGATAGATTGGTTCAAGCTTTGATAAGGTTGTGTTAATGTAATTTTAGGTATACACGGATGGAAATCCGTATGGTATTGAAGAGGGCCTCGTCTTCAGCATGCCATGCCGGTCAGAGGTATGTTCTATCCTTATACTTCAAAGCTTTATCTAGTGGTAACTCTCAAAATTGGGTTTGTGTCCAGGGAGATGGAGATTATGAACTTGTCAAGGATGTAGAAATTGATGACTACCTTCGCAAACGAATCGCCAAGGTATAGCCTTCTTAGAGATTAGTCTTTTGGGGGTTTTGTATCTATATGCTAGACGTTAAACTGAGACATGAAAATATTGCAGTCGGAAGCGGAACTGTTGGCTGAGAAGAGATGTGTTGCACACCTCACTGGAGAAGTATGTAACTTTCTTGTCTATTCAAACAAAATCATTTTAATAGAAGCTAACCTTAGTTGCTTCATCGATGTTTGTTTCAGGGCATTGCCTACTGTGATCTTGGTCCTGTAGACACTATGCTTCCTGGGGAAGTTTGATTTTTGGAGGACGTAGAACGTCTCAAGTAAGCATTTGCTTTCGGGTTGTTAGCTGTACAGAGCACACCCACAGTACTTATATTGATTGTTCAGAATAAGAGAATGAAACTCTTTCTTTTTGTTTACATGCATCTGTATGTGATTTTACTTAAGCAATGTACCAAAAGTCATATACAGCAGTATTTGTAAACACTTGAAACGATCCTCTGCATTATTATCCAGAACTTAAACTAGATACTGTATATCGAATGTCAAACACAAACTGTTCACAAATCTTATGAGCCTTTTTTTTCTTTTTCAAAACCAATCTCAAAATAGTTCCCTATATGTGAAGGAGTATCACCAACAAAGTTACAAAGAGTATACTATACATAAGAATTAAGAAGCGAGAATGGAGGAAGGTCTTGTTGGACGATGCCCTGAAAAGGCTATGCGGAGTCTCTTGCACTCGTCTCTGCAGTAGTCCAGTGAAAAACAGAGCTGCCTTATCACTTCCCTCTTCTCTTCTGCTACTTCTTCTAGTTCATTCCTCTGCTTCTCCACCTCCTTCTCCATTTCCATTTTCCTATCGTCTCTTGCTTCTATTTCACTTCCAAGCCGACTTATCTCTGACTCTAGTTCACTTACCTTTTCGCTTAACGTCTCTATGCACCTCTCTTTCTCTGCCTTTTCCACTGCCAGCACCTCGATTTCGCCCTTCAGCCTTTCCTCCTCTTCTATTTTCTCAGTGGTCACCCTTCTTATCTCGTCTTCAAGATAACGAACTTGGGCTTCCAACTCTTTGAACTGGTCATCCCGGTGTCTTTTTTCTTCCAACAGCTTCGCTATCTCGGCTTTGACCTGTGCCTTCTCCGGGAAAATCTTCTCTTCTGCGTCAGACACTGCTGTCTTTAAATCCCTGATCTCATGATCTCTACCTGCTAAACTAGATTTCAACATGGAGATTCTATCTAGCAGCTTCACCACCTCTCTTTTATCTGCACTAGACTTGCTTTTCCATGCTGCAGCTTCTTTCTGTGTCGACTCAAACATGTCTTGAAGGCTCTTGAGTTTTGCTTCATCAAACTTGGTTTTTTCGACTTCTTTTCTCATGATACCGTTTTGTTTCTCTGCCTCCCGAAGCCTCAGGCTTGTAATTCTCAGCTCTTCAGACAAACTCTGAATGTCCAGTTCTTGAGTGGAAGCTGCCTCTTCACCCTCTTCGTCATCCAACTCAGATGGCAAATATCTGGCAAGCTGACTCTTTAACATATGAATTTGGTCTTCTGAATTCTGTAACTTTTCATTTGCATCTCTCAGTTCTTGCTCACAAGCAGCAAGTTTTGCAGGGAAATCAATAAATTTACTCTCACTTTTCACCCTTGGCAAAAAGCTCTCAGTGTTCCCTTCAAGTTGCATCCTGAGTCTCTCTTTAGCTTCACGTAGCTCAATCTCAAGATCCATGATCCTCTTGCTCAGGGACTGAAAATCAGAGCCAATACTCACATAACCAGGGTAATTAGTCACAGAAGAATCTTCAGAGTCCAATTCGGAATCGGTAATGGAAGCAGAATCATCTCCATCTTTGTGAGAAAGATCAGAAGAGAGTCCACCAGAGCCAAGGAAGTATTCAAAACCAGGAGCACGTCGTCCAGAAGGAGGACGGCCTAACCTATTAAGCTCATTTGAGGTCCAGACAGTAGCAAGGTCGGAGGAGGAGATGTCGCCAGAGCCCTGTGACTGAAGCTCTAAAGGAGAGCTTTTTCTCAACTCTCCGGTGATGTTCTCGTACCGTTCTGCCAGAGAACGGTACATACGGTGAAACTCATCGACAAGGCTAATAAGCTCAGGCCTTTTTTGGTAATACATCTCTGCCTTCTTGGCAAATGAATCTGCATCCTCCTCTATCAACTTCACCATCCGTTTCACGCTCCGGTCCATCTCTGATCATGATCATCAAACAACAAAGTTGGCATATTTATTCTTCTTTATGAAAAGACTACCCACCTAATTTGGTAACCCTAAGGCTAAAAAGATAATTCATTTCTAAATTAACATGATTTGACACAATGCAATGGACTCACCATCGAGATTATTCTCGAGCCACTTGGAGTTTTTGAGACCGATATGACTATCCCACCACCATAGATGTGATTTGGTGGATTCTACTCGCTTGAAACTCTTCTTGGAACGAACCTGACAAAACCCAGAATCAAGAATGAGAATCCATTGTTGTTGGTATGAAAAAGACAAGTTTTTTTGGTTTTGGTATGTACCAGATCATAATCCATGGCTGCAAAATCAATGGACCCTATGCGAAGCTGGAAACACAGAAGAGACAATCATGAGACTATTGAAAAAAGATGACTACTTTTATTCGACAAATAATTCAGATTCTGTCTGTCAGACATATAATACAAAAACGTCGGTTTTAAAATTTTCCCCAATCCCAAAAAATACAAAAAGGAGCGGTACTGTTGCGAGAGAATCATGACAAAACGTAATACACATAAAAGGACAAAAAAGAGAACCTGGGAATAAGGAGAAGAAGTTGAAGATGGAGGATTGCAAGGAGAAGAAGAGGGAGATGAATGCTTTTTAGATTGAAAAAATAACAAGAATAAAATATAGTCAAAATCAATTTAAACACTTACCTTTAAGACAGATATTGCGGAACAAGTCTCTCACAAGTACTCAGCATTTCAACGTGGCCAAGTGATTGGTTGTCTGTCTGTAATTATCCATTAAATATGTAATTTGGGACTAATTCCATAGTGTCCACGTGGTGAGATAAGAGATTATAGAGTTGTAATTTGGCCTCTCCTTTCCCACTAATCAAACCGACCATTCATTATAGTAATGGTCATCCTCGACTATTTCTTTCTCGTTTTATTATGTACGCGAAGGTTCACGCAGTCAAAATAACAAATTAAGCAGTCAAAATATCAAATTAAGCAGTCATTGAAATGCCTTTTTTCCTTGTTTAAAAGGCCAACATTGTCTCTCAAGTCTCACGTTTTTATTTTATTTTCTCGCACTCCACTTCTCTAGCTTTTCATTTCTCTTCATATTTTAATGCATTGAAAATGTTGACCAAAAACAAAATAAAATAACGTAATGCATTAAAAATTAGTTGATTACATAATTTTTCTTTTAAAATAATCTACATTTTTAAATTGGTGTAAAACACCTGATTTAAAGTTCAATTTTTTTTTTTGCACATCTCATTTTCACCAAATGATTTTACTTTCTTTTAATATAAATGTATGTTTTGTGCTTACTATCTATAGAAATATAAGATTTGTTACGTGCAAAATATATTAGAACTGCTAGATTTCAGAATTAAGACTACCATTTTGATAAGAATTTCTTACAGTTAATACAAATAGAGGATATTATCTTGCAAATCTTAATGTATTATGATAAGAATCATATGATAAAAATTAAATGATTAGAGATTTATGGCTATTTTGATTCAATATTAAATATAAATTGTTACTTTTAAATTAAAATATCATTCTAGTGTTTTTGGCCCAGCCGGTAAAGCGTCTTGAAATTAAGAAAAATATCCCGTTTGAATGTGAATTCCTGACATTGTAAAAAAAATAAAAATACCAACAAACTTCTTTGATAAATTATACAGTATGCAACACGTACAAATCTTTAATATAATATTAGATTCGTTTATCTATTTAAAAAACTAATCTATGTTATGTAAATTTTGAAAATCGTGTCTCAGTTAAAAGCTTAGAGCGTAGATGTGGACTATCACTCATGAGTTGAAGGAGATTGATTATTCATAATTTCATATATTCAAAACAAAAAGCATGTAGGTAATATTGCTCTTTAGAAAAACAAGTTGTAAGAATAAAAGAGAAAAAATAAATGTTTTGTATCTTGATTTGGGCCCTCTTGTGCATTGGTTTAAAAGATGTGTATGGGCCTCCAAAGTTGCTACACTACACACTAAGAAGAGAGTGGTAAAGATAATCTTTTAATGAGTTTGGACAAAGCTGCCTTTCAACATCGTTAATCTTAAGGATAAAGACGAATGGACATGATGGTGAACACATTAGAGCCATACAGAAATATCACACTAGCTACAATAGATATCGTAGGGAATGTGATGTACGAGGAGAAGATTTTAAGATGAGCGAGCATCATTTTGTGTTTGTGCACGGTGCAGGACATGGAGGATGGTGTTGGTACAAGCTTGCAAATTCACTTAGGGAGAATGGACATAAAGCCACATGCATCGACCTCAAGGGCGCTGGGATCAACCCAACTGATCCAAACACCGTCATCTCTTTGGATGACTACGACGAGCCTCTCTATGCCTTCCTCTCCCAACTTTCCCTTGATCAAAAGGTCATTCTGGTTAGCCACAGCGTTGGAGGAGGGAGCATGACGGCTGCCATGTGCCTCTTTCCTTCCAAAGTTTCCATGGCTGTTTACGTCGCAGCAGCCATGGTTAAACCTGGTACCTTGATTCCCGATAGTCTAAAAAATGTAATGAAGATATGCTCGGGATTGATAGAGGAGGAAACTGAGAATATATGGGACTTTACTTTTGGAAATGGACCACAAAATCTCCCAACAAGCATCATGATGAAACCTGAGTATGTTCGGGACAAGTTTTACAACGAGAGCCCCATGGAGGTTTGTCCTATTATTACCAACTCTGTATTAGGATCTCTGCCTCATAAAAGTTTTTAGACAATCTTCAATCATCCATTCATGAATGATCAGGATTACACACTGGCCACCACGCTTCTGCGTCCGGCCCCTGTCATGGCATTCATAGGCATAATGGATATTCCCGAAGCTGCAGAGACTGAAAAAATCCCAAGGGTGTACGTGAAGACAGGCAAGGACCATTTGTTCAATCCAGCTCTTCAAGAGATAATGTTGGCCCTGTGGCCTCCTGCTCAGACCTTCCTTCTTCCAGAAAGTGATCATTCTGCTTTTTTCTCTCAACCTCAAGAACTCTATCAATTTCTCCTCCAAGGAGCCTCTTCTCTCATTCCCTGATTCGTCTTTATGTATCTCTCTAGAACTCCAAATCCATATTTTGGACAATTACTTGCATAAAACTGGATCATATTCATATATATCATGAGACACAGAGAAAGGAGCCTACAATAATTGCTATGTAAATGTCACATGCGCCTCCAACTGCGGTGTTACTACTCAGGCGAGTGATCTCCAAACAATCAACAGAAAAGACTTAAAATACATACAACTCAAAAGCATAGATAAAAGGGAAAGAGAAATCAAGGAGTGATTTGAACGTTGGAATCTTTGGGTTTGCTATTATCATCTGAAGATGGCCGGGTGGTCTCAGAGTCTGAAACTCGTACCTCTTCAATCATCCTAACCACCTCATCCATGGTAGGTCGTACCTCGGGCACTTGAGCCACGCACGCCATAGCAATCTGCAGCATCTGTACCATTTCTTCTTCAATGTTTTGGAATCTCATCAGCTCCACATCAAACACCTCGCTTGTCCATTCCTCTCTCACCACAGACTGTACCCACCTGGGGAGATCAACCATGTCATCCCGGCTTGGTGATTGCACTGGAGACTTCCCAGTCAACATTTCGAGTATAAGTACACCGAAACTGTAAATATCAGACTTATGTGTGTGTTTTCTTGTTTCTATTACTTCTGGTGCACGGTAGCCTGCACCCCTCATTGGGGCAATGGGCACAGCCATTAGAGGGGTCAGCCCAAAATCAGAAACGCACGCATCCCTCTCCTGCTTTATAATCACATTTGAGGACTTTATGTTTCCATGACTGAACTTTGGACCTCCAACTGCATGGAGGTGAGCTATACCTTTAGCAGCTGCGAGCGTGATTTTCACTCTGGAGTCCCAATCAAGAGGCGTTCTCTCACTTCCCCGGCTACCTGTCATTGCATCAAAATCAAGCTATTCTTAAGTAACACAACGAGGTAAAGAAATACCAGTAAACAGAGATGGGAAGGACTAACCGTGGAGGAGTGATGATAAGTTACCAGCAGGGTAATAGTCATAAACCATGAGCTTCTCATCCTTGGAGTAATAATAAGCACGGAGGGGAACCAAGCTAGGGTGTTGCCCTACTCGACCGATAATCTCCATCTGCTGTTCAAACTCTCTCTTTCCAGCTGCCACTTCCTTCAACCTT
Organism: Cardamine occulta; assembly: GCA_028015245.1. Lineage (NCBI taxonomy): Eukaryota > Viridiplantae > Streptophyta > Magnoliopsida > Brassicales > Brassicaceae > Cardamine > Cardamine occulta. The sequence continues at coordinate 3,802,677 of CM051392.1, forward strand.
TTTACCACAACAGTTGTGGATTCCTCTAAGACAGCCTTGTATGCTGTCCCATAACTACCCTTTCCTAGTACTTCTGCAGATGCCCTCAGTAAATCCTCTAGGTCAAAGTTATAGGAGCATCCATTAAAGAACATCAGCTTATTCTTCTCGTGTTCTTGCACTCCACTTCCAAATTCTTGCTTTGCTTTCTCAGTCAAAGTCTTTGCTTTTACGATGCTGTCTTCCCTCTTGTCCTTTTTCTTGATACAGCAACATAACATAATTACGGTGATTAACAGCAGCAGGGCAGCCCCTCCAGCTGCAATAGGAATGATAGTGCTTACATGTAATTTCTTTTTAAAACCTTCTTGGTGAGGAAACGGCGGCAATGGAGGTGAGAAGATGGGCGGGGTAAGAGAAGGAGGGCGAGAGGGAGTGGCACAGGGTTGCAGAGGAAGTCCACATAACAATGTGTTTCCGGAAAACGATGAACTGGGAAACCCACCAAGTGCAGAGGGTATTGAACCATTAAGATGATTGTTGCTCAAGTTTAAACGTCTCAGATTTACAGTATCAAGACTAGAAATTTGTCCAGAAAGTTTGTTATTTTGAAGGCTCAACCCTGTCAACTGCTTCAGGTTTTGTAAAGTTGCTGGTATCTTCCCGGTGAAAGAGTTAAATGAGAGATCTAGGATATTGAGCTGTGGGGACACAAAGGAAGGAACCTCACCAGAGAAGTTGTTATGTTGGAGATAGATGTAATCTAGTGAAGGGAGAGAGTAAATATCAGGAGGAAGGTTGCCACTGAGGAGGTTTGATCTCAAACTGAGAACTCTGAGTGATTCTAGTTTACCAAGTGTGTTCGGAGGGATCGGTCCCAAGAGCCCAATTCCAGGAAGGCGGAGAGCGAGAACACGAGTACCATCAGAAGTACAGGTGACACCAACCCATGATTTGCAGATATGGTTAGTGCCATTCCAGTTGAGCCTTCTAAGATGAGGAACAGAAGCAGCAAAGGCAAGAAGAGCTTGCCTATCCGAGTTCAGGTCAGCAATAGCAGAAGAGCAGAAAGTAGTTGTGACAAACAAGAAAGAGACAAAACAAGCAGACAAAAAGCCTTTTGGGGATTTCAAGATAACATCAACATGGAAATGGAGCTGCATCATCAGCACGACTTCCCGGCCTTCCTGCTTCAAAAGAAAAAGGAGAATATAATGAGCAATGACTTCCACCACACAAGCTAATCAAGCATCTTTAAGGAAGATGAGGAGGCTTGAGGAAATTTCAAGATTGCATCACAACATTGAAATTTAATAACTAATATTCGGTTCTTAAAGAAATAAGCATATGAGTAAGAAAAAAAAAATAAAGATTCTAGTTAGATCTTCAAGAAAAAGTATGTCATTGCCTATCTTTATCTTTTATCATTGGGAGATTAAACAATCCAAGAGGCTAAGATAAGAGATTGAAGCATCCAGCAGAAAAAAAGAAAAGCAAAAGGAATAAAGCTAAAGAGCCAAACTTTAACACAAAACTTTGATGTGCATAGAAAAGCAACTTCCTTTGTCAAAGTTTTAGAGAAAGCAGACTCTGTCCATCATGTGGACAATGTCACTAAGTAAATAAAGATAGTTTGGCTGTCTAATTTTACAAGAGTTGTTGAACAAACAACGTGTATCGAACAAATTGGAAAAGCAAAATCAGGGAACTAATACACTACGTCACACTAGACTGTAAAGTCTCAAAACTTTCCTACCCACCTAGCCGGAGAAAATGGCGATTTTGATTATAATTCCCAACAAACGAGACAATTGCAGAAAGCTAAAACAATAAAACCCAAAAGAAGAAGAAGAAAGAAAGAGCAACCTGAGAGTAGAGCGGTAAGCTAGTGAAGTAAGAAAATTGTGGCACCGAAGAACTCAGCAAGAGGAGGAAGAAATGATGTATTTTGCGCGTTAAGACCTCTGCATTTTGATGTTTTGAGCAGACCAGAACTAAATCTTGAAATGGTTAAAGAGAAGAAAGGAGAAAAGACAACTAGTGTGGGGACTTGTCGGAGAGATGGAGCGAAGAAAAGACAAGTAGAAAAAGGAAGGTGAAAGAGATGAAGAGAAAAGTGTGTGGTGAAGTTAAACAGAAGAGGCGTATTTGTTAAGGGTAAGACAGTCTTCAAAAGGAGTCTTTAGAACTAATCATATTGGTGTGTTAACACCGCAACAAATGTTAGTGCGAAGACCCAGAGTTTGACGAAGCTGAAGATTCTTAGAGATAGCAAAATGACGAGCACAATCGACCAAATGACAATTTGTTACCAAAGAAAAGTCTAATTTATCTTTGCAGAATAATCATTTGGATTTGGTTAATAGTCCTAATCTGTCTAACCACTCCTGCTACTATTTTTTCTTGATTTGCATTATTCTTCATTGCGGATATGTAACAGTAAAACTTATCATTTCATCATCTACCAACTCCGAAACAAGATCCAACACATTTAGGCATTATTGGTGTGTGAAACTTTTCTAAGAAATTTAATTCGTGCTCCCTCTTCTAATCCAACCATTCTTACATCATTACTATTTTTGTTTTTCTTTTTAATCACAAGCAAGACAGTATCATTACCTGCTGCTTCCTCTTGTTCTATGCTCTGTCAATTCTCAGGACATCACCCCCTGTTTTTCTTATATATTAAACTGTTAAAAGCTGAGTGACTAAACACAAACCATGTGAGAACTCGAGTTTCATAAATTAGCGATGCAACTTAGTTCATACATTTAACTGCAAAGCTGATTCTATATCCCATTAAATAATTTTCAAAACACACTGGAATTTAAAAAACAGCCATAATCTGGTTCCATTTCTGCTTTTTCTTCACTTGTAAAACTCAAAGTCTGTGTCTGGCTTCTTCACATTTGCTCGGTACCCCTTCTCGAAATCCTTAGGCAGTATCACATATCTGTTCTTACGCACCGCATGCATCCCAGCTTCCTGGCAGATAGCTGCTATCTGCATTGTTCAACAAATATTGAAATATATGTTATTTAATATCTATTATATTTGGCTACACATTACTCATCATAAGGTCTTTCATGCAGTAAGTTTCTATGTACAGTAATTACCACCAGATTAAGTAAATCAAACCACCTTACTGTCAAGGTTGGATTCTCAATAATTCAGTTCAGGACAATGATGTAAATAAACTAGACAACTCAGCTAACATTCATACATAAACAGACATCTATGATTAGGAGTATGCTCAAGTGTAATTCAAAGAACATCATTAGGTGGGAAAAAAAGACAACTCTAGCAGGAAGTATAGAATAGTAAGCAAAATAAACTAACCTCAGCAGCGCTAATTTTATCAGGCCTTGAAACATAGTCTTCTAAGTCAACCTCATCGCTGAGGTTCATTTTGGAGGTGCATACCTACACAAGGAAAAACCAGTCAGTAAGAAAGAAACTACGACAAACTTGAATTTATTGTATCAAAAGAGAGAAACAGTAGAAATAACTATGTTTAGGAAAACATTTGGTTTCATTTCTCTTTACAAAGCTATTCAACATTTAAAAGCTTGTAAGTAATTAACTTGCCTGGAATACAAGCCTCTTTTGACGTCTATCAGGAAGGGGGAACTCAATCTTACGATCCAGTCTCCCAGGACGTAAGAGAGCAGGATCTAGAGTGTCTGCCCTGTTGGTTGCCATTATAACCTTAACATTCACGGTCTGGTCAAATCCATCCATCTACATCGAATTCAACAAAACAAGTTGAGGACACAACTCCATCTGAAACTCAGGCATCAGGACCAGCCATTTAAAGACGTAATTTTTCTTAAAGTCCATTAGTATACAGCGTAAGATCTGAATTACATCCTAAGAGAATATCAGAATATCAAGATACACTTATTTGTTTCCTGCTCTTACCTGATTCAGTAGTTCCATGAGAATACGTTGAACCTCCCTATCAGCTCCTGTTTGAGCATCAAACCTAGCAGTAGCGATGGCATCTACCTCATCAATGAAGATGATAGCTGGAGCATTTTCCTTAGCAAGACGGAAGACATCACGAACCATACGAGGTCCCTGCAATTTAAGAGCCAGTTAGAGACAAAACAGAAACGCCCAACAGGACATTAAACAATTAAGAAAGCTACGATTTTTAATACCTCGCCGAGGTACTTTTGCACAAACTCGGAGCCAACAACCCTAATGAAGGCAGCAGTTGTGTGATTGGCAACAGCCTTAGCCAACATAGTCTTTCCAGTACCAGGAGGTCCATAGAGCAAAACACCTCGTGGAGGGTCTATACCAATCTGTTTGTAAAGCTCATGGTGCGTAAGTGGCAATTCAACAGCCTCACGAATTTCCTGCTTCTGAATATCGCATCCTCCAATATCCTACAAAAAGAGAAAAGCACCACATAAGATCAATGATCATTACAAAAACCCAAACCCTAATTTAGAAGAGAATGATTAAGATTTGAAAAGAGGAAACTTTTTTATCAATAAGCAAAAAAAAAAGAAATTTACATTGTAGGAGACGTCGGGCTTCTCAGATTGGCTAAGAAGGGAGATGCTAGAATCAGCCTCAGGGGGCAAAACATCAACAAGAGCGTTGGAGTGACGGTGAAGAGCCACGGAAGCCGAAGGCTTGAGAAGCTCTCTGTTGATTGTGCTGAGAATTCTAACATAGTAATTGGAGCCAGTAGTAGATCCGACGATGCCGTTGTTCTGATCTACCATCTCCATGAACTGACCTATCACGAGGGGCACGGATTGAATTCGTTTGACCTCTTCTTGTGCCCGTAAGAGCTCTCGTTTGAGATTCTTTTGCTCGTCTTTCACGTATTCCTCTTGGATATCGGTGAACTCTAATTGCCGCTCGAGCGATTTCAGACGGCCATAGAGATCTTCTTCGTCAGCCGTAGATAGATCCATTAGAGCCGGTGATGCTTTGGGGTCAAGAACCATCGACGCAACAGCCGCCGATGCCATTCTCTGATGAGATCTTTGGAGTAGAGAAAAAGAAAAGTGCGATGTGCTAAGAAAATAAAATAAAAGATTATTGTGATTTCTGACCCGACTCCTCCGAAATCTTTACGGTGACCTTTTATGGACGACGGAAGATCGAGATGGACTTTTTAATTACTAATCAAGGCCCAAAATGTACATTTAAAGGGCCGTTTGTTTTCCATTTTTCTTTCATTTTTCCCCTTGTTTTCCATTTTTTTATTTTTTTTGTCAAAAGTGTTTTCCATTTTTATTTTTTGTTTTAAGTGTTTTCCATTTAGTTTAGGCTCCAAATCCAATGAACCATAATTTGGTGACAGCGTTGGTCCGAATAGGCCGGTGTCAACATTAGAAATTTATTGTATATATATAAGATAGTGAAATATTATATATAGAGGTTATAAATTTATTGTATATATAAAAAATATTTTAGTGAAATATTATTCTAATGTTGTTTATTTATTCGTAAAATTATTAAAATATATGATATTAAAATATCAAAATATATGATATTATCTTCTCAAATTGCATCAAAAATTATTAAAAATTTTTATATATGTAATGATTGTTTTCTAATGTGTAAATGCATTAAAACATATCGAAGTATTGTTTTCAATTTTCTATTTTTTATGTAACATTTTTTGAAATTTGAAAAAACTCTCTATAAATTATTAATTATTAATTTATCGATAAATTAATAACTTTTATAAATTAATAAAATTTTTCGGTCTCAACATTATTAATTTATAGAGGTGTTACTGTAGTTCATCGCCTCGAAACCAAAACTGAGAGAAAACCATTTCAATTCCGTAACCAAAGCCAACCATCATACATACTTCATTTTTACTTCAAATCGAAAAAAACAAACCAGACTTAGGTTGATAAACTTAAATTATGCCACAAGTATTAGCCCACCCCAAACCAAAAACGCATAAAGACCAAAAAATATGGGGGCATTTAGACTAAACAAGTAGGCTCTTTCTTATACTCTCCTCTTCTTTAGTAACCTTGTGGATGATCTATTTGTGGCCTCTGAGCTGTCTTCCTCATCATCTGAGTCTTCAACATTCTTATCTTCTTCACTTAGGCTCACTCCGCCGCTCTTTCCCGCGCTTGTAAGTGCGTTCTCATCTCCTCTAAACACATAGATCTGCAGTAAGCACACATACATAATCAACTTGTGAGAATGTCAACACCAACTACATCAACATGCTTCTTCTTCAACACACATACAGACCTTAAACCTCTTTGGTTCAACCAATTCGAAGAGAAGAGCATCACCATCATCCAATTTATGATCAAGAGCAAACCTTTTCCAACCACCGCTGATCCCAGCTCTTCTCCCAATGTAAACTGCTTCATACTCTTCACCTTTCTCATCCTCTAGTACTATTTCTATAGTTTCCTTAGTAAAATTGGCCACGCAGAAACTTGAAGGAAGCCCCTTTGAAATTACAAAACTCGTGTAGGTGAAAAAGGTCACACGACATCGCAAAAGAACACACATAATAAGTGTTGTGAAAGAACGTACCAGCCAAAAGCAACTGTAAACATGAGAGCGAACCATAGATTTCACAAAGGTGGGATGTGGGGAATCGAGTCGGCTCTGGAATTCCTCTGCAGCCTTTTGTGCTCCGATTTTTTCTTCGTAAGATGCAAACTTGCACTCGTGAAGAGGTCGGGCAATGTAGCTGAGTAATTTAACTAACCTGGATCAGATTAAAGGAGAGGTTTTTAGAGGAAAATTGTGCAGAAGCACTTACGTAGCCCATGACGAGTTATGTCTCGATTTCCTCAGAGTCAAAGTATGACCAATGTCTACCTTCACCTGGAAGAGAGGGAATTAGACTAGGTGATTGCTGCGAAAATCGACCACAAAATCAAGTGGAAGCTGACGTATTACATCATCGCGATAGGAAGAAATGTGAGTGCGAACACGACTAGAGCGCCTTGGTTTAGCAGTAGCAGAGAGGGCTTTATCGATGGGTCTGGGATTACGCTGCGGATTAAGCTGGAAGTTAGCTAGAGCTGTAAAATTGAACAAGAGAAGGAACCAGTAAATGGAAAAGAAAACGAGACCTGAGGCGTCTTCTTTGAAATCTGAGTCAGTGCCTTAGAAATCTGGGAGATGCCTAAATCCTGAGATTCAATAGTCCATTAAAAAATGAATTAGAGAAAGAGGAGATCAAGGAACGAAGGGAAACCTGAAATCTTTTGTGATTCTCTTGAAGACGGAGCTTGCGAGCCTCCTCGTATGCCATGATGGGGACTGCAGATTATTCCAGAAAGAGAAGATGGCGCTTCGTTTGAAATTCGAAATCATGATGTCAAAGGCGTTTCTTTTAATTAATTAATTGGGCTTTCTGATATAAAATCAGATTACTTTCCTTAATGTAACCTAGATTGTAATCTTTACTTGCTTTCTACAGCAATACCTTAACATCCAACTCCACAAAAATTCGTGTTAAATAAATACTATATCATTCACCATTATTAATTTATTATTCCCTTTGTTTTTGTGTCCTATTAATTACCATACATGATCAATGAGAAAAACATAAATTTTACACAAATGGCTCTGGGATTCACTCCAATTTGATAGCCGCATCAAGCATATCCACACTGCTGTTTTGTTGATTCCATAGCTGCGCGTACCTCCCTGCCTGCCCCAACAGCACCTCGTGGGGTCCTTGTTCCACCACCTTCCCGTTTTCCAGTACTACGATCTGCCCACACCCACAAGTTTCACTTAAGCAACACCATTGTTTATTTACCTTTTAAGCTAAGTTAAAAGACATTATTTACTACAAACCTCGTCACATTGCATCGCAGTGGTCAGCCTGTGGGCAATGAAGATAAATGTCCTATTACTCGCTAGTGCCCTGAGTGCGTTCAGTATCTCTGCCTCTGTTGTGCTGTCCAGGGCACTCGTTGCCTCATCACACAACCTGTGCCATTTCATACCAACCAGCTCTAATCTCATCTCAAATTTCATGTGTGTGAGACTCAGCACCTACTTAATCATTTCTCATCAACTGTCCCAACATACGCAAAGTAAATGCTGCTTCTGTGAAAAATTACTTACAGAATCGCAGGGGATTTCAGAAATGCCCGAGCAAGTGCCACTCTTTGTTTCTCTCCACCACTCAACTGCACACAGCAACACTCCATGGTTATCACGATAAAAAGAAAAAGTTGCTACTCTTCACAGTTACATAGAAAATCTCCATCGGCTAATCTTTTCTTTCTCATGCTTGTTACAGTTCTGCGAACCTAGTTTGTTGAATCATTTTTTCTTCCTCCAAATTGGAGGCTCCAATTTTCAAACTTTGACTTGGAAACCTAATTGACTTAGATTGTTTTACTTTGATGATGACCATGCAAAAACGAAGAGGGACTTAACTCACTCATGCAAACTGCAACTCGCCACTGAACTCACAAGGCAGGTACTGATCTATCTAAAACGTGCCATATATAACATCCAAATACTGACCTTAAGCCCCCTTTCACCAACTACTGTGGAATATTTATCAGGGAAATTACTGATCGTTTCATGAATTGCTGCACGCCGAGCAGCATCATACACCTGGATTGAAAATATGTGTTAAATGAGAATTATTGATGTTAAACTTGACATCTGCACCGTGTATAAGTTGTCTGGTACCTCTTCTTCTGTAGCTGAAAGACGTCCATAATGTATGTTATGAAATATTGTATCATTGAAGAGCACCTGCAGTGCAGTAGAGGTTACCCTTGAGAACAACAAAACTTAGTGTTTTACATACATGAAAAGCTAACAATGATAAATATGGGGAAAAAAAGAGAAGAAAAGTGGAAAAAACAATCTAGTGTCTTGTATATAAAAACAAGGTTACAATGAGAAGAAAGGCAAGAAAGCAATGAATACAGGTCATAGTATTGTATATAAACAGAAAATTTTGACGAGAAGTAGAGAAAAACAGAGAAAATATACTGAATACCAACTTACAGTATCTTGTGGTACAACTCCTATGCAGCTTCGGAGGCTATCTAATCTCACTTCCTTTATATTTTGGCCGTCAATCCTTATCTGCTAACCAACACGAAAAAGATATTATCACACCAAGCTTTTCCTTCAGTGAGTTTCTCTGCAGCAGGGTTTACTTTTGTTGCAACAATGCTTCCAAACGAGGCCCCATAGTTCACAAAAAAAAATGCTTACATTTCCGGAATCTGTGTCAAAGAATCTGAATAGCATTCTAAGAATCGTTGACTTGCCTGCCATAGAAAAATGCATAAGATTTGCAACGGTATGACAGAAATATGAATTTTAACTTAGATGCTAAAACAGACAAGGTTTATAAATTACCGCTCCCGCTAGTACCAACAATTGCCACACTTTTTCCTGCTGGTACGACAAAGGAAATTCCATCTAAAATTTTTCTCTCTGAAAGATAACTGTAATTGTGGCAGTAGACATAAGTTATTAATCCCCTTCCATCTTCAGCCATAACATCAAGCTGATATCTAAATCATGCAATATATCCTATAATTTGCCACTTTGATAAGCTCTACAAGTCTTATTTCTAAAGACTTTTGGGATGTATTAAATCCATCACTGAAATGAAATTTGAGTTTCTAGTACAAACATATTAATCTTAACACACTTTCAGGCCCAAGATAGCATGGCATTCACGATTAGTATGATAGTAGTGTTCCACTAAGATCAACGCCTACCTGAAGTGTACATTTTCAAACTGAATAGTTCCACCTTTCAGAACAAGAGGCTTTGCGTCATCTATATTTCTGATGTCAGATTTCTCCTGAAGCAGTAAGAGAATACCATATTATCAATTCAACATGCCACGAGTCCATACTAAAAAGCATGCATTTGAATATCAGTCCTTGATGACGCGTTAGCATTAAAAAAAGGTGTTTAGGGAACATAACCAAATGCAGAGTTTAAAATAACAAGTGTAACACCCTCATATACCTCTAACAATTGGAACATTGATTTCATGTCAACAAGGCTCTGAATGGTTTCACGGTAAACACTACCCAAAAAGTTTAGAGGAAGAGATAACTGAAAGAGAAGTCCATTCACCATAACCTGCAACCCTCAAACATGCAAAAGCTTATTAGAAACAATTTGCAACGAAAAAATGCAGAGAAACATAATGGAGAGGGAAAATCAAAAGACCCACTGACCAAGTCACCAACTGTCATCTGGCCATTCATGATACCCTGAGAGCACAACACCATTGCCGTTGACAGAGCTGTACTATATATGATACTTTGTCCAAAGTTTAAAAAAGCAAGACTTCTTTGAGTTTGCAGGGCAGCATCTTCATATTCTGGTATAAGCAGCAGACTCATCACATGATAGATCAGGTAAACGGACTGAGCAATAATATTATATGGTAAAACATAAATCTGTTTTCTTCCTAGTGAAAGGAACGTCTAATAAAGATGTAAACCAGTCATCAGCGCATAATAAAGAAGTAAAACTGTCAAAAGTGCATTTTCTTATTTGAATTTGTTTCTTGTTGCTAGTATTCTTGCTAAAAGTAAATCTAGAGGATTTTGTGGAAATTTAGATAAATTTCTTATCCATCCTAAACAGCTAGTAGAGTTACTTACTTTTCAGGAACTGGTCATACTTTTCAGCCTCATAACCTTCATTGTTAAAATATTTAACAGTCTGAAACGAAACAGAAATTCTGTCAAAACTGCAATTCAATCAAAAAGAAAAAAAATGAAATTTTACCTCATAATTTATCAGAGAGTCAATGGCCCTTGTGCTAGCATCATTATCAGCCTTGTTCATAGCCTTTCTAAACTTGGTTCGCCACTGAATAGAAATAAACGAAACGTGAGTAAAGCATCTGACCCCAAAAAGATATGTAACAAGATAATTAACAATGAAGAAAATGTATAGAGACAATCATCCTTTTACACGGACTTCACACCTATTATCACAACTAGAATGATTTTTAAGCTGATGCAAAGAGTTGATTCACTTAGGATCAGAGAAGCTTAGTAACAAGTACAATGTACGGTGGTGTCTTTAGCAAATTATCACAGTCAGTTCTGGGTTATCATGATAAAAACAAAAAAATAAAAGCAAGTATTGCATCATGGTTGGCATTGAAAAGAGTTTACCGGAGAATGAACAGTACCTGTGTCACAGCTAATGTGAAAATGATATACGATCCAACAGAAAGGGAAGTTATCCAGGCAAAAGCAGCTCCGAACTTGTATGCTAGTATACCTGATACCATAGATATCTGGAAGATACATATTAATTACGTCGACTGCTTTTAGAGACGAAGGAGTAGTAAACCCAAACTGGAAAGAATCGGCAATTAAAACCATAGATGGAAACAACTATCAATTAGTCAAAATGAGAAAACTCCATGATCATGATAAAGCACCAAGCGGTCAGAAAAGCTTTACCTCCAAAATAGTAGGAAAAACATTGAAAACCATAGCTGAGAGGATAAAATTGATCGCACGGCTACCACGATCGATAATTCTGTTCAAACCACCTGTTTCTCGACTGGACATGAGCAACCAAGTAAGAAAGTTCTGATGAGATGAAACTAAGATGGAATGAGCGAAACTACACGCACGAGTAGGAGAGGAGAGACGGATACCTTAGGTGGTAACGAAGGTCAAGATCATGTAAATGTGAGAACACCTGAAAAGTCACATGTAAAAAAAGGATTGATACATCAGAGAATACAACTGAAAATCTCCATCGAACAAGATTGATTACAGCAGCAGCAGCATACCTTTCTAGAAACAGATCGTATCGTGCGGAGAGCTACCTTAGAGAACACAGCAGTACGAAGTTCTGCGATGATGAAAGTAGAAGACCAAGAATGAAAAATCCATTATTTTCGTTTTATGTTTTCAGAAAATGAGCTATTCAAAGTTACCATTAAAAGCAGAAGAGCCCGTCCTAGCAATGCCATATCCAATGAGGACAGCAGAAGGAGTAGCAAAAGCAGCAACAAGAGTAGGGTTTGTAGCGGCAAAGGTAGAAAGAGAGGCGCCGGTTCCAGTGGCTGAAGCAAGCCAATCAATAGCTAATTTGAAGAGGAAAGGGACTTGGACATTCAAGACTTTAGCTCCCACGAGAAATCCTAAAGCAGTGATGACCCTGAAGCGGAATTCTGGGTTATCTTTCATCCACAAATAGCCAGCAAGCGTACGGAGTATCTTCATGTCAGCCATAGCCGACTCTGAATCCGACGAGGCCGGTTTGATTTGCTTAGCCTTGGTGGCGTCTTGATTAGGATTGGGAGTAGAAGTTGAGAAGAGACATTGATGGGGATGGGGATGGCGAGGGGTTGGAGAGGAAGGCATTGATGGCGGGAGATGTCCGAATTGAGTTACGTCTGATGAAATTAGAGAAACCATGAGGAAGACGATAATCAGAGCGAAGACGATAGGAAAAAGATGGGATTTTGGGTTGAGAATGAAGACAAGCACGATAGAGTAAGAGCCCAGGAGCCCTAAGGAGTCGAGATCCCCTCGACATGCCTTCTTCTCGGAAAGTTTCACAAACTGTTTTTGCTCCGGCGACTCCTCAATCTCACTACCAAGCTAACTAAACATGTCACGGCGTTCCACGGTTTTAATGGGCCTAACAAATAAAGCATAAAGCCTAATAATTTTGAAGCCCAGTCGTGTCTATCCCCTTGTTGTGTGAGTCGTCGTTTCTCCACCATTCATTTATCATCGTCGTCATCAAGCAATGTTTATTATGTGCTACTTCCACAAGACTTCAAATTTAGTAAGGAAATGGGAAGTCGTACAGTATGCATACAACGTGTGGCACCGCCGTGTTTTGAAGCCTCGCAAGTGAAGATCAAAACCTTTAGGCCCTTTTTTGTGAATACAAGAAGTAAGAGAAGAAGAAGCAATGGCGTGAGATGTAGCAGCATAGCTGACTTCATCGGAGGAGACCTAGTTAAGCCGGACATAGGTCGTTGGCTTCAAGATGTGGAAGAGCACAAGGCAATCGCCATTTACACTCCTCACGAGGGTGGTTACGAAGGTCGCTATCTTAACCGTCTCAAAATGCAAGGCTACTACTTCCTCGACCTCTCTGCTCGAGGGCTTGGTGACCCTGAGACCAACCTTCTCAAGAACTACCCTGTTTGCCCTGTATGTCTCCTTACATAGACCTCTTTATGTTTCAATAAGATTTTTGTGTGAACCAATTCTGTTCTCTTCTTATAGGCGCATCTTGGAAAACAACCTATAGCAAGATGGTATTATCCACCAGAAGTTGATTACAGGCTCTCAGCTCTTCCCCCTAATGCCAAGGGTCTTGTCGTATGGGTTCTCGAAGCAAAGGTTTGAGTTTTTTTTTTTCATTTGATTTGTCTTCCATAAGCTGCATCTAATCTGTCCATATATGTATCTTATCAACAACTCAGGTACTCTCCAAGTCTGAACTCCAATTTCTCGCTTTGCTTCCCTCTCTCCGTCCTAATGTCAGGGTTATTGCTGAATGTGGCAACTGGTGAGAATTTCATTCTTTTCCATATAATCAAATCATTTGTGTTTGCTCTTTGTATGACCATTACCCATTCCCCTGTAGGAGAAAGTTCATGTGGAAGCCTCTAGCGGAAATTGCAAATCTAGCTGCACAAGAGTAACTTAATGGCACCACTGAAGCTTACTGTGTATAGTTTTCATGAATACATCTCCTGGAAGTGTAACATTATTCATCACATTTTAAAATTTGAAATATGGTTATTTGGTAACGTACACCCTTTTATTACTATGGAGGATAATTTCGACTCTCATTTTTCACAAATGAAACTACTTGTAACTACCAAGATTGATCGGACACACTTAGGTTAGATACAAAGCGATCCAGATGTTGAACTCAGAAACTTTGATTGATAAGAAACATGTGCAACTTACCAGGTAGCCTTGATCAATTTTGGTCACTAGACTAAACGAGTTGCAACATGAAAAATCGTTTGAAAACCGAAAGTTTCAGTTTTTTTTGCAATGTTCTACAGTGAGTAGGCATATCTCCAACCTGTTACGAGTCAACTTAAGACCTAGAGGATACCCTTAAGATTCTTGCCAATACACTCCTGGAAATCTACATATTTGTCACCCTGATGGAGCTTCTTGTAAAGATACTTTCTGTTGTCAAGTTCTATACTTTAACCTTGAGTCAGTGGCGGATCAAGTGGCCAACTTTAAAGTAGAAGGTATACACTACCAAAAACATTGACTTGGATAATAAGCTCAGTAATACAAAACTTTAAAGCACTAAGACAAAGCTTGGATTGGGAGAATTCAAAGAAAACAGACAAAAGGCAATGTTCTATGCTACAGATTCTTGGGTTGCTTTAGGCAAGAAGGTTTCCCACCATCCAGGTTCATACTTGGGGTATGGCGCCACCCAATTTTTAGGCTTATCAAACTCTAGAGTGGCAGGATTGGAGGCCAAGGCTTCATCGAGAGAGGTAGCTTCAAAGGATTCATATAGAACACGATCCAATCTCAACTTCATAAACCTGTCATTAAGCCAAAAACAAAAAATGTGTATTGGAAGGAAGGATGCATGTAAATTTGTAAAAGAGAAAATTTTGAATTATGGTTCTAACGTGATCCAGGGGCCATTGGTGGAAACAAGAGCGACGGCAGGACGACGAAGTCTTTGAGTGACTTTGGGGAAATTGGCAAGGAACTTGGGTTCAATAACAAGCCAAAAGTCCTGCTCTTTGTCACGCTCACCGTAGTAGCGGAGACGTTCAAACAATTGCTCCTGGAAGTGTTCCTCTTCGTCAAGCATAAACTTGGCGTTGGCAACCAAAAAGTAGTACTTGGTTTTCTCTCCCTGGAATCATCCAAAAACGTAAGTGGGTTTGTTTGATTGGTCAAGAGGAGAAGAAAGAGAGAAAGAGAAAAGAGGAACCTTAGTATCCATCTGTTGTTCAACGGAGGTAGCAGCGGTTTTGAAAGAAGAGGAGAAATGTGATGGTAGAGACAGAGACGGCGGAGAGAGATGGAGCTTCTTCGTCTGCTTGGGAAGGGAAGAGGAGACAAGAAATGGTTTCGGACGGCAAGCAGCGGCGGTAGGTGGCACCGCCACAGTCAATGCTCCGGTGAAGCTCCACATTACTGATTTGAGTCTTTGATCGAGGCGGAATCTGCAAAAATCTTATCTTTTATGCCGGGGATAATCCATTATCAGCATCCTCACTCTCTTTCTCAGCTCAATTTTTAATTGATTTAATAAGTTCTTTGGGCTACAGTAAAAGCCCAATTAGTTGTTATGGGGCCTATGATAATTCTAGCTAGCCCATTAGAAAGAAAAGGCAAAGGTGTAACAGTGACTTTAACATGGCGATGGAGGCAGAACTGAGATGCTGAAGCTGCAAGTAAGCGGGAAGGCGATCTTGTCCACTATTCGTTCTCGGAGAGAGGCAAGTTGTTCCACGATTCATCATTTTGGCTCTATTTTACAAGTTAGAAGAATTGATTTTCAGTGTTTAGATTGATGCAGATGTCGACTTCTTCCTCTTACGTTTTTGGGCCTTACAAGATCGATCCGCGTGAAGTGTTCTATGCAACGCCCTTCTCTTATGCAATGGTTAATCTCCGCCCGCTTCTTCTTGGTATGCCTTCTTTATTCTCCGATCATTCATCACCATCTCTTCTTCTTTTGATATTTTTCCCCTATTTTTGTGCAGGTCATATCCTTTTTTCGCATTCTTCACTATTTGGTTTTGTTTTGTAAATTGAGTTCCTTTTGAGTGACTTTAACTAGACGAGCACATGTTCTTGTTTGCCCGAGACGCCTTGTGCCGCGCTTTACTGATCTCACAGTGGATGAGACCACTGATCTGTGGCTTACTGCTCAGAAGGTTGGCTCTCGGCTTGAGACCTTCCATAATTCATCTTCTCTCACATTAGCCATCCAAGTAACTAAACATCTCCTTTCTTTCTTTTTATTCATTCTTCTTTGTGTCCGAATCTGAAAGGATTGGAATTGGAATGGTTGCTCTAAACCCATCTAACTTTGGTCATGAAAACGGTGTAGGATGGTCCTCAAGCGGGACAGACTGTTCCCCATGTACATGTTCACATCTTGCCTCGTAAAGGTGGTGACTTTGAGAAAAATGATGAAATCTATGATGCAGTAAGTTGTTACATTTTTAGTTGATCACATTCCTAGCTTGGCTTTATAAAACTCTTATGGTGGAATCTTGTTGTAGCTTGATGAGAAGGAGAAGGAACTGAAGCAGAAGCTTGATCTAGATAAAGACCGGGTTGATAGGAGCATTCAGGAAATGGCTGACGAGGCTTCCCAATATAGGTCTCTTTTCGATTGCTAGTTACCGATAGACAATGCGAGCTGTCCAGTAGCTTTAATAAGACTATTGTGACAACTGACCCCCTCATTTAAGGTTCATGTAAGAGACTTCGATTTGAATTTGTAATCTCTTCCTTATGTCATCAAATTATGAGCATAATCTCTTACTTATACCTCCGAATCTGGGCATAAACTAACGGTATAGTTTTGGTTGCCACTTCTTAACGACATTAGAATCAACTCTTTTTCATAAAGAAAAAAACCCACATGCCACGTTTTACAAAATAAACACTAAATGCTAGAAGAGATCAAAAGCAGAGGTATAAAATATTGTTCCATAAGATCAGTAGTGCGCTATGGATGATACAAAACAATAAGCTAAGAGCCTTTTGATGGTTCTTCCCCTGGAGCATCATCCTCGTCATGATAAATGTTCTCAGCCATCTGCCATATTTGGAGTATGTTGTCCTCAGCTACACTGGCAATGACCCAATCTTCACAAGGGTTCCAAGAGAAATCTGAAATTTTGCTAGTGTGACCACCATGGATAAACAGCAGCTCGGGTGGACCGTCCTCTGCATCCTCCACAGTCTGTTCCTCATCAATCCTGTCACGAGATACCCTCAAACATATCAATATTGCTCCTCCGCGACAAACATGAACATTTTATAACTTAGCAACTAAGTTGACAGCCCATACCTGCTAAGGTCCCAAACCATAAGCCTTCTACCAAGGCAACATGAGGCTAAGATAGTTTCGTTCTTTGGGTTCCAACCAACTTGGAAAACCTCCTCTCTGGAGATCAGAGCAAATAATTTAGGTCAGTGATGCTGCTTTAACTTGAGCGGAATAGATAGATATTAGTAACAGAGAATCCGTCTCAAAATGGTGATTTATGGCAAATCGTACTCACTTATGGCTATCAAATGTATGGAGAGCATTATTTAGCTTCCGTAGATCGAATAATT
The DNA here is from genome assembly GCA_028015245.1 of Cardamine occulta. NCBI lineage: Eukaryota > Viridiplantae > Streptophyta > Magnoliopsida > Brassicales > Brassicaceae > Cardamine > Cardamine occulta. Next base: position 3,819,962 of record CM051392.1, read on the forward strand.
TAACAGTCTTATCAGTTGACCCGGTTGCCACAACCCACTCATTAAATGGATTGAAGGCTAAGCAGTTAACCTGAGACATTTCAAACAAAAAGAAATAAGTAAATACAGAGGAGGCAATAATGATTCAATGGTCTTCTGTGTCTAGGAAAACAAGCTAGTTAACCAAATCAACAGGTCAGTAGTGTTTCTAATGAGATAAGATGGACCAAGCAGACTAGCCTTATGCTCATACGTTTTATCTGACTTTAAAGCTAATATATTGCAAACGCACCTCCATCGAGTGAGCGACCACAGACTGTATTGGTTTACTGGGAGATGAAGAACGCAGATCCCATAAAAGAAGGTATTGGTCATCTCCAACGGATCCAAACAGGTATTCATGTCTCAGATGCCACGCAACATCTTCCACGACGCCTTCATGAGCCTTAACTTCAGCAAACAATAATCAGTAGGGAAAACAGAGAAATCAAACTCAATAGTTGTTTATATGCTTTCATGGGTTTAACTGATACCGTTTAGTAGATACAAATTGCTTGCCTTTTAAGTGATGCAAAACAATAATCAAGACGGATAGAAATCCAAGCATTACCTTAAAGATTTGATGAGCGTCAAGAGTCTTGTTTTTAGGAGTGGCGTTAATATCCCACAAACAGATCTGAGCGTCATCAGAGCCGCTGAGCAAATGACCCGGCTTGAACTTACTCCAAGAGAGACCATAACCCTCAGAACTGTGACCTCTAAGCCTTATATCAGGATTACAAGCCCCATCAAGAGAAGGTTTAGATTGGTGCTTGCTGTAATCGAAAACATAAACCTCTGCATTAACTGTCTTAGTAGCAACCATGAAAGGGTTTTGAGGCATGTAGCGAGCTCGATTCACCTCGCCTTCATGATTTATTTGCTGGATAATTTGTACCTGCGAAAGTATTCAACTTTTTTTCATTTAACTCGTTGGAACCCTAGAATCAAAACCTGAACTTTGGAGATGAGAAACAAAAAAAAACGCACCTTTCCGGTGGCACAGCCAAAGCCGCCAAATTCGGAGCGGTCATCGTCGTACTGACGAGCTTCACTCTCGGTGTCGTCAAGGGGAAGCTGAACCTGGGCTAGCATTAAATAATTGGGCTCGTTCTCGGAAGTGTGGGTACCGAGAATCATCTTCTGGACGGAGTAGTCTTTACCAGAAGGTTCCTCACGGTCAGGGAGCCATTCAACAGTAAGCGAAGGCCACTCAAGGGCATGAGTAATGACGAGATCGTAGAGGAAAGGAGTGTTCTTCTTCCAGATCTTGTACTCTTCATTGATTAGTCGCTCCTCGATCTCCCCTCGCATTTCCTCTTCGTCTTTCCCCATTCCGGCGATGTCTTTGCAATTCCCGCCACAAGTAGAAGGCAAAACCCTAAAACAGATCTATTTAGTGTACAAAATTATAAGGAACTTGGTCGCTTCTGTTTCTGTAAAATTTTACATATAAGAAGAGGATGAAGATTAAAAAAAGGAAGAAGATAGAAAAAGGCCTATTTTCAAAAGGCCCAATTCGTAAAACCCATTTACGAAAAGCCCAGTGACCAGACTATCATCTTATTCAACCGAACCATCGGAGAAAAAAAAAAAGAGAAGGGAAAAATGGCGATGGAAATCGGAGAAGATGACTGGCTGGTTTGCTGTGGAAGTACCGATTTCGCGAAGCTGATGATGAAAGCTTCTCCGTTTAACTCTTTAGTAACTGCAATCGATACTGCAAGAGACATCTGGTTAAACCAAGTTAATGTTACAGCTTGGCTTCAAGCTTTCTCAGCTCATCCTCAGATTGGGAATTCTCCTTCACCTTCTATCAACTCTGATTTTGCTCGTCTGAGCGTATCAGAGCAGTCCACGGCCTTTTCCTCAACTTCTGCTTCTGCCTTACAGGTGATCATGGATCTTCTCATTTCTTTTAGTTTCTTCTTCTGATGATCAATTTCTTCGGTTTATTAGGAGCTTACCGAGTGGAATGTACTCTACAAACAAAAGTTTGGCTTTATCTTCATTATTTGCGCCTCTGGCAGGACTCACGCTGAGATGCTTGATGCGTTAAAGGTCAACCTGGAATTTCCAATTCAGTTTTTTTTTTTTGTGTGTGAATGAGACAGTTGCATATTTTCAAAATCTTCTCTTTTTCAGGGAAGGTATGCAAATAGGCCGATAGTAGAAATTGAGATTGCTGCTAAGGAACAAATGAAAATAACAGAGCTCCGGATGACAAAGCTGTTCAGCGATAAGGCCAATGTTGTATCAGAACCTGACTTCTCTAGCTCTTCTATTGCAACAAAACCTCAAGGTATACTGGTGATTTACCAAATCCTTTCTTTGTCAAAGTTTTGTGTGGGACTTGGAAGCTCCTAGAAGTATGTGATATCAAGTATGTGTCTGTTAGATTATTTTTGTCACCTGTGACCTTTTCTACTTGCTCGCTTTAGAAGATCGTCTGAGAATCATAGGAGGGCATTTGAATGTTGCAGCTGAATCCAAAGCTCCCAAGAGAAGTAGACCACCCATCACGACTCATGTCTTAGACGTCTCACGTGGTGCTCCAGCTGTAGGTGTTGAAGTGCACTTGGAGGTGTGGACTGGTACTACCAAACCTTCCTTTGGTTATGGAGATGGTGGGGTCTGGTCCAGTGTGGGCACTTCAGCTACTGATAAAGATGGGCGCAGTGGACCACTGATGGATTTGGTTGAGGCTTTGAATCCAGGGACATATAGGATAAGCTTCAACACTGCAAAGTTTTTACCAGGCGGCTTCTTTCCCTGTGTTTCAATCGCGTTTGAGGTTAAAGAATCTCAGAAATTGGAGCATTTCCATGTGCCACTGTTGATTTCGCCATTTTCTTTCACCACATACCGTGGGAGCTAGAACAACTGTTACTGCATCCAGTCTCCAATACATTTGGTTTTGGTGGTACCGATACTGGACCATCTATCAAAATTGCTATAAAATAAAATCTTTGTACTTCTTTGGATTTGTAATTCTGTAAAACCAGCAATGAATTAGACAAAATGTTGTGTTTTGATCTAGACTTCTTTCAAGCAAGACAATAATAGTATAGATCACCATGTGAGATATCTTGGGAGATACTAAACCTTTGTACAAAATGACCAATCACCAGACAAAAGCCTCTAAAGATGTTGTGCTTAGATCCAAGACTCAATGCGAGTAGGACAATAATAGTATAGATTTTACCATGCTTGAAATCTTGGGAAATTCCAAATCTTTGCACAAAATGGACAAACATAACATAACCTCTACTAATGTATTCACACACATCTACCTACTCCACCAGAGTGTATCTAAAGCTCCCTGGCTATCTACCCTTTTCTCCAAAAGTTCGCAAATTCTTTCACAAATGACATTATATTGCTCCAGGCACTTGACCTTTCTTCTGTTTTCACCTCACCAGTCCCTCTCTCTGAAACTAGTCTGCAAAAACAACAGATATAAGAATTCAAACTGATGCCGTGCCACTATGATCGGTATTCAAAAACAAAGAGATCCATCCATGAACTAAATTATCTGTAAGTAAGGATCCAACCAGCTAGGGAGAGGCCTAGTTGTATGCACAAGATACCTGTTCTCAGATGGCACACCATTTGCTGAAACGGCAGTTCCTTCAAGATGATCTGCTTTTGGCTCATGACTCCCTGAGTGCGTCAAATTTTCCTCTTCCTCAGTCTCTGAGATTATTAAACATTCCTCTGATACTGTTATCTTTTGAGTTTCAGGAAGACGAGCATTGCTATCCAGTTTATTGTCAACGTCACAGTTAGGAGCTGTCTCTGTTTCTCTTTTGTCATCTGTTGCAGGCATGACAAGATTGTTGCCCTGAAGACTATTTTCATCCGAATTAGGATGAGTACTGATATCCCGTTTACTCTCAACGTCACTATTAGGAGCTTTCTCTGTTTTTCTTTTGTCATGTGTTGCAGTAATGACAAGGCTGTTTCCCTGGAGATTACTTTCATCAGAATTCGGGTGAGAAGAATCAATTGTGGCCCGCCTCTGATCACTTCCTATTTCGATTGTATCGGGACTGCCCACCTGTACCACGGAAGCAAAGGTATCTGAGCCAAGTGATAAGTGAAGCCTAAATAAATTCAATTAATCACACAGAAGCAAGATATTTTTACTTGAAACACAGGGTCAACAACCACAGCAGAGAGATGTTCTGCATCGCAAGCAGAGCTATGTGACTGAGGATCATTTAGAGTCTGTGAGGAAGTATCATTTGGTAAAGGAAGAGAGACTTCTGAGAAAGCTTTAGCTACAATTGGCACAGATGCTTTTGGTTTGAGTTTCAGCTCTTGAAAAATATCCCTGACAACGTAGTAATTGCCTCCCACTTCCTTGTGAATAACTTGCAATGTAGGGAATTTACCAGCATTAGTTTCTCTGTATCTGCATAAAAACAGTACAAAATGTTCAAGAACCGATGCCTTAGCTACACATATTGCTGCTACCTAGTCGTATAATAAACAAATCGAAATAAAGGTATGGAGAATGAATTATTTACTCTTTGACAAAAGACTCCACCAAAGCTCGACGATCATCTCTAGAGAGTCTAGTGCGAACCTTAGAGGTTGTTAAAGATTGGCAAAGAGCAGGAGAGCCATAGAATCTTGCAGGCCCAGCATTCCTGAGTGGAGCAGACACTGCAAAAAGACATCAGAGGTTTAGAAAAAAAAACATTCAGCAACAAACAAATTTCAGACATTGGAAGGAAACATGAGAAAGGAGGGTATAGCTGTGTTACAGGCAAGTTGTTTCAGCTGCTTCAGAAGCATCACTGCACTCGAGGGTATGCTACTTCTACGTCAGTGCGATCAACTCCACGCAACCATTCCATAACTAGCTTATGTCCTAAATATCACAGTTAAATTCGATTTGGATTCTAAGTAAAATTTATGCCAAACTCAATTTCCTAAATTAGTTACTCTTATGGAGTTCTGAAGTTAGAGATCGACAAAACCCATTGCAAAGCAACAACAAGAAACTTACGTTCAAAAAGTAAGCAGTCGCTACTCTTTATTGGTCGGAAAAAACGAGAATCGGTGTTTGAGAGAGACACTAAAATCACGGCGCAGACGGTAGAGCGAGGAAGAAGGAACAAGTAGGGTTCGTTTTCGATGTTCTTCCTTAATGCTTTTTAGCAAATAATTTCAGAAATAGTTTTTTTTCTAATTTATAATTCATTTTGCCAAAAATAAAATAAAATGTGCTTGGACCTAAAAATGGGCTAATTCCAGTGGGCTAGAAAAGGACTTGTTCTCCAAGTAGTACCATTTTTTTTTCTCAAGTACCAATTTGGTTAAAATTTTAAAATTACAATTTGATTAAAATTTTAAAATTACAATTTGATTGTCTAGTAGTAGACAAGTACCAATACTGGACAAACGTGGAGAAGGAAGAACATCTCTTCATAACATTCACAGTGAGCATTAATCTTTTATATCCATTACCTAATTTTCTTTTTATCTCACATCTAAGATGATATGACAGAACACGTACGGCAATATGAAAAAGTGTACATGGAAACTGACTGACCGACCTGACCAATTTAAATCAAGTTACATCCTCGAACAATGTCTTTTCCTCCACAATCTTGGCCATACTTCCGATTACTTGTACCCAACTTTCTACTACTTTCTTGATTTTTCCATCTACAATCTCCACCAATGTGAAAGCTCTTGTTGTGCCACCACTCTCAGACTCTGCTGCTTCTCTCCAACTAGTTCCCTGACAATTTTCCTTTGCTCCTTTAACCCTTGGAACTATTGCACCGTTCACATAAACAGTTTGATTGTCACTATCTTGCACAACCATTTTCCGATTTCCTTTCCCTGATTGCAACTCCTTATGCATGTGTCCAAACACAACTAAAGGAACCGGCAACTTTGTTGTCTCCTTCAACTGGCGTATTGCCTGCTCTAGATCTGAAACATTAAATGGGTTTTCTTAACAAAAACACTATCTTGTATTCCTGCATCGAGTTTAGGTCTGTCACCAAACTAACTACAATCAGCATTTTGGAGTAAAGCATGTGGAATGCAACTGATGCCAAATTGTAAATATTTTATTTCACCTGGATCACCATGGTCACCGCCTTCATTCACCCAGTCTCTTCCACATATATCCTCTGCTTGAGAACCAAGACCTGCAAGACAGCAAAACCCCTACTTAATCCTTATAAGTTCAACTTGGTTGGCTTAAGACTAGACCAATAACAAAGATTTAAAGGTTAATGCACCTGTTGGTCCATTATGCGCAAGAATTATAGCCACATGATCTTCCGGTGTTCCTTGTGCAGCTCGACAAATACTCTCAGCACTGGCATCCATATCATGAACTCCATACCTAGAAAGAGATAAAAGTGTCAATGAATTGAAACCAGGATGTTTAAGTAGAGAAAGGGCTGCAGATTCACAAAACTGTCAATTCATTTTCCTTCAATTACCGAGACCTGTACATACAAAGATCTAGGAAACTCATCTTCTTCCGAACGAACCTAGATTCATTCGTAGGATTTTTTGTCCCCAAAAAAGAAAAGCCATATTGACTAATAAAATACTTCATATAGAACATACATGAAAATTCATTTCTGCCATGTAAGTCAAATGCTAACCTCTGGACAAGCAGATTCTTCCGGAACAATCGAGCCCCTCCATGTGAAAAGGGCCTACCACCAACAATACTGAGCTTAAATGAGGGGAAGTCCAAGCGTTGATATCCTACATGCTCGTCACCAAGGCTGTTGTTTGCAGCGGGAAACAAAAAACACAAGAAACTTTTCAGAATCTGTATCCAGTAAACCAAATCCAAGAAAAACAGGAGTAATGATGGAGCTAAGTTCTTGTTTTGCAAACAAACCATGACCACCAAAAGAAAACATTTCCTTGGGTTCAACCGAAAAATCTCTCCCTAAATCTATTTCCTGGAGATGGGTCTCACGACAAGCACGAGAAACTCAAACATCAACTTAACTTTGGGTTTGGGCAAGATGCTCATTTAATACCAGGCTTGCTGAACAATAAAAAACGACCATTGCAGCAGTGTGTTATATTACATGTAACATCCCAAGAATGCCAGGTAGAAAAATTGGAGGAGCAAGAAGAATCCATAAGTAGGTTGAAATTGACAACAAGGGAGGGATTCAAAAGACATAAGCCTCAAAGCAGTAAGTGATCATAGGTATTTCATGTTCTTGAGGGTCAAAAAGAACAAGCAAATAATGGAAAACTCACATATCGAGTTGCATTTGAACACGGTTTTGTCTCCTGGCAGGAACATAAACCAGAAAATATGAATCCAAGATCAGAACAAAAACTTCGAAAAGAGGGTAAAACAGAGTAGAGTTAAGTTAGTCGCAAGACACCTTGAAAAGTCATGTGTGAACCAGGCATCATGATTGCCCAATATAACTGATTTAGGGAAAGAAAGAGCAGCAACGCTTTGCACAAGTGGAACATTTTCCTCACCAAAATCACCTGACATAATTTTGAGTTGGATTGCAATTTTCTAAATTTAAATAAAATCATTAAAGGTAGTGTGAAGAGAAGTACAGAAAATCCAAAAGAAATCAATTTGTCGTCAGTATCAGAGGAGCTACCTGTGAAGAGCACTAAATGCGGCTGCAAATAAGGTTCAGAACAGGATTTAGGATTCATAAGACACGGGGACGAGAAATGTAAAACGAAAGGTTTTAGAAAGATGAAGAAAATCAAAGGACCTGAAGTAGCCGAAGAGCCTTTCGATCTTCATCTAGATCCCAGAAGCCATGCTTCAACAGAAGAAGAGAAAGATAAACAAATCAACAAGATGAAGGAATATGTGAGAGAGACAGAGAGTGGAAATAAAATTACGATGTCTCCGACAACAGCGATTCGGACAAGAGAAGAGGACGCCATCGGAAAAAAACAACAGACCTCAGTAGATGTGTTTCGAGGGAAAGGAAGAAAGAAGCATTCTAACTTTTTAATAAAAAACCTGTAAACGTCGTCGTTACGACGAAATGCTAATACAAGCCTACAAGGAATTGGAAATTTTTATTATCCTTTTTGACATTTTAGTATACAGGCCCCACTCAAAAAGAAAACAGAGAACCCCACCCCCATCGTTTATTTGTTACCAAAAAGAATTACTAATTTACTAATACTGTATCAATCAGTTTTTAACTCTTCTTTTTCCCCATCCTTTCCATCTTCTACTGTGACAATTTGAAGACGCTCTGATAGCTGCTCCACCGAGTTCTTTTCTTCCCCGTCTTCTCTCCTTCCTCCATCTTCTCCCATCTTTTGCATTTCTCTGTCATCATAGTAGCTAAAATAATCTAGGATAGAAGTGTGTGCCTCATATTCTTTGAAGATTCTGAGCATCTCCATCCCCTGACGTAACTTCACCTGTTACAGTTCATCAATCAATTAAGTCACTTCACCACAAATTTAAACTTCCATGCAGCATCCAATTCATGTGTTAACCCACTCAGAATCTTTCTCCCTCCCACTAAACCCCTTACTCTTTACTGTTCCATGTTTTGCTTACTATCCCACTCCAGAAAACCCAAAGCAACTACAGCAATCTTTTCTCCTACCAAACCTTACATGCGCGTCAGTCTAGTTCCACGAGAGACTATCAAAGCAGATACCAACTCTTCCTGTCCCTAACATTTATCTTCCAAATTACTACACCAACAACTATTAACGTTTGACCTAATACATGTATTCAAGGATTTCCCCGCTAAAGCTAAGGATGTTCACATAAAACCCAACACTTGTAAACAGACACAGATATATCATAATGGCACTGATACCTAGACAGCAGTTAATGAATGATCATAATTCAACACTAGACAAGGTAAAGACATAAGTAAGACCCACCTCCTGAGAGTCTCGGCTGTGAGTCACCGGCTTGTTGTCATTGTTTTGTAAAAGAATATGACAAAACCGGTTATTCGGTACATCTTTCACAATATGCCATTTCACTGGGAACTGCCCACTCCACCTGTCATGCTGCCAGTAAGCAGCATCCTTTTCAAAATCTACATGTCCAACCATTTCCGACACCCCACAGAATTGTCCACTAGCATTTACCTGCAACATTTAAAGCTCTGGTTAAGCTCACTGTTCCCTTGAAGCAAGAGAGGGTTGTCTTCCAATTGCTATAATAAGGAACTTATCAATTACACCTTTGGTTGTTCCCGGAAAATACATATAAAATACATATACTATTACATCGATAGAAAAATCCATACCGAAAAGAACAGAAAGATTGGACACTTTCCACCCATCTTCTCAGCATCCCGATAGGCCGTATCTAATTTTTTGTTGCCATGCGGTGTGCTGGCCCAGACATTATACTTGATACTTCTGTGGACATTGTCTTCACTAAATGACTTGACGATAAAGAATTTGGCATTCTTATAATCCGTCACAAATTCTGGATGGTTGTACAAACTGGGATTTGGTCCAGCTGTACTTGAGTCACTCGTTGAATAACCAGCAGTAGAGCTAAGTTTGGAACCGTTCCTGCTCTTTACCCTGCTGGATGCCCTTGGTCCTCGATTACCATACAGATCATTGGTAGTAGATACAGAGCCTTGCTCCTTCTCTCGCCGTTTACCTATGTCAGGGGTTAATCTGCTTCGATTATCTGCTCCATAATATGAGGCAATAGAGTTGGGGCTCTGGTAAGATCCTACATGATAATAACCTCCCAAAGAGGAGCTTGAAGCAACCCCACTTCCATGCAACTGTACCTGATAGAAGACGCCAAAAAATGTGATAAGCCCATAAAACTCTGAACTAATAAGAATTTAAGGAGTATGCCAAAGACGCCTTCAATGGAAGAAAGAAACTAAAGATTGAACACCAGAACAGAATATGAAAACTGAATTATGTATGAGAAAATTATATGTCTCATCTAGATTGTGTGTCTGTATGTATTCATAATCTTGCAGGGAAAAGCTAAAGAGATGCATACTAAAAAATCTAGTGATACTAATAACCAGTGTCCCTTTCATGCAGTTTTCTTCCTTGAAAACAAGTGTTTACCTAACCAACCCAGATACAGGTTCTGTATACCAGCCCATAAAAGTCAAACATAAGAGGCAGATAGAAAGTGTTTTAACCTGTGAAGCATTATGGTCGTATGGCCCAAGTATACCCATGGTTTGAGGATAAGGTATAGCGGATGTCAAAGAGTTGTCCCCTTGATTCCCGGATAAATTGGCTCCACCATATTGCCCAAAAGGAATCATATAAGCAGATGTTGGGTCAATATCTGACGGAGTATAATGCATAGTTGAAGGAGCACCAAAATGTGGGTAAAAAGCTGGGGAGATTGGAATTTGGCCCTCCAACATTATAGATGGATAAGGGTTGAAGCCATAACCAGTGTGGTACATAAGAGAAGAATTATCATTGTAGACAACCTGAGAATAAAGAAAAAATTATGTAAAATTATGTAGCAAGAGGAAGATAGAAGATATTAACAGAGCAAGTAATCCTAACCGGTGGCACATGCAGGCCTTCAGGAGTAGCATATCTTGGATAACCATCCCAACCACTGATGCTTTGTGCATGACCTAGACAAAAACAATAATGCAATGATCACTCACAGTCGTTATTGCTTAAAAGAAGTTATACGAAGAGAGGACAAAACAAATTTACCAGAATGTGCAATATCCCACTCATAAGGATATAGATTGGTAGGGGTTTGAAGGACGTTGTAGTATGTTGTGGGGTCAGGAGAAGGAACAATGGAAGAAGAAACAATCCTTTCATCTTCGGGAGGAATCTGCTGGTTAAAGGAACGACGCATTTAACCTATGATGGCTTACAAAAATCAAAAAGGAAAAAAGAATTGAGTAGCTACCTGTTCGACGCCATTATCTGCCATCACTGGTCTTTCCTCTGCGCGAAGTCAACATATCTCATCAGAAGTAGAATCAGGGAGCAAACGATTACATTGGAGAAATTAACGGCTCTAGAATGCTCTAGGGTTTGAGTTCAATTGGGGATTTGTACATCGAAATCAGAGAGAAGCGAGAGGGGAATAAAATGAGGGGGAAGAGTGTACCAGAAGAGACGATTCGGTTGCGCTGATTTCTGGAAGAAGCGGGATCCATGGAAGAGAGATCTGAGAAGAGATCGGAGGTTTTTGGGAGAATTTTGAAAGACTATTGCAACTGTTGTGGGCCCGTTAGAGGATTCATTTTAAAGCGGTTTGAGCCTTTTCGTTGTTTCACTGTCCCAATTATACGATCCACTTTTCGGAAAGGCTTTCTCATTCCCCCCAAACCAACACAAAAGTCAAAACATTTCTACCAATGCAGTAATTATCCGAGATCCGACATGGAGATGAACTGAATCCGGATGAAAAAATTGGATTTTCTGATTTTATAGTCTAGATAATGGATCTATTAAATACACTTAAATTTTATTTTTTAAAATTATATATGTTATGTAATCTTTTTTTCTTATAAAGTTCATAAGAATTAGGTTTTATTTATTTTTATATTATTTCAGAATATATTTTCAAAAATATTATAGAAAACTTTTAATTATTTTTAGATTTTATAAAATTTGTTTGCATTTTAAAATTTTGATGGATATATAGTAGACATATATAAATAGGTTATAGCATTTTGATATATATGATTCCATTCTGAGTAATATTGGACAAAACCAACGTGATTCCATAACAAATTGCATCAAGTTTCATAAACACTTTTCATACTGATTCCATATGCAATCAAAATATGCTAATGGTTTTTCTTTGCTAAGCTCTGCACATTGATAAGCTTGTGGGTTTGACCTTGTACATGGCAATAAAAAAAGAGCTCATGGAAGTTGCTGCCGGTTGCTGTCACGTTGGTTCTATCCAAAATATGTTAAACGTGAAATTGTAAATCAAAGTGCATAAGCATAACCTATTTATCTTTTCCTGGATGCGAACTCCGCAGAAAAAATACAAATAAATAGGTTATCGCATTTTGATATACGTTTCCACGATGAGATTATCTTATATATATATAATCAACGTACGTAATAGCATCAAGTTCCATGTACAATTTTTTCATTAATCAAAGCCTGCTAATTTCTCTTTGTTGAGCTCTACCCCAAATTGTAGTACCATGTGGGTTCTGATCTACATTATCATCATTGACTTGTCCTAAAACATGAATGATTTTCTCTATCATCGTCAAGATCTATAATTCCACTTTTTCATGGCTTTGATCTGAAAATTAATATTGAGATGCTTCTAAGAGAGTCAGGGGAGACATCATTAAACTACATCCATGACAGAAGTAAGTGATGGAATGTGCTGAATTGAGAGACGTTCGAAGCGTTGGCGAGGAAAACTCCAACAAACATGTAACCATCTAATATTTCCTCGACTCTTTGAGCTCTAGTAGTATAGGAAACATTTAATTCAAACTTTTTTCATAAGGAAAACACTTCGTTTTGTTAATTTTTAATTTCAGATGTTTTAAAAGGTAATATATTTATTATTTTTGTTAATATATCGAAATTATTTTTAATATTTGTGGGTGAAAAATACTCCGTGAAGAATGAAGGGAGTAATCTGTCTCTCTCTTTTTATACGTCATGGAGGGAGTTACAAACAAAAAAATGGAGGATTAGTGTACATGAACGAAAGAAAGCCAGAAAAGCGGTAAAAGAGAGAAAGGATAGATAAAAATAGGTGTTAAATTGTTAATGGGTGTTTTAGCCATAAATGGGATGAGCAAGTTTTTTTCTTACCATTAATTATCTTTCTTTCTTCATTCCAATTTTACAACCCCTTCTTTCTTTGGCCTCAAGCTTCCATTTTTCTTCATCTTCTCTTTCAAACTCTCAAACCCATAATTCTCAACAAAAGAAGCACAAGGAGGCAGAAGAGGAAGGGGCATATGTTCTTGCTTTCGCGTTGTGAGTTTTCCTTACATATTCTTCGCCTCCGCATTTTCTTAAATGTTAAAATTTGTATCTCATAATAGCTTTTTCCATTGTGTTACAAACAGGATCAATCAAATAGATATGCTGAGGTTTTTCATTCTTCTCTCCCTTTTCATACAATCATGTGTTGCGGCCCCCAAGGCTCCTGCTGCTGCGGCTGTTCCTGCCAAGAAATGGCTCACCCTTAACGGTAAATATCCTTTTACATTGCTGGTATAATATATGAACATGACCATATTATAAACACATGTCTTCTCTTCATTTGTCTTTCAGGTCAGGAGCCTGCGGTTGTGGCCAGAGGCGGCTTCTCAGGTCTTTTCCCTGAGTCAAGCGCCCCTGCAAATGACATGGCTATTAGCACCAGCTCGCCTGGCCTCACAATGTTGTGCAACCTTCAGATGACTAAGGACGGTGTGGGTCTTTGCTTGTCCGATATCAGGCTTGACAATGCAACCACCATCTCCACACTCTTCCCCAAAGCCCAAAAGACCTACAAGGTCAATGGTCAGGACATCAAGGGCTGGTTTGTCCTTGACTACTCTGCCGACACCATCTTCTCCAATGTCTCTCGTATGTTTTCTTCTCTTTTCTTCACTGAAAATCTCCCCACGACCACACCTTTTCATGTTTTTTGTTATTGAGCAGTGGTCCAGAACATCTACTCTCGTCCCAGCATCTTTGACGGTCAAATGCCGGTTTCCGCGGTGGAGGACGTCCTTGGAACCAAGCCTCCCAAGTTCTGGTTGAGCGTTCAGGTTTCTTTTCTTACTCTCTTCTGAAAATATGATTAACCAACCTAAAGAGGGGTTCTCCGTTCTTGTTCATTCACAAAAAAAAATAAAAAATAAATAAAAAATAACAAACAATACAATTTTGCAGTACGACACCTTCTACATGGAACACAAGCTGAGTGCAGCTGAGTACCTGAGAAGCTTAAGATTCCGCGGCATTAGTGTCATTTCATCTCCAGAGATTGGTTTCTTGAAGAGCATCGGGATGGACGCAGGGAGGGCCAAGACAAAGCTCATATTCGAGTTCAAAGACCCTGAGGCAATTGAGCCCACCACCAACAAGAAGTACAGCGAGCTTCAGCAGAACCTTGCAGCAATCAAGGCCTTTGCTTCAGGTGTTCTTGTTCCCAAAGACTACATTTGGCCCCTTGACTCGGCCAAGTACCTAAAACCTGCCACCACATTTGTGGCTGATGCCCACAAAGCCGGTCTAGAGGTCTATGCTTCTGGGTTTGCCAACGACATGTGCACCAGCTTCAACTACAGCTATGATCCCTCTACTGAGTATCTCCAGTTTGTGGACAACGGAAAATTCTCTGTTGATGGCATCATCACCGATTTCCCGCCAACAGCATCACAAGCCATCAGTACGATGACTTGCTATCTACGCTTCTCATATATATGTATCTTCAGATATTTGATTAATATGAAGAAGCTAACGCCCCACATGTCTGTGTTCTTGCAGCTTGCTTTGCTCACCAAAAGCGCAATCTCCCCAAAACAGGGCCTGCGTTGGTTATAACTCACAATGGAGCAAGTGGGGACTATCCAGGCTGCACTGATCTGGCTTACCAGAAAGCAGTCGACGATGGAGCAGACGTGATTGATTGCTCTGTTCAGATGTCCAAAGATGGAATCGCTTTCTGCCATGATTCTGCAGATCTCACTGAAAGTACCACCCCTATGACCACTTTTTTCCCCCCCCCCCAATATTTTTCTGTTGGCCTCCCCACAAAAATTGTTTTCTTTTTCCTCCCTTCCACCCCCACCCCCTCTTTGAAATGTAAAAAATTTAATTAATTTATTTATTTTTAAACTATATATATTTTTACATAAAACATCTGAGGATTTGCGGATGTCTTTGTCTCCAGCTCAAATCGAGAGCCCTTTTTTGACTTCCTCTGGCTTCCAGAGAAATCCAGCAAACAAGAACGCCGGGAAGTTCACGACTCTTGATGACTTCCTTGAGTTTAGCAAAACAAAGGCAGTCACCGGAGTTCTGATCAACATCGAGGCAAGCCTTTTTTATTTCCCAAATGCTCCTTCATTTAGGCAGCTCCACTAACTAACACCTTGTTTGTTATCAGAATGCTGCTTATTTGGCATCAAAGAAAGGCCTCGGAATCGTAGATGCAGTCAAGTCCGCTCTGACCAAATCCACACTCGACAAGCAATCAACCAAGAAGGTTTTGATTCAGTCAGATGATAGTTCAGTTCTGGCCGGTTTTGAAGCAGTCCCTCCATTCACTAGAGTCTTGAGCATTGACAAAGAGATCGGAGATGCTCCAAAGCCATCAGTCGAAGAAATCAAGAAGCACGCGGATGCTGTCAATCTCAAGAGAACTTCACTCGTCACTATTTCCCAAAGCTTTGCCACAGCTAAAACTAACGTGGTGGAGGAAATGCACAAAGCGAAAATTTCTGTTTACGTCTCAGTGCTAAGGAACGAGTACATCTCCATAGCATTCGACTACTTCTCTGATCCTACGGTAGAGCTTGCCACATTCATTGCAGGGAGTGGCGTTGATGGAGTCATCACAGAGTTCCCTGCCACCGCTACCAGATACTTAAGTAAGTTTAAACCTTTACAAGATCTTGAAAGAACAATATACACATAACCAATATAAGGCTGATAATTTATATTTGATGTAAATGCAGGGAGTCCATGCTCAGATTTGAACAAAGACCAGCCCTATGCCATCTTACCCGCAGAGGCTGGCGCTCTACTCTCCGTGGCAGCCAAGGAAGCACAGCCACCGTCTAGTGCCCCAAACCCGCCTCTTGAAGCCAAAGACGTGATTGATCCGCCTTTGCCTCCTGTTGCAAACTTGGCCGCCTCTAATGCAACTGGAGGAACTCCGCCAAAAACCCCTCCTGCTTCAGGCACCATTGCCACCACTGCTAATCTTGGCCTTTCCTTGCTGGCAATGCTGGCCTTGGGACTCATCTGTGTTGCCTAATAAAGATTGATGCACAGTTTGTTATATGAAGTTCTGTCGTTGAGACACTAATGCCATATGTTTTTATCATACCTCACCACAATATACATACATATATACACTAAGATCAAAGTTCTAAAGAAGCCATCTTTGTTGTTAGGAATATTGATTAGATAAGGAGTTGAATCTTGATAATCTACCAATATGAATTTTCTCTCTTTTTCTGTTTTCCCCAGTAACCTTTATTCACCACGCTTACCTCCATCTGATGTTCTCAAGATGGTAAAGATGCAAAAGACAAATTATCAATTATTAAATCACCATAGGTTTAAAATACAGTGGTCTTGATTCTTGAGTAATCAGATCACAGTAGGAAATACATTTGCTCTCTTAGGAGATTAAAAATCATGTCTAGCCCATCTGGTTATTTATCACTTGATCGTTTTCCAGGAAAATCACAACTTTCCCAGATGATTAGTTGCAGTAAAGGAGAAAAAGATTATCATGCAAAGATCTATTTGCCTCTTGCACAGTTCTAAAGAAGAGAATGGGATCACACATGGTCCATATAACACACATGATGTAGAAAAAATGACATAGCTTATTGAGACTGACCAAACATGTGGTTTGATGTATATATTTTTATTGCTTTTCTAATTACAATATTTTATACCCCTCCCTATTTTACAAGTTAGCTTTGCGGTTAAAGAAGATAAAATATTGTTGTCTTTAACATCCCGCTTCTCTCTTGTTGTCCCATGGTCCTAAGCCAGATTTTAGCACACTATCACTGTCGCCGGGTGCTGTTTCTCAAAAGCCCGGTCTGTTTCAATCTAGAAAATAGGAACAACCGGTTTCTCAAGGAGCGGTTCCTTGCTTCAGTGGCTCCCTTGTTTCTTTATCTAATCCACTTATTTTTTTTTCTCCTTATTAATTTCTGCTTCTAAGGGCTTCCTGCTTTCTTTATCTAATCCACCTGCTTTTGACTTCTCCATTTCGGCAGCATTCTTCTTAGCTTCTGCCTCGAGTTGCTTTCCGTTTTCTTCAAGCGCACGATTGAACAGTCTTACAAAGTTTAAAAGAGTCGACACCACTTGCAAGATTCAGACAACTTTGAAACACCTGGCTTCGCATAAAAATCACAGAATTTTATATAGAGAAAGATATGCATACCTTGTTCAAAAGGGCATTTAGCAGGGTCTTCACCACAGTAGAGAATTAAGCCATCCACGTTTCTTCCCTGCAATACATAATTTATTTATTCTGATCAACTTCTTAACCAACGATAGAGCAGAGCAGGTTATATCTATTGCACACTGGAATTTTGGGACATACCACTCCTGAGTAGAGTGACGCTAAGGACCTTACTTCTGCTTCCGCATAATGAAGGAACTCCTTCAATATCTGAGAGGAAAAAACAAAGCTTGATAAATATGATCAAATGAGAATGGAATGAATCAAATTTCAACTCTCTAACTGTCCATGCAGCCGTAGTGTCAACACATGTTTTCTGGTTCGTTAGTTAGTACCCATCTAGTTGCCTTGTTAGTTGTTATACAGCACATTTCACTGAAAATTCACTAGCCACATAATTAAGGGATCACATTCGCTACTATCTACACTCTTGGCCAACTTTTTTTTCTTAGTTATGAGACTTGACTGTTCTCTCAGTAAAAGGTGTGCGTTTCTTAAGCAGCTTGATTTTTGTACATATTTTCTGTTCCATTGAAAGAAAATCTTGAAGAGGCAACTAGTAATCATGACAGCGATACCTTGTTAAAGTTATGTGAGATTGGACCATCATTTTCAGACAAGGAGAGTTCCTGTACGACTTTCTCCAGTCCCTTGTTTATAGCTTGCATCTCCTCAGCCAGAAACTTCAGTTGAATCTGTGTTAAAGTTCAGAAATTAACGCAGTTTCAAGTTCTCTTATCGAAATCCGTAGGAACTGCACATGAAATGTTAAAAGCTAAGTACCTTTGCTGCCGGCTCCAATGAAGATAATTCTTTTGTAAAATCTAAAACTTCTGGAATTTTCTCAGCAAGAATCTGTAAAGAATCCATGATGTTATATCTTTTCTCTATCTAATACACCTATATAGCTACTGAAGCGCAGACTATATTAGCTTACCTTGCATAGATAATGCATCAGAGTCATACGATTATTTCGAGCCCATGTTTCACTGAGTTTTGGCAGACTATCCAATTTAAAGCCAACCGCAGCACATGGACAAAAACTACTTTGAGAGTAGGATAAAAGATGAAATCCAGAGTTAATGCATTCCATTTTCAAACTCACCCCTAGCCGTCCCCTGGTTTAGGGCATTCCCAAGTGATAAAATTGTCTGCATTATTCTTTTGAATTTTTCAGAATTCTTTACCTGATGAAAAGAGGAACATAAGAGAATTAGTCCGATATATTTTTTTTTAAACATGTTGGGAGGTCACCTAGATGACCCAATTGAGTTCGACTTACCTGTTCTGCTGCGGAGTTCACAACACTTAGACTATTCCTGAGTTCAGAAATCTAAAAATGTGGTTCATAATAACAATAAGTACTAAATTCAAAGCTCCAAACAATTGTAATTAACATGGTATTAGCTTTTCATACCTGAGAACAAAACTGTATTTTGAATGAGAATCTTTGTTTCTACTCGTGGGACTTTCATCATCTCTAAGAAGAACTTAGTTCAAACAATTTCAAGAAGCATATTCAATGTGAGGCTCTAATGGCTACTCCAATGAAACTAAAAGGTTTTCCAATTTTTGTACCAGTTCGCATTTTCCAAGCTTGCCCTTGTCCCCATTGTAACCCCGGCAAACCGACCATGAAATGAAGATAAAACAAAAGAACATACAAAAAGCTGGATCAGAGAACACCCATATCCTTTTTAAGAACTGCTCTTGAAAACAAAGCAGTAGAAAATTAGTCCAGGAGTACACTTCTTATACCTTAAGTAATTCCATTTCTTCTCTTGTTGGGCAAAACTTAATTAGATTCTCAACCTGATCCAGCATCAAGAGCCTCCTCCAGGTTAAGCACTGAGTTCTGCCAATATTTTGGGAGACAACTAGCTTTTTAAATATTATGTACAGACTTAGCGACCAGATTAAACAGCTATGACTACAATACATCCTAAAAGATATTACCATCAAATCCTGTAAAGGTACTTTCACTTTTGAAAGCATGATTTCGCAGTTGTATG